>OY293419.1:12840034-13440034 GCA_958502065.1 Chrysolina americana | reverse complement strand
CTGTACTGAGCTGACTACTGAAGGTGATTAGGCCTGTGATAGTAGACTGAGAAGGTGTACTGAACGAAAACCAGCTTCGATTTTGATCTTCACGGGAAGGCAAGACTCCATTGCATGCAAAACAATCGAATGTATAAGCCACGGATATTGACTACATTAAATGGTTATAAAAGGTACCTTTTGTAAACCTCAAAGGTTACTTAAACTTTTAAAAAATTGGAAACCAATGACCACAAAAAAATCGTGTCGACTATTTGAAAATGCTAGTTACTGTATTTAGAAAGAAAACAGAATATATTGGTCTCCCCTGTAATAACCCTTTGCTAATTACAAAAAAAAATCCTGTGATACGATAAGGTAGATTTAGTAACGAATAAAATAATGTTCAAACGTTTAATTTCAATATTTCGTTACATCCTACAAATTGAACATCCCCGGTAATATATGTTAAAATTTGAGAAATAAAATTTTAATTTGCAATAACAAAATCTGGAGATACTAGACATTAATGAGACAGTAGAGGAACATGTGTAAAAAGAATAGAAGATCTAGAAGAGATAAAGGAAAGAATGTTGTACAGAACAGATGAGACAAAAACTGATCGTAAGCAGCTTCGACAACATCAAGACCAAAATGATTAGCTGAGGAATCCAGAAAGTAGTGAGTTCAATACAATATTTTGTGCTGTAAATATAATCACAAAGAGATCTATTTGATAAAAACAAAAATTTAGCATCACTGACGTTTTTCACAAAAATTACTTTCGCAACACTGGAATTCAGACAGGCATGTGTACTCCTATGATAGCAACTAGTGAATCAAATTGAGACAAAGAATCCAAAAGTTACTAGTCACAAGCATACCTGTTCGAAATCCAACATTCCTGGAAAGATTCTCAGCGTCAAACTAACGTTCTCCAATGGAGTAAATGATCTCGGGCAGTGCTTATAGAATTTGGATTATATTGTAAAATGTACCTGGAAGTAAGATAAACAAGCAAAAAAATGTTGACAATAGCAGTATGACGAAAATTCTTGAATCCATAAAAATCACCGTTTCCTAGAACGTGATATCAGAAATATTTTAATATTTCACAAAGGATTTGGAAGAATTGTGAATATTAACATTCTGTATAATTCAGGCCATGTGCAAAAAAAAAGAAACATGAAATTATCGAAAAAACTATAACCAAAGCCAAATTGTAATAGAAACTGAATTAATATATAACAATTACTTTGAAGAATAGCACAAAATATAATATTGGAACGGACTCGCCACCTTTCTTTCATACCAGCCATCAAAAAATCATCAAGTCTTTAGCTATCGATAGCGAGCTGTCCGACGAGAGAAAAAAGCCAAAAATCTATCGTAGCCCTTTCGAACGACAATTCGTGTTTTTTTTGTAGAAATTCCATTTCTGTCGCGCAAGGTTGGATTGTTCAGGCGACCGATCAACACAACGATGTATACGAGGGTCTCTCCAAGAGTAATATAAGTGGATTTTACGAAAATTATTTATTATTCATAACGAAGTACAAAGTACTCGTTACAACAGGAGCCAGTTGAGAACCATTACGGAACTCCTGACTTGGACATGCACCAGTCAAGGAGCATCAAAAAAAAATGGAGCAATACGATGGAGACCTGACCTGCAGACTATGCGGTAAAGATACAGAAACCGTGAAACACATACTGTGCTATTGTGAAGCTCTAGACCGCAAAAGACAGGCAATTGTCGGGCAGCCATCTGGCGACCCAGAACTATACAGTTCCCACCCAATACGGAAATTGTTCAAGGCACAGAAGTATTGGATTGGGTACTGTGTAAGTGTCACCAGAGGCAATAGCCTGACCGGACCTACACAGAGGTGGAGGTTTTAGTGAGCATGCCTAATAAGGAGAGTCTCACAGTATTTATTGAGATTGGAGACTCAATATTTCTCTATAACAGATTTCAGATGTGTACAAGAGTAAATCTGATTTTCACAGATTCAAGTCTGTCCATAATATATTGCATCGCAGTCCTTACATTACATTCCAGATTTTTTAGAATTTTCAACTTTATCATTTGGGTTGCCCAATCGTCTTTATATTGTCTATTTTGTTATGTACAGCACTCGCATACCAAGTTCCTTAATTGTTTTTATAGTTCGTATAATATTTGGAACTCGAGCTTCTTTACATTCGTAACCTGTAAACTTCTTCTGTCTCATAAGGTTAAGAAACAGTTACTAACTGCAATGTCTTCCATTGTTGCCTTTTCTTTTCCAATCCTCTCCGGTGTAAGAGGAAACGTCAAATGATGCACCAGAAAATTAGAACAAGCCTGAAGATTCATCTGTCAACTGAGTGAGAGTGAAAGAGGCTTAGTAGGGACAATGAGGGTTGATAAAATAAGATGTGCCCCGTAAAGGAGAAGAGGGAGTATAAAAATGTGACTGTCACTTTATGAAGGAGAATATTGTCACATGGAAATTCTTTTTCTCCCTTTTCGAAAAAATATCCTTCTTAGTTATGCGAGAGACAGATACTTGCCAAAATCTACAACACTTTATAGGAGAATGACAAAAAAAGTATAAAACTTCAGTTGTTAACGATCTTCCAGGAGAACTATGGGCTCCGTACTCAGTTGTCTTTTGTTCTACTGTTGAGTTGAAGTTGACATTCACAATTCAGTGAAGTATCGGTCATGTAACAAATTCGATTAATTCGATGCGAACAGATTTTATAATAACACACTACCACGAAATAATCTCCACTTCTATGTAATTAGATTACCTAAAACAATGCATTGTTTTGCAGGTGTTCGATTGCCGATATGTGACAACCACAAGTGGAATGTTTGAAGCTCTTTGTAACCACATCAAATACAGTACGAACAAAGGGAACATAAGGTAAGAAAACCAATTAACATTCGGAATCTAGGAATCACGTGTACTGTTGTTGTTATTCGCAAGTAGGGAACTGTTGCGTATGACACGCCGAATGGCTTCTCTATTTGCTATATGTGGTGTATTTCTATGAATGAACGATGGTAATCTGAATTCATTAACAATATTGAACTTGTATTTCCATAGAGAACAGAAATGAAAATCAATAGAATTTTTTCGAATAGAACATTCCGTATAGTAAATACTTTTCAGAATCGCTGTTTCATCATGATACTTATTTGATTTGTTAATCAATAATGCCCTATACCTATCTTGATCGATTTTAGAAATGTAAAGAGCTTGTATTAAATATGGTCCAAAACATAGCCCTAACAGATCTAACTGAATCAATACTCTCAATTCATGAAAAGTTAATATTATTTTCATGGTAGTTTGGACAAACTTGAAGTATTCAATTCACATCTTGATGATTTGGGTATAGGGACGTGACAAGTCATCTCAAAGCATTCTTATTCAACAATTTTTTGAGCACTATACAGAGGGTCTCAATTGAAAAAACTTTTGACCACTTTTATGCATAACGGAAATGATAGTAATTTGAGCACGCCCTGTATGATATGGAGTCGATCTCTCGGTAAATAACATTCTTCGAGTTTGTCTTAACTGCGAAATATGAACTCTTCATTAATTGAGAGTAATAATTTACTTAGGTTCACTAGCCACTATCAGCAAAAGGAGTATAACAGTAAAGGGGCGCCTTTGAATTGTTATCAAGAATCGAAAGAAAAAGAAAGTATGGTCACATCCATTTACGACACTAATTCATGAGAATTCAGAATGATTATTCTGAAACGAATGAAGTAGTTCATCAAAAGTTTCAGTTTATTTAGTACACGTGTGTTCCAGATAAAACTAGCAAGCAACAAATCAAATAGAAATGGAAAAAGATGAGGAGTTTGAAAGTGTAATTCAGACTCCCCCTGGCCACGTTTTCAATTTTTTCAACATTCAAAATTATTCATGAGGATGAAAAATACTCCGATGTTATAAAAAATTAGCATTATGAGATTATCGAAAATAATATCTCTACCCGATGCTTCCTCAGGACATACTTTCAGTGTTTGGTAAACATCTCAGAAACCTCTACAGTAAGGCACATGGAATGTTTTGACTTATAGGTCAAGTATTGATGAGCCTAACTGATATCAAACACTCATTTGCCAATTCAATTGTTCGAAGAAAACATGAAGGAAAATATGGCAACACACCACCGTAACTATGCCACTGTTTTACGAAAATTAATCACTGTAACATCAAATTATCGCATTGATAAACCTGTATTAGTGTTCCAAGTTTGAATTTTTTTCCTTAAATAATTTTAATTTGAATCGAACATTCGGTACCCTGTATCTCAGAGGGGAGGCATTATTTGGATATACATTAATTGAACATTTTCCCCCGAAATGAGGTAACGAATCTGTGTACGAAGTTTATCAGCCTGACTCTAGCTCACCCTGTATATAGCCGAATCATATGCATATACAGCTGTGTTCGTATTCGTGATAATAATAATAATAATAATACTCCCTCATAAACATTCGTTGAGTGTACCCAAAGGCATAGCCTGTGCGGGTAGAGGACGGCTATTATCATTATTTGCCGTGGCGACTTACTGATGTTTTAGGTGATGTATTTACTTTTCAGCTGTAGGAAAACCCGGAAAACCTACAGCACCACCTCGGAAAGACGAGCGTATATAGCGATTACAGATTCAACAGAATAAATAGTAAGGGTGACAGACTCGAATCTAGCAGCACTTCTGCTAAATCTATCAGAAAACCACAGAATGCTAAGAAATATCCATTTTTTAAGATTAAATAACAGAAACACGTATTTTTAATATGGAAATATTTATGGCACAGTTTGTGTTCTTGTAAATAGCTCATCATTTAGCAGTATTTTATTTTCGATAACTGTAGTTGATAAAGTTGATTTCAATAACATATTTCATTTTGACTTGTATGAAAGCAGCTAATGAAACTAGCGCACTTTGAAATTTTCCGTTATATTTATTAACGTTACAAGGCCGATATGTAGCAAATAACGGATGAGGTTAAATATTGTAATCCGAGGCGCAGCCGAGGATTATAACAACCGAATACGTTATTTGCGTATCGGCCGTGTGTCGTTCATTTTCATAATCCCGCTGAACGATTACATTTTGATTCCGAGGAAAGAACAAACCAAGTACCTCGTAATTCTATGAACAAATCTCAACATCGTGTTGTCATGGAACAGCTTAACAATACCACAACAATATTATAAACAACGTCAGTTTTTTGTGTTCGCGAGTTCACTTCAACAACGACCATGGCCAAAAATAGATTTTCTAGAAATAGTGATTTCTTAAAAAATCTTAATGGACGGAGGCTGTTAACTTTAACTTGTCAATTGTCATCTAAATATCGTTAAATCAAAATAACAGTATGGGATTACGAAAAATATGTTAACGTGAGCACTGCTACCTTATGCAGATCAGAATGAGCAGCAGGTCACGCAGATATGACAAACCTCCAACCCGACAATTCTGAGTACATGGTCAACGGCCCTCAGATGCCTAGACCACATATACGGCTTGTGCCAATTTGACAGTGTGACGCAGTTCTGTTTGAGAGAACGAGTAGATCAGAAGATCACTGGCAGCTGCAGATTCAGTCTTCAAAAGGGTATTTTGTATTCGTAATATTGTGCAACTCAGGCGCTAAGAGTTCAATTGACGATCCAGGAATCCTTACAAAATAAGCAAGTTAATATAGGGTTTTCAGATAGACATAATGAAAAATGCATTTAGAATGTCTAGCAGAACCATACCTCAACTTCACAGAGACCTTTATTGAAGCCCTCGCTCACCCGTGGACAATTCTGGCCACTTGGGAAGTCATTGAGTGGCCTTTCCGAGCTGTTTCTCCGGAATAAGCTTGAACTCTTTCTTAATTTATTTCAGGCTTTACAGCAGAATCCGGTCTATCAGCTTGGTGGCTCTCGATCCTTTCGTCGGCTTTCCCGGCTTTGAGATGGAAATGATCTCTGCTTTTTCAAGCATAACAGGTAGTGCGGCCACTTCATTAAACTGTACGTAAGTTGTACGAGAGACTTTTTCGCGAGGTTCCTAAGAAGAACTGCGCCTACCTTATCTATGCTAGGCGCCTTGTTCGTGGAGAACCTCAAGACTTCTCTTCCTCCTCTCTTAGTTGTTGGGTTTTGAGTTCTAGGATGTGGCCTATTCCTTTGTTATTCTCTTTTTGATGATGTTACTTGCAGCTTGAATGCCTCCTATTCACCTACGTGTCTCAGTATATCACTTTCCATCCGTAATATGGAATATGCGCACAACTGTTCTCTTTATGATCCTACTAATTCTATTCATTACCCCCCCCCCGGGGGTCATTTTCAGAAATTAGTTCATTTGCGGTTTGGTGACATTTTTATTCATCACCAAATCGAGTGTTGATGGGTCGCATCCGTACTAAGGCAAATGTGTTTTTCCTTCAATGGGCACAGTTCAACTAAGGACGCCTTGCATTAAAGCATCTCGCAAGCAGTACCTCGTACTCGCTAATGCAAAAACGTCAATTTCCATCAGTGTGAGCCCGTTGTTTGGAACGGGTATACCGCATATATTCTCACTCTACTCTCCAGCTTGATACCGATGTGTTCCATCGAACACTATCTTTGCAACACCGCCACTTCTCGTTGTGCTGATCCTGTCTGCCCTGATGGTGCGGATCCTCTGATTTGCAATGTTCCGGCTCGATTTTCATTCCAGACAGGACCATATTACGTTAAGCATTTACCTGTGAAATCACGTACTAGATGATGATTGCTTCTTATTCCATTCACATTGAGCATGCATGCTTTGATAGGCATTCAGAGAACGAGGCTTTAAATGTTTTCCATAAGTCTCCAGAAGAATAGAAATTTATCACAGTTCCGGACACCCTTCAAGCCCTTATTGATACCATCCAATGCTCTAAGCAAGCTTTCAATATGTGGAAGCTTCTTTATAGCCTGATGCTTGCAATATGTTAGGATTTTGGGATTGGGAATGGACTCTGTGGCTCACCCCGTTTCTTCGTCTCTCTCTCTCTCTCTCTCTCTCTCTCTCTCTCTCTCTCTCTCTCTCTCTCTCTAGGATGAGGGACATGTCACCTTCCTGGTTATCTTCCGTTCAACGATAAGCGAAGTTGCATAGTCAATTTCCATTGTGAAAGTGTCGATTGCATATTAGTTTTTATCAGATTAGGCCCAGAAAAACTATTTTCTTCACTTGCTGGATTGAGCTTGTAAAGTCATCAGTTCAAATCCCCTTCTCTGTTTAATATGCGATCATGAAAAAGCAGGGATTGGAATATTTTTTTCCAAGGCAGCAACCCGTGCAGACGATGAACTCGGTATCGTATATTGCAGACGATGAACTCGGCATCGTATTTGACAGTGAACAGTGTCACCAAGTTGGAACCCGTTCAGCAAAAAGCCCATGTCAAAGCTGCGGAGTGAGAGGCTCCTACAGCTACATAAGGATAAGCCAAGAAATTCATATTGGCTTGCCAAGATAATACCGTAGTCTCCGACACTAAATGCAGAACTTGTCGTGGGGCAGCTGAGACCATAATGCATTTGCTGTCACCTTGTCCAGCTTATGCAGTCTCAGCCTATATTCACAGGCTGAACGCGGCCCTACAAGTGATGTACTATCACCTACGACACTCGTATGGTATTGACGAGACATCGGTGTTGTCTTATGCTCTGGGGGATATTGAGTCCGTTGTGGAGAATAAGAGGTGCCGAATCTATTGTTTTTGAAACAAAAATTGTTCAAATTGTTATTAAAATTGTTTTTTCCATTAACCAGCTGTCATCCCCCTACATAGACAGCCCTCAGAAATCTAAACTTGTGCGAGCTAAGGACTAACAAGGTCTTACCTTTCGGCGTAAGATTCCTAGCAGGAGACCAGTGACCATGCTGGGAATCGAACCCACGTGCCTATGCTTTGAATAGCTTCTTTTTTCATCCTGTTTCCTCTTCAGAAGTCTTCAATGTTATTGCTAACCTCAAAAATAAAAATTCTACTGGAATAGAATGTCTCTCCACGAAAATTATCAAATCTGTATCCGAGTATATCGTTGAACCCTTAGCATTCATTATAAACAGATCTGTTGAAGAGGAATCGTTTCCAGACTTGTTGAAAATAGAAAAAGTTATTCAGCTACTTAAAAAAGGTGATCCTCTTGATACTGATAATTATCGACCTGTGACCATTCCTAGTGTTTTGAGTATGGTAGTAGAGAGGTGTGTTTACAATAAATTATTACCCTGTTTGGTAAAAAACAATATAATCAGCAAGTACCAAAATTAATTTTGCCCAGGAAGATCGACGGAAATTGCGGCGGCAGCTTTCTTAGAAACCATTCATAGTGGTGTCGACAGAGAAAAATTTGTTGCTGCACTTTTCTTCGACCTATCCAAAGCTTTCGATTCCATAGACTTTGATTTACTCGCTGATAAGTTGTACACTATAGGTATTCGTGGAAAATTTCTAGCTTGGGTACTTTCCTATATGAAATATAGGAGAATATATGTAAGATGGGACAATACTGACTCTGATATGTGTGAGGTTAACATTGGAGTTCCACAAGGCTCAGTTTTAGGGCCATTGATATTTTTACTTTACATAAATGATCTCCCAAAACATTTGGGTATAAGTTCGGTAGCACTGATTGCAGATGATACTTCGATTTCACAAGAGGCCGATTGTCCTGTAGAACTTCAATGTAAACTCAATATTATTAGTGAACGATTCACAGATTGGTGTCGCAGAAATAGGCGTATAGTTAATCCAGAAAAAACAGTTATGATTCAAATCTTATATATATATATATATATATATATATATATATATATATATATATATATATATATATATATATATAATTAAGTAGGAATTCTCGGGTAGCGGTCTGTTGAACAATGAAACTCATTCG
Source organism: Chrysolina americana (assembly GCA_958502065.1). Classification (NCBI taxonomy): domain Eukaryota; kingdom Metazoa; phylum Arthropoda; class Insecta; order Coleoptera; family Chrysomelidae; genus Chrysolina; species Chrysolina americana. The sequence continues at coordinate 13,431,101 of OY293419.1, read as the reverse complement.
ATTTAAATCTTCAATATTTCGTCAACCTTTATTGACTTCTTCAGGAAGAGCTACAATTAAAAAGGAATATGAGTTGTTGAAGGACTACATAAAAATAACATGATAACTTACAAAATTCACAGAGTTAGTTCTAACCTATGGAACATTTGGGAGGACAATTGTTATTCTCCGCTGCAGACTAATCGCTTAATTTACCTGACTGGAGTGTTGCTATGGTTTGAATAAGGATTCGTTTAAATACAATGGTGTTAATTAGTGTAGGTATTCCATTGGCACCAACTGTCAAACTACACACAACGTTGAATGGAATTTAAAATATTACAATATATACTACTAAGTTGTCCTGTATCGGTTTTGTAGTTAACTGTGTTAGGATTTTTGTTGATATGGACCATCTCAAGGAATAACCTGTTTTTTTGATTGCTGACTTTGTCTAGAATTTTTGGATTTGAATAATCAAACCGGTGGCCTGTTTTCTGGGTGTGGTCGACTGCTGCACAGGAGTTTTTTCCCAATTGGGCATCACTCTTGTGCAAAGCTAGCCGTTGTTTTAACCACTGTGAGGTCTGTCCGACATAACTACCTTCACAACCTTGGCATGGTAGTTCATAAATTACATTGCTAAGGAGTGGAGTTGGTGTTTTGTCTTTGATTTTGGAGAACAAGTTGGAAAGTTTTGTATTATTACGCTTGGCTATTTTGATTTGTGGAAAGTCTTTGAAAATTTTTATTATGCGGTTGGATACTTTGTCGATGAATGGGATTGATTTATACTTATATTGTATTGTAACGTCATCAGTTGGTCCGTCATAAAAGTTGGAGTTATAGATTAGTTTTTTTAAGATGTGTTTTGGGTAACCGTTGTGTGTAAAAATGTCGAATAACTTTCTCAGATTCGCTTTCAAAAACGTTTCATGGCAGATGTGGGTGACTCTATTTTTCATAGCAATGACGGTGTTGTATTTCTGATTTAAGGGATGGTGAGAGGCAAAGTTGATGAAACGTCCTGATGCTGTTTCTTTTTGGTACCAATCCAACAAAATACTGTTGTCTTCAGTACGTATCAACCTTGTATCTAAGAAGGGGACACTGTTATCTGTTTCTTTTTCGACAGTAAACTGTAAATGTTTATTGAACGAATTGAAAGTATCAAGCGTCATCTGTATAGTGTCTGCCGGTACTGCACAAATGATGTCATCTACATATTTGTAGATGAAGGGCAATTGGAAGGGTAATAATGGAATAACGGAGTCAAGTAAGTGGTCTAATACAATCTCTGCTAAAATTGGACTTATTGGTGAACCCATAGGAGTGCCGAAAATTTGCTTGTAAAATTTTCCATCGAAACTGAAGTAGGTATTGTCGAAAATGAAGTTAATGAGGTTCAAAAAATGATTTTTTGAGATAGAAGTGTGATTTTGCACTAAGTGCCATTTTTGTTCTAGAATAGTGTTGATAAGTTCTACGGGGATATTGGTGAAAAGTGAAACTACATCTAAAGAAATGAGTACATAGCCTTCGGGTATTTTGCCATTGGAGATTAAATTTACAAAGGTGAAAGTGTCTTTTATGTTATAATCAGAATTATCCTCGAAAGAGAGCTTGAGAATGTTTGCTAAATATTTAGAGATATTATATGTAGTGGCACCAATAGAACTAACAATTGGACGTAGTGGGGTATTTGGTTTGTGTATTTTTGGTAAGCAATAGTACTCTTTTAAGTTTGTCCAAGCTTTCGGAAATTTAATTAATCGTTTCCATCATCAGGGATACTACAATTTGCATGAGTAAGTAATATATAAAAAATATACATGGATGGTTAACTTACATCTTAGTTGAGGGTGTTTGACGCGATGTTATTCAACAAAAGGGGGCACATTGTACAAGATGAATTTCAATATAAAACAGGTAAAATTGGAAAGATGTCATAAAAGTTTTGTAAAAATACGTTACATTTTGATCACATAAGGCCAAATCAATGCTATTGGTTGGGAGAAGACAGACAGTTGACATGGCATATGACTTAGTCAGTGGTACCAATTTGCAGTTACCAACCTATGTTGGAGTCCGTAAATCAGAATTTAGTTGGTTGGGCGACACCTAGTGGCCTATGGAGGAACCTGAATTAAGTACATCTGGCATATAACTGAGTGTCTTTAGTACACTTTCGATCTGGATATTATGTTTTATTTTGTAGTATAACAAAGTTAAGTCCTTCTGTGAGCAAAATTCTGGTACAGGTTAAGTATCTGGTGAATTTTAAGTCAAATTTAGGAAAAAAGGTTAAGTTTTCTTTATAAAATTATTTGATCATTTGATAGATTTGAAGAATTAATGAATCAAATCTATAATGAATATATATATATATATATATATATATATATATATATATATATATATATATATATATATATATATATATATATATATATATATATATATATATATATATATATATATATATATATATATATATATATATATATATATATATATATATATATATATAACTTATATCTATTTTTTTTTTGACATGTCCAATATCATGTAATATGATCTGACTGGATTAAATATATTATTATTTTAATTATTATTATTATAATGATTGATAGACTAGCGCTCTACTATCATGACTAATGCGGCCCATAAATTGGAATTGGAACTACTCATTCCTTACCCTTATGCAAATATAAGCCAATGAGCCTGATGTAGTCCTCCTCGACCATCAAAGTTGGACGATTTTCTTCATAGAGTATTCGGCTTCTGGCGAAACGAACATCATCCGAGAAGAGGAAGAAAAACGGACTAAATATCGAGATCTACTCTTTAAACTCCGCAGGCTTTACCTCTGTTAAAATGGTGGTTCTGATAATAATGGGGTCCTTAAATTTAAAAATCATACCGGCTTGCCGTAATTTGGCAGAATGCAGAAAGACGTAATTCTTGGTTCACTCCGACTGCTTAGGGCACAAGATGTTGGGACCCAGTAATCACTCATCTCACGGACGTGGGAAGTGTTTACTGGGGTGAATGATATACCAGTGCGCCCTCCGGATGTATCAGGGCTCCAAAGACAGGGCCTGACTGGAAAAAAATACTCCCTCATAAACACTCATATAGTGTACCAGCAGGCATAGCCTGTGCGGGTAGAGGATGGCTATTATTATTATTTGCCGTGGCGCTCCAGAGCGATTTACTGATTTTTTGGTGGTGTATTCACTTTTCAGCTGTAGGAAAACCCGAAAAACTTACAGCACCACCACAGGTGGTAGGTGCGCACTTCTGGCTAGCACCAGACGTGCTCAACGATATCCATACATTTAATTATAGTTCTCGTATGTGAAAATCTATGAGATTTGAAATCAAGATAGGAGAACATCAAGATTGAAATCGAGCTCATGAGTTCATCATTCAAATAGTAATCTATACACAAAAATATTATGGTTTGCCTTCAAGTAAAATTGTAATCTTGAAAAAATATAAGATGAGAATAACTATTATATTTGAACAGAAAGAATTTGTTATGAACGAAGAAAATGCTACTTCATTTACATTGTGCTTTATAATGTATTAATAGTAATAATGATAGCGGCGTGACTGTCCCATTTCAACCCAAATTATAAGCAATAATCAAAGGTATAACATAAATTACACCAATGGCCTAATGAGGACAGATACTCCCATCATGGTTTATTTATTTCTGAAATATCGTCAGCTAGCTTTAAAGGTAAGTAAACTGATAAACCTGGCAAGGTAGGCTCACTTTCTTGTCCTCAACTTGGAGTCTTGTCGACTATCTATTTCTCAAAACTATGCAGTTTTTCTTTGAGACAGAGGTTTGTAAATCATTCCTAAGGCTTGATTTGGTTTGGACAACCGAAATGAGTCAGACAGACAAAATTTAACAAGATCAGCTTCTCGAATTCAAAATTCATATTATGACGAAACCCTGATTTGAATAAACCATATCATTTTCATTCCCATTCTTTCCTCCCTTCATATCATCTGAGTACAATGATGACTAATAGGTATGTATGCACCAAAATTCACGGGATATTGTTATGAGGCAGATCATCCGAGTCTGAAAGGTATGATTAATTAATTGTTCGGTGAAATTGAAAAAAAAAGATTTTCATATGTGAAACACATATAGTCTCACCCCAGGCATACTTGATAGCGTCTCTCAATTAGAGCTCGCATTACTCGGATATTCGGATGAAGTCTATTACTGTATACGCTTCTTCCGCAAAAAGCATTGCAGCAGTTGATGTAAAATAACTCCAAACAGTGGAGATAGTAAGTGGAACTGGCGCATAGATAAAAGAAAAGTTTCACGAGTGATAATCACGGGAGGTTTAAGGGGGAGAAATGATCGATCGATGATCTGTTTTAATTCACAGCGATGGTTGGTATACTAGAAATAATATAATAAAACGCTATTCCCACAAATAGAATTTCAAAACGATACCCAAGTAACTATTTTAAGATATCAAAACAAAATTTTTTGATTATAAAAATAATCAGCCTTTCGCAAATTTTCCTATACAATAGGATTGTCGGCAAACGTCGAACAGAAATAATTCAAAAGCCCCATACGACGCCGAATCACGTCTATTCAACGCCTGGCAAAGTTTTCCTACAAGGATATACTTTGCAATCTTCCTGTAACAACCACCAACTGGCAATCGAAAACATGTGACATCTGCAGACCGGTTTCGCGATTCAACTCGCTCATCAGTACAGACTCGGCCACAATATGTAATTGATTTACAATCGGTTTTGTTAACAGGCACTACGATATCTCCGGCACCCACTAAGAAAGTGAGCAGCAGAGCCATCTGTAGAAACCACAGAAAGATTCCGACCAGTACCACGACTTTGTTTGAGTCGAATATCTAAATTTTCATCATGAAAAATATTTAAATATTTCTCATGTGGAAATAGAGTACTTGACGAAAGGCAATAAATTTCAAAACAAAATTTTATGATTATAAAAATAAATCAGCCTTTCGCAAATTTTCCTATACAATAGGATTGTCGGCAAACGTCGAACAGAAATAATTCAAAAGCCCCATACGACCGCCGAATCACGTCTATTCAACGCCTGGCAAAGTTTTCCTACAAGGATATACTCTGCAATCTTCCTGTAACAACCACCAACTGGCAATCGAAAACATGTGACATCTGCAGACCGGTTTCGCGATTCAACTCGCTTATCAGTACAGACTCGGCCACAATATGTAATTGATTTCCAATCGGTTCTGTTAACAGGCACTACGATATCTCCGGCACCCACTAAGAAAGTGAGCAGCAGAGTCATCTGCAGAAACCACAGAAAGATTCCGACCAGTACCACGACTTTGTTTGAGTCGAATATCTAAATTTTCATCATGAAAAATATTTAAATATTTCTCATGTGGAAATAGAGTACTTGACGAAAGGCAATAAATTTCAAAACAAAATTTTTTGATTATAAAAATAATCAGCCTTTCGCAAATTTTCCTATACAATAGGATTGTCGGCAAACGTCGAACAGAAATAATTCAAAAGCCCCATACGACCGCCGAATCACGTCTATTCAACGCCTGGCAAAGTTTTCCTACAAGGATATAGTTTGCAATCTTCCTGTAACAACCACCAACTGACAATCGAAAACATGTGACATCTGCAGACCGGTTTCGCGATTCAACTCGCTCATCAATACAGACTCGGCCACAATATGTAATTGATTTCCAATCGGTTTTGTTAACAGGCACTACGATATCTCCGGCACCCACTAAGAAAGTGAGCAGCAGAGCCATCTGTAGAAACCACAGAAAGATTCCGACCAGTACCACGACTTTGTTTGAGTCGAATATCTAAATTTTCATCATGAAAAATATTTAAATATTTCTCATGTGGAAATAGAGTACTTGACGAAAGGCAATAAATTTCAAAACAAAATTTTATGATTATAAAAATAAATCAGCCTTTCGCAAATTTTCCTATACAATAGGATTGTCGGAAAACGTCGAACAGAAATAATTCAAAAGCCCCATACGACCGCCGAATCACGTCTATTCAACGCCTGGCAAAGTTTTCCTACAAGGATATACTTTACAATCTTCCTGTAACAACCACCAACTGGCAATCGAAAACATGTGAACATTATTTTATTTTAAGATAGTTATTTTAGTTTTAAAAACGCTTTAATATGTTCAATAAATCGACATCGGATTCAAAGTAACCTTAAGATAAACTAAAAGTTCTTGAAGACCACTTATTCTTAAACAAACACAGAAAGAAAAATTGGCCTGTAGACAAGGAAAAAAGTGATTGATTCAACGTTTTCTATGATTCGTTTTCAACCGATGCTTCTTCTGCTCAGTACAATATAGCACTGGTGATCAAGTCATGGAGAGCTAGCTTATAGGGACATTGTTTTGATTAAACTGGATGATATATTTACTCCTTTACTCTAGATTGCTATAATAAATAATATGTCGGAGACAATTAACGCTAATGATCGAATTAATCCATCGAATCATTGATTTTCAATATAGTATAACATTGAATATCCTGAAATATTAAACAAATGTGATGATCAGTACAAGGTGTTTGATAATGAAATGATAATAGCTGATGCATTAACTCATGACCAAGGTTTTTTCTGCCTCAATCTCTTCTAAACATCAGTTCTCTCATTCAGACATTGATATGAACCATGGTTTCATTGAATGTAGACATCGTTACGATGAATTGTTACATCATTATGATGATGATATTATTGATTACTTGTACTTCGGACTTCCATCGTCTTAATGGTTGAAAGATTTCTACTTCTTTAAATTTTTCACTACGTTTCAATAATTGCTTGAATCTGCAATCGTCTTCAGGTGAATATATTTCAATGACTATAACAGTCATAAAAAATACCTGATAGTTAATTGATTGGGGAGAAAATTTTGCTTTATTTTTCAATCAGTTCTTGACATAGATTGACATTTTAATATAATAGTGTCTTACAACAAACTACTTTATTTCTATTGGTGTTGATTACCTTCATCTTTTTCTGAAATAAAATGAACGGTAAAATTTATTGATTTTTATGAACTCATTCAATCATTTAATTTTTTGCGTCAAGACGTAATCGTCAGATCACTTTCCAAAATTGTATCTACAAATATTACAAAAACTGTAATAAACATTAACGAGAATAAAGGAGGGTATTCTTTTGATAGGCAAATTTTGGCCTTTTCTGAAAAAAAAATTAAATTGCTTTTGAATGCTTATAAATAAGTATATATCAATTTTTTTTTCACTCTACAATAATTTTTATCTTATGCATAAAACAATAAATTATCAATTTTTTCCAAAAAATACAAAGTGGCAACATTGGTATTCAATAATTATTCAAATAATCGGTCGCTACCTATGTATTACATCGAAGCCCACAAAACGCACACAAACGATGTTGCTAAAATGTCTATTTCATTATTTTATTGCTTTAAAAATTTTGCTGAAGAAGAGCTTATTTGAAGTTGTTCCGGAATGTTTTGGAAGGTAAAATTTTCGGTAAATGTTTCTTTTTTTGTAGACCTAAAAGTGTGCAAAATTCTATGACCGGGAGCAGATGGCCCAGAAAAACATACCCTCCTTTACTCAAACGTATTCTTTTTCAAATAGGTACTCAAAAGTTTTTCATTCTCAATAAATAATGATTACACTTAAGATTTTTGAGATTCAAAATACTTAAGTATGTTGAAGCCAAAAAGCTGATTGCTATTTGGGAAAAAAAGAGATCTGCCCATTAAATATTTCATGTTTTACCTTAAAAAAACCTTCCGAAAATCTGTATGGATCACATCGACTTGTTTGTTGTTGTCCTAATGACTGAGGACATTTGAAATATTCCTTCTGCTGGTACCTCCTATAAGCTTCCACGCTTGTTGAATTCTTGTTTAAGTATTCATCATTGAGTTACAATCGTAATTTTGAGTATAACGTGAACCTCGTATGTCATACTGAAACAGAAGTGTTTATTTTTTTGTTCATTCTAGCTTGCAGCAGCTTATATCTCTGTTAAGCTCAGAATGACCTCGTTATTTTCCAATCGTCTTTTATAATACAGTGCAGTAGTAGTACGCGAATTCTTTAGGAAAATAATAACCACAAATTTCACCGTAATGAGGACACTGCTAACTGTAGCCAATTCTAGCTCTGCACAATTACCAGATTCTGGCAAGAAAATCCTCAAATGAAACACTATGAGATTTTGTTCCTGCGAACGAGCAAATTCTTTTTTATTATGCATTTGGTCTGATATTACAAAGCGTGTGTGAATAGTTTTCGTTCCGTTTCCATACTGAGGTATATAAAGGCGCTGGTCCTAAAATTTCCATTTCTACGAAATCTGGCCTTGATTACTTTTACTCCCCAAGATTGTTTCCTCAACTTCTCTGTTATATTGCATATACAATTGGCCATTGAGAACGAAACAGTGGCTCTGTAATATAAAAACGTTCAAGGGATCCCTAGGAGCTGTGACCGCCATTCCTGAATTTTTAAATGGCAAGTGATAACTCATTTAAAAGGTATTTTCCTTCTCAATATCAAACAATAAAGATAAATTGATTCTATCAATTCGTGTTCGAAATATGGGAACTTCGAGTTGGGAAATCACTTTTTATTCACTCAATCAATAAAAACAATATCTGATAAAGAAAGTGTCGCAATAATTATGATTTTCAATGAGCTAAATGTTCAAACTGTCTACTACCCATTTCCATACAATAGTACAAGTTTTGTTCAGAATGATACCTCAGCATTTCCGGCGTTATACAACGGCATTCTTTGATAGTTCTAATTCGTGAATCTTCCAGAGATTCTGGTTCGATTGCATAGATTTTGTTTTTTCGAATGACCCCCCCAGAAAAAAATCGAGTGGGGTTGAATCTGGAGATCTGGCTGGCCACTCTATAGAACCTCTTTTTTCAATCCAACTTCCAGGAATCATTTTATCCAAAAACTTAATGTATAATGTGAAGGTCTTGTTGAAATATCAAGTGGTTTTCATGATGACGATCGTCATTTTCAATGATGTCTACTAATTGTGGATAAACAAATTCATTCAAAAATTCCAAATAAGTTTCTCCTGCTGGTTCAATGAAACGGTCCTCTAAAATATTGGCCCAGACATTGAGTTTTTGAAGAGTTTGAGTATGGGCTTCGTAGAAAACATCTGACCAATAACGACAATTACACTCATCAGAGAAGCAGAAGTTGAAAAGGAAATTCTCATCAGTATCTATTCTCTTAGTTAGAATTTCACAAAATTCCTGTCTCCTATCAAAATCAGCTTCATTCAATTGGTATAATAAATGTATTTTGTAGAAGTGGAATTTATGATGTTTCAGGATTTGGCGGATATTGGTTCTACTGATATTGGTAACACAAGCCAATATCCTTTTGCTCAATGTTGAGTCTGCACGAACTTGTCCTAAAACTGCAACCTCAACAGGTTCATTTCTCAACGGAAATCCACGTTCTGGGCCTCGTTTCTTGTTGGCTACTGATCCACTTTCATGAAATTTTTGTACTATTTCTAGAACGTATTTTCTAGCAACAATTTCATCTGGATGCGTTTTATTGAACATATCAGTTGTACGGTTACCGCTCTCATCATTCTTGAAAAACAAAAATTATTTCAACTCATTTCGCAATGATATTTATACAAAGTGTGAATTATTCTTTTTGGTACTATTGAAACATACTATAACGTCATCTACATATCGGTAGGTACCAATACAAAATAGTTGCGAGAATGAATGTTTATGTGAATTATTGTTTCAAAGCTGTCTATGCATATATCTGCGAGTAGAGGGTTCAACGGATTTTCCATGAGGTCTAATATCTCTTGTTTGATAACTGGTTTCAATGAAAATATGAACAATATGTTTGGTGTCTTAAGATGTTATATTAGATATAAGGTTCTGAACGTCGATTAATCTATTACTTAGATCACAAAATTTCTCAATTATGCTGAATTTTGGTTCTAATTTATAACATTTTTTCTTATTTCGACCAAAAAACATTTTTTTTCAATCCCACCCAACTACGACTTTTCGACGAACTTTGACCTCTTTTATCTCAGAAACGACACATAAAAAGTCATTTGAATTCACACATTTTTCCTACGACCCATGCTACTACAACATGATACAATTTCAATCAATTTGACAGAGAGCCAATTTTCCATATATTTTTGTGCGGTGTCCTTTATCAACTGTATAGATAGTTTGACTGATGGTACTGACACAAATGATACTACTGGCTGAACAGTGAAATTTTGTCTATAAGTACAGAGTGTCCCGAAACTAGGGTACCAAATTGAAACAGAAGATTCCTCCCAAAAAATTGAGAGGACTTTCCTACTATTTCTTTTCTCAAATGTCGTACATTGCCGAGATACAGGGTGTTGAATATAAAAAATTAAAAGTGATTTTTATTCATAACTTCCACAGTTCTAAAAATTTCTCAAACAAAATTGAACGAATTATTGTGTTCAATAGGTGCTTCATTTCGAAAAAGGAAACACATTTTCAGTTGTTACCAGTGGCGTACCAGAAGGGTGTCATGGTCCCTTTTCCCACCTATTTTTTACGCCACTGGTAAAATCAGAAAAAATAATATGTTTTTGCAGTTCTCTTTCAATTTTGAGTAAAAATGTTTACCTGTTTGATTCCAGAAAAATCAACCGTTTTCAAGATAATTGCGCTTTTATGAATACAAACATAACTAGTAATGAAAAAAATGTTCGGCTGAAGTGAATTTTACAATCCTAATTACTGGTTTAACTTGTAACTGTATATTATACCAAAAAAAATTAATAACAATTCCGCATGCATTTTTTCTTGCAGAGGTACAGGGTGTTGAAACTGGAAAATAAAAAGGTATTTTTCTCGTCACTTTCATAGTTACAAAAAAAAACAATTAAATTTGAAGGTATGCCTTTCTTCAATGGGTGCTCTATTTTCGGAAGAAATCAATAAGCTGTTATTTGAACCAGTAATTGGGATTGAAAAATTAATTTCTGCCGAACAAATTTTTCATTACTAGTATGTTTTCATTCATAAAAGCGCAATTATCTTGAAAACGGTCAGTTTTTCCGGAATCAAACAGGTATAAATTTTTTACTGAAAATTGAATGAGGAATGCGAAAAATGTATAATTTTTCTGATTCTACAAGTGGCGTAAAAAATAGGGGAGAAAAGGGACCATGATGCCCTTCTTGTACGCCATTGGTAACAACTGAAAATGTGTTTTCTTTTTCGAAATGAAGCAACTATTAAACACAAACATACTTTCAAATTTTATTGAAAAATTTTGGAAACTGGAAGTTATGAATAAAAATTACTTTTAATTTCACATATTCAACACCCTGTATCTCTGCAACAAACGACATTTGAGAAAAGAAATTTTAAGAAAAACCTATTAATTTTTCGAGAGGAATCTTCTGTTTCAATTTGGCACCATGATTTCGGTACACCGTGTAATTCAATCAAAGATGATAGATTCGTGTTTAAAGTAGGGCATACAGGGTGTTATTTAAGTACGTGGTCAAACTCGAAGGAGTGATTCTTTGAATGATTCTAGGACTAAAAGTTCATATAAACATAGGTCCGGTAATGCCTCGTTTTCAAGATACAGGGTGTCAAATTTTTTAAATGAAATCGTAAATATCTTAATAATCCTTCAACCGATTTCATTGAAATATTGCAGTGTTATCAAGAATCGTAAAGGGCTGATTAAGCCCCAATTATATCAGAAGTATCATGTCAAATGGCGTTCCGGAAGGCACCGTAACCAATATTTTTCACAGGAAAAATGTGCTCCATTGATTTTTTCGCAATCTTTGTATTTGTTTCACATCAAGCAACTGAAATCACAACTTTTTTATACCCAGAATTTTTTTCGTATCTTGGTTTGTTTTTGAGAAAAAACCTAAAAATCATTTTATTGTAAGTCCCTGGGACAACACAATAAAACATTTCAACTATTAATCCATCAAAAACTGGGGTGTTACTGTTTTTTTTCCATATTGTAGTAAAACTGCAATAACTAATTTTCCTAATTTATTTGAAACACTATTTACAACGATTATTCACTAAAACATTTACTATTTCAATTTATTTTTACTGTGGCTATCTATCAGCGAACTCTGGAACTGTAACTAACTCTCCATTCTGCCTGTCCCGCTTATATACTCCCCAGCAGTTTCCATTCACGGCTCTCGAATATTCAGGAGTATAGAACATTTCATCTAGATGGCTCTTCGAATAGTATCGAACAATCGATTATTCCAGCTTGTTCTCGGCGATGCGTACTCCAGCAGATATGCATTTGTAGTTGAACGAGGGTGCATAATTAATAAGATCAGGGCCGGTCTCGGGGCCGGTCTCGAAATCGTTACAATATAAATAGTCTATTCCAGTCTTAGAATTTTTATCAAAATTAATTCAAAAATTACAATATTAATACGAAAACGACGATTTCTTTTGAAAATTTTGACACCCTGCATCTTGAAAACGAAGCATTACCGGACCTATGTTGATATGAACTTTTTGTCTTTGAATCACTCAAAAAATCACCCCTACAAGTTTGGCCACGTACTTACATAACACCCTGTAGATTTCCATCAAGTAAAGGCTCGTTCAACTCAAAAAAATGTGAAATAAACCAGAAAAACAAAATAAATCAAGTTAATTTCTTCAAAAATATAAATCATCCTACAGGTCTTCAAACTGAATGTGGGTACTGAATATATTAGAATTTTGAATCCAAAACTTCCATCCCATAAATTCCTTATCAAATCCCCACCAGCGATCCCTCATTCGGGGTCCGTATTTCGCAAAACAATTAATATTTCGGTTATACTGAGAAGCGTACAATTCGAATCGGGCAAATACAAACCTAAATTAGTATAAATCCTGAATCCACGAACAAGCTGTCAGAACAAGGGACGGAATCAAAATCACTCGGATGCTTTGCGATCGGAGAAAAAATAAAAAGGAACGAGTTGTTTTGGATCTGAGGGAAAAGTGAAATGTTGAGATCAGTGCCGCACAAGCAAAGGGTGACCAAAATTAGAGACTGCGAGTTTGATTCAAGAATGTCATTCAGAAGCCATCAAATCAATTTCGCATAGTCGAAGCAATCACAATAACATCAAAATTGTTTCTTACATGACAAATCCTGATATTTTCAATCGATAATCTGGTTCGGAATGGACACTAATACTGAAATGTTCCTGTAAATTTGACGTTGATGCCATTCACTGCACTGAGAGAAATCTGAAGAATATACTAGTATATTAAAAAAAAAATATGGTTCACTATTTCAAATTATGATTGTTAACAATCTGAACTGTAAATAGTAAAATATTTTTATAGTAATGACATAATTGTTGTTCTTAGGATTCTATATTATAGTGCTTAGACACACAGTTATATATTAGCATATTGCACTATATAGAATTACCATATTTTATCGTAACATGGTTAGGTATACAATATGCTAATTATTATTATAAAATTTTCCCAAACTTTATGATACATGGAATACAAATAAGCATCATATTGTAATGCATAACAAACAGGATGAATGATAAAAATCAGGTGGATGTTATTTTGACATCCACCTGTATTGTGACTAGTTGTTGGTTGCTACTTGTTGCCTACACATTGACTGTCCGTCGAAGCGTTTGAGGGTGATGGAGAAACTGAGAAATTACGCAGCAGTAGCAGTAATCGTAGTCAGTACGCAACAGGCAACAACAGCTCTCAGCTTTTAATCAGTTCAGAGTTCAGTTAACCACAAAAATATTTTGTTGCAGTGTAAATTGTCTTGTATTTTTAAAATAAGTTTTTAATGAATGTGGTTTCTGGTGCAACTGATCCTGTCCCTCTCCTCCATTGTGAGCACGTCTGCTGTTTCTTGAATACCTACATAAATATACATCAATGGAGGTTCTTTTAGAAAACATACCATTTTACTTGATTCCACAATTTATGGATAAAAGATGTTATCATAATATAGTTTTATAGTTACAAAACAAATATCTCAATGTAACAATCAATTATCTTCATACTTATAAACAACATATATTTATTGTTAAAAGAACATTCCGATCAACTAACTGTCTGAGTAATGTAAAATTCATAATATGATATATTGTTAGGACTATAATACAAATATTTTAATGGTGATGAGAATACTGTTATATTAGTCATTACCATAAATGGTTGACATATATGTTTTGTATAGTTTACAATATTGTATTAGTGTCACATATAGTACCAGAAATTTTTGTAAAAATGAACATATTTCTGGTAAAAACCACCATACATTTCTCTTAGTGTGGAAATAATGAGAGATCGAAGAAAAACACAAATTAAAAGAAAAATGGAACTGAATAATTGCTAAAAAAGAAAAATTTAATCAACACTGATATGAAAATAAATGATGCTCAACTGGAGGTAGTACCTATGTGAAGCGAGAAGCTTGGAGCTGATTTAAGATGAAAATTTGAGATTTGACAAGCACGTAGCTCAACTTGTTAATCATGCATTCTATTCACTAAAAGTCATTTATGACAATAAGAATTTTTTACCATCCATAGATTAGCATGGATATAGGCTGGGACCGCATAAGCTGGAAAAGCTGACAGCAAATGCATTATGGTCCCAACTGTCCCACGACACGCTCTGCATCTAGTGTCAGGGACCTCTATATATATACCCATCACGCGACTTCGGTAGATGAGGGTGTTAAAGACACCATCTTCGCAGGCCATTATGAATCCCTCGGTTTATGACTTCAGCCCACTTGACCTGAGAAAAGCAAATGTTAGGTTTCTGAATAAGCCAAGGTCTTTAATGTTCTTGCAAAAGGCCCCATGCATTGGCTTATCCTTATGAAGCTGTAGAAACCTCTCACTCTCCGCAGCTTCGACGTGGGCTTTTTGCTGAACGGGTTCCAACTCGGTGACAGAGTTTGGGTTCATCCGTTCAGAGTCGAATACGAGACCGAGTTCATCGGCTGCACGGGTTGCTGCCTTGAAGAGAAATGCTCCAATCCTTGCTTTTTCATGATCGCCTACTGAGCAGAGAAGGGGATCTGAAATCCTGACTTTACAGGCTCCATCCAGTACCATCCTGTGGTGTAGACACTTCAAACTCAAAGGTCCACGGCCTCCCCGTTGTCTGGGGAAGTATAACCGTGGAACACATGATTTAGGATGCAAGCTCCTATGAAGATGCATCATTTTGCGAGTTTTACGTCGAGTTGTCGCAGCTCTTCCTGAGTACATTTCATTACCCTAAAGCAAAGAAGTAAAGTAGAATCAGAACGACAAGCATATCAGTTGCAGCAACTTTGTTCTTACCTGACAGTTCTGATGACCAGATCTGTAGGAGTTTATGCTGATATTTGCCGCGGAGAGAGTTTTCAACAGTAGTTATCTCTTGGGTGTGGCATTGTTCCACCCCTAGGTAGGTATAAAGACGATATTATTATTATTATAGGTGAACAAACAAGACACTACCACTTTAGGAACGAAATACTTGGAGAAAGTATCAACATAGTTGTGATGCAAGACTAGAGGAGATGATATAGAGACCAAGATGAAATGAACTCAGAGAAAGTGTTGAAGAAACAGCGTTAAAACACGAAGGACTGGTGTAAAAAAAACAAAACAAAATATGAATGGTACAATCGTACGATGATACATTCAAAAATGACATAAAAAAAAAACGAGCGGAAGCTAAATGAATGAGGAGCAATGAGGCCTATTTGGAGGTGAAGTGGAAATAGGAATACAAGAAGTTTCTACAGAAGAGTCAGAGAACAAAATAAAAAATACACCAGAAGTAAAACGAACGGAATAAAGAAGGGACGGTGGTAATAGCAGATTCACAATCAAACACGTTGGGATGAAACCGAACGACCCAAAGAGAATTATTATTAGATGAAACTGTCAAGTTTCAACAGATAGTAATGAAAGGAGACGAAGAAGAAAGGAACCGACCATAAAGAAGTTAAAATAAATCATGTCGACAAGTAGAAATGATAGAACTCCGATAGATCAAATTCATGAAATACGGAGGCAATGACTTAAAGGGGAGTATTTACCATAATGAAAACAAATTAGACTGAGAAAAAATGCCAGAAAAATAAGAGATAAATAGCTCTATCTATAAAAGAGGAGACCAAAAAATCCATGAGAATTATCAAGGAATAACACTATAAAGTACAATATAATGGCATCAATATTACAAACAAAGCTTGCAATAAATATAACAGAATAACATGAATTCGAACTAAGTTTGAAAAATGTGCCAGAGTGTTAAATGAATGAAACGAATAATTTCGACGAGGTCGAAATATCGTTCGCTCCACACTAACCTATAAAGTGGGAACTTTGGGACGAATTCATCATCAACTTTTTTTCTGTTATGGGCGCCATATAGTTTTTTATACAGAAAAATAGTGATTCTCATTCTGATTTCATTGATGTATAATTTGTTATGATTTGCACTTCTGAAACCACAGATATTAAAAAAAAACAACTTCATCTGAGATGGTCATGACTCCATCGAAAAATTTTGTTTAATAAACACTAGTTGTCAGAACTCATTAAACATCATAAGTTTGCACAAATACTTCAGTCGAAATGTGCTCATTCTCAAATGAAGAAAAACGAGATATGTTGAAATTTTATTATAAATTTGATAGGAATAGTACGAAAACAACACAAATTTATTTTGAATTATATCCGGAAAGACAACAGCCGGATAGAACATTATTCGGAATTTTGGGCAAACACTTGGCTGAGTACGGTGCGTTTCAAAAAACAAGAATGAAATCATGAGCTTGTGAAAAATGCACAAAAAGTATCATCTACAACAAGTTTTCGAAATGATGGCCTTCCTCTTGAATACATAACCGAGCTCTTCGTCTCAAATTAAGATTAGCCCTAACAATATCCCTTCTTCTGATAGACCTGAATTGCGTGATGATAATAGACTCGGAATTTTGGACAAACACTTGGCTGAGAACGGTGCGTTTCAAAAACCAAGAATGAAATATGGAAGCAGGATGGAACAAAATATTAGACGTAACTTATTAGCCGAGGTAAAATAATTGTTCATTCCATATTCGAAGAAGTATAATTATTTTTGGTACTTTTTTAGATAAATGCAGATCCTTTCAAATCAACACATCAAGTCTCGGCAGAAATGGATGTGCCACAGACGAGCGTTGAAGGGAATTCAAAAAAAGTGGTTTGAAATGTTATAAGATACATATTTATTTTAATTTTTATAAATTTTTGTGAAAATTACATCCAGGATGGAATTTGGTAGCTGGCTCTCGAATAGGGAAGACCCTACTACAAACTTCTTGAAAAACATTATTTGGGCCGACAAAAGTACTTTTTCGAACTGTGGTGTTTTTAATAGAAATAATGAGCACATTTGGAGTGAAAATAATCCACGACACTTCAGAGAAGTCAAACCACAAGTTCGGTTTCGTTTGAATGTGTGGGCTGGACAACCGAATACTTGGACCTCATTTCCTCTCTAATACTTTGAACGGGGAAACTTATCTTCGGTTCTTAAGAAACGAATTCGAAGAATATATGGATACGTTTCCCCTTGTTAATTATAACAGCTGCTGGTTTCAGCATGACGGGGCTCCTCCACACAATAAAAGAGCAGTTTGCGAATATTTACACCAAAGATTTCCTACTAGGTGGTTAGGAAATTCTGGGCCAGTGAGGTACAGTTTTGGATACTTTCTTGTGGGCACTTTGAAGAACAGAATCTATGGAGAGCAAGAATATGACACAGTAGATGAACAATATCATCACGCAATTCAGGTCTATCAGAAGAAGGGATATTGTTAGGGCTAATCTTAATTTGAGACGAAGAGCTCGGTTATGTATTCAAGAGGAAGGCCATCATTTCGAAAACTTGTTGTAGATGATACTTTTTGTGCATTTTTTACAAGCTCATGATTTCATTCTTGTTTTTTGAAACGCACCGTACTCAGCCAAGTGTTTGCCCAAAATTCCGAATAATGTTCTATCCGGCTGTTGTCTTTCCGGATATAATTCAAAATAAATTTGTGTTGTTTTCGTACTATTCCTATCAAATTTATAATAAAATTTCAACATATCTCGTTTTTCTTCATTTGAGAATGAGCACATTTCGACTGAAGTATTTGTGCAAACTTATGATGTTTAATGAGTTCTGACAACTAGTGTTTATTAAACAAAATTTTTCGATGGAGTCATGACCATCTCAGATGAAGTTGTTTTTTTTTAATATCTGTGGTTTCAGAAGTGCAAATCATAACAAATTATACATCAATGAAATCAGAATGAGAATCACTATTTTTCTGTTTAAAAAAACAATATGGCGCCCATAATAGAAAAAAAAGTTGTTGATGAATGCCAGAAGACGAAACGTCGGATAGTAAATCTGAACATGAAAACGTGTAGCTGAAATAAAGTATCAATGAAAATGTACTTTTGGTTTTGGGCTATGTTGTCAAATAACGATAGAAAAAAATAAAAACGAAAATTCCGATTTTCAGTTTGTTCCCGATATTTCCGGAAATACTCGGAATTTTCCAAGTTTCAAAACAGTATTTTGTTAAGCACCAGAATACGCAACTTTGCCCCAATTTAAGCTTCGACGTGTCTCCTGTAGTTTAGGAGATCCCAATGGTGGGGGTCGAATTTGAATTGCCCAGTATAAGAAAACAACTTCATTTCCATACGAACGTTGAATTACATCTGGCATTTATTTTCGCAATGTTCCTCCAGGAGAAGCAAGTGCTGATTGCGATGTGGTGGTGCTGTAGGTTTTCCGGGTTTTCCTACAGCTGAAAAGTGAATACATCACCTAAAACATCAGTAAGTCGCTCCGGAGCGCCACGGCAAATAATAATAGCCGTCCTCTACCCGCACAGGCTATGCCTTTGGGTACACTCAAGGAGTGTTTATGAGGAAGTATTATTATTATTATTATTATTATTATTATTATTAAGTACTAAATAGTATCCCCCTATTGGTTGGTAATTGATACGTTTCGAGGATTTTTCCTCTCACTCTAGCACTGAGATAGGATAAATTTCGAAATACTCGTTATAAATTTCTAACGATTTCAAATGCTTCTTGTAATACTACAGCAGAGATTGTGGTGATGTTTGTGTTAAGTTCTCAGATCATTCTGTATACAATGAGAGAGGTGTGAATCGAGTAGACATGTGGGGGATGAAGGCTTGTCAATGATTTCTTGAAATGAAGTTCATTCGCAATCTTTGAAAGTCTTTATATATATTCGTAAATGTAACAGAGATTATCCTTCTTCTGGTTGGACAAAATCACCTGCAGACATGTTTCTAGGTTGTTGCCTCTCTTCAATGTTTGAATGGTCGCACAGTAGCTAAGTTTTTCGTGTCCCAACCAACTGCTCTTTGTATTCATTCCCACAAATCAAGTTGCAGCACACGATGTTCAAACGTTAAACAATGAGGGAAGATCTGCATTGTATATTGTTCTTTGCTATACGATTGTTAAAAAAATAAAAATTGTTATATCCGTCAACCGGTTGCACACCTACGTGCAACCCTCAGAAGTCAGAGACTTTTGCGAGCTAGGGGAAGACGTGTGATGCCATGCACGAGACCGGTGGCAATGCTGAGATTTGAACTCATTCTCCTACGGATGTTTTTGGCTTATGGAGCGAGCACTTTACCCCACCGCGGCCCATAATGCAAATAATAATGAGATATTTCAAAATTCGAGTTTCAATCATTGAACAAAAGTAATCAAGTAACGGAAACTTCAGGATGGAGATGAAATTAAATGACTTATGTAATCAGCTTTATCACACGAAATCAGATGCTGTTGACGTTTAGTAAAAACTAAATTTTCAAAACTGACTAATATATAATAACGTGGGCACATAAAGGTTAATTATTTTCTTCAGTACATTTTAGGCTCCAATTAAAATCATTAGGTGGGATTGATTTATTAGCGCAAAAATGACCAAGTCGAGTCAATACAATCAAATAACGTTTAACCAATATACTGCAGTGTTCTACAGTTTCGGCTTTCCATTTGTTAATTTCATTTAAAATGATTGGGTGGAGTAAAAATGATACTTCACAATTTACACAACACTAAGATATACTACCAAAACAATTGTCAGCAATAAATGTTAGTGTTGTGTATATTGTGAAGTTTCACTTTCACTCGACCCATTTATTTAATATACCGCAGTTTCATCCCGACACCGAACCGCTATTGTATCTAACACATCTACACGTGTTTAAATCACCAAGTGACCATCTCATAGATGATTTCATTTTTGACAACGCTGTATTTCACACCCTTGGATTTTTTTATACATTTTCTTCGAAGAGAGTCCTACGAAATCTGTTATAATTTGGCTCTTTGCTTCATTCCCTAAACCAGGGACTTTTCTGTTTGCCAGAGGAATGTCATAGGGAATATCTTTGTAGTAGTCTCTCGCGTCGAATTTTCCAAAGTTCTATTTGATTCAATTTTGATAAATGTCGCCTGATTTGTATGCGTGAACATCAGTTCGCATGTATTTTTCCATCATGAAGCCGTGATGCAAATCGTACAAGCACACCTTGGAAATATGATATATTACCATATACAGGGACTCATTGAACAGAAAATTTGTTTTTGTCATCTGGATAGCTAGGAGATTTACATAAAAAATGGGCGATTTGAAAAAATTGGAACAAGAAATTATTTTTTCACGCCATATGACCCCTCTCACTCGGAGACCAGTTTCTCTACACGATGTTTCCGTTTCTTTTCCATGGTTTTTCCAAACACTGCATTATTGGATAGTTTCCAGTTATTTTGTACTATTTGAGCCAGGCTGACAGTCTGAATTGCGATCGTATGTCAATACGTCTTTCAACACCTTGTTGTGTACAATATAGTTTTCCTTGCTGTACAGGATGGTCATTGATTTGGGTAAATTCGAGCATGGCAGAGTACGGTGATGAGAGCGCACAATAAAAAATCTGTGTGCTTGTGATATAATTTAGTTTCCTCAATATCAATAATATTAATTATTAATAAGTCCGAAATTTCGTACCGGAGAGGTTTCAACAAAGTGAAATGAATATGGTGTACCCTTCCTGCCAAGCATTTCCACCAAGTGATTTTTCAAAATATCAGAAAACAACCACTTCCCTGGCTGATACAACGACGGACATTGAACTACATCTGACAGATATTTGTGCAACATTCTTCCAAGATGACCCAATTGCAAGTGCTTGTCTTGTAATCAAACAGAAGATTATCCTTCATTTGGCTGGGAATGACCAACTTCAGACATGCATGTTTCGACGTTTTGCCTCTCATCAGTGAAAGGGTAGATCGGACATTATAATTGTCCTGTCCCTGCCAAATAAATAATAATCAACTAATATTTCCCCACGGATGAAACTATGCGTACGGAAAATCAAGAACAAGACACTCCGTAGTAGTTCAATATCCTTCATTTTTTCACTTGGTGAAAACGCTTGAAGAGAAGGAAACTCCGTATTTATTTCACTCCATATAAGTTATTTTTTTACGATTTTTTTATTCGAAGGACTACCTGCAGGTATTGTATGTTATGGAAACATTCGAAATGATGTCGGCTGACTGATGATATTTAGATTCAAAGCCTACCAAGCATCGTATTCATGTCACAGCCAACTTGATGTTTTCCAATAAATTGCAATTTAACATCTAATCATAAAACGAATAAGATAAATAAGATAGGATAGAAACAAACATAGGAGGATGACGTCGTTTAGAAAAGGAGTTGGGGATACTTTCGCATAAATAAATAGTTGAGAGAGATCGTAGTCAAGATCAAAGGAAGCGAAATCATTGATTACGTACCTTCTGTGAATTTAAAATTGTTATCGCTCCAGCTTTAAAAAAAACCACAGGCTGTGTCACCCAGTATAGTGTCGCAAGTTCATAATAATATGTGAGAAATCAATCGATTTTTGTGGTGTGGTTTTCATGCCGTAATCATATTTTGCTATTCAGGTAAATTTAACGGAATAAAGGTTATTGATAAATCATTGTAATTTAAAATTTTGGTATCAATGTTGATCCTGTACACAGACTAAATTTGTCTTCGAGATAACGAATACAATCGAATGGAACACAACGTTCCGTAAAGCGTGATTCATGCCGGAAAATAACCGCGAAATTTGTCATCCGGAGGATAAAAATGTGTTTATGATTGAGCGAATCCTGCAACAGCAGGATACACGACGCAAAATCCTGCAAACGGTGATAGGGCTCCAGAAATTAATCTTTCTTGATGCTGGCATCCACAAAACCCGTTAGAATAATTCGGAAATAAAGGAGATCATGATTCGTACTCGAGCATGTGTGCAGAAGATTGCCAAATGGTATCATTAACTTCTTACTCTCATTGTGCAGGAATTCTCTCACACTTTCCAACAACGGATTTATCGATGTTGCAATTGTAATAACGGTAATGGAAAACAAAATAAGAGGAATGTAGCAGAAATACCAGGTGTCCGCGGCAGGTTGTTGTTATTTCCGTCAACCAGCTGCACACCCTTAAGAGTACAACCCTCAAAAGTCTTCGAAAGACTTGTCCGAGCTAGGGAAGACGCAGCCCTCACCTTTTAACGTGTGATGCCATGCCATGCTTGTCCCTGTAACTATTTTATTTTTGCAGATATTGAAATGTTATTTGGAGAATCTGTATACGACATAGGACTGCACTGTTCGAAAGGTTACTCAGCTTCATGCTACTTTCAATTTTTAAATGGAACACGTTGTATAATTTCTCATCCTTTTTATAACCAAATATATTAAAATTTTCAAATAATTTTTTTAATCTGAATGGTTTTGGGTAAGATCAAATCACCACTTTCAGTTCTGAAATTTTGGAGAGAATACAACATTACTATCTATGCTAAAACTGTATGCGCTATGTAAAATTGAATAAGTATTACTAATGATTTTTTTTTTCAAATTGCAATAAGGTTGAGTAAGAGAAAAAAGCATTTTATTAGAATCAATTTGATACCACACACTATGAGATTTCAAAAAAGTTTTCGTTAAAATACTTGGAAAGATTATATTGCATTTTTCTTAAAATGAAAAATTTTAAATTTAAATGCATCGATTAACCACAACTGATGAAACTAAATTCTTAGTTTTAAAAAAATGCTGATGATGTTTTTCATGTAAAATTTGATTCTATTAGTCATTTCATCAACGATTTTGCTTTATCAGTTGTCACAAATTACTGGTTACATTTGAATTTGTATTCTTATTTCGAAGGCTCCTCCATTCGAGAAGTTTTCGAAGGACTTTAGGAGTATTGGTGATATTTCGACCCCATCAATAGATTCCAGGCAGAAAATTAATAGATCGTCATTGAAGAGAGACTTTCCCTATAGTTGTGGAAGTATCAGGTTGGATGTGTCCTGACGAGAGTACAGCCTTCATCCGACTACACCTCTACGAACAACCCCCATGTCTTCGAAAGACTTTTGCGAGCTGGTAATGACGGGGTTATCACCTTTCAACTCGCGATCCTAAGATGATACTGCAAAAGCTGGGCAAGCTGTTAACAGCAAATGCATTCAAATGTCAGGTACTCCAAAGCACGCTCTATATCTAGTGTCTGGGGCCTCTACATCCATCACACGACTACAGATGACCGGAACACTGAAGATACCATCCTGGTTGGTTGGTTTGAGGCCAGATGCAGGGTTTACCCATGAAGGTGTCCTTTAACACTGAGGTCTATTGTATTATTCTGTCGTCAGTGATTCCTAGTTAAAGTTTATTCACTAGGTGTTTCGGGTTCATACCTATTTCTAGGTTGGCCGGTCCCAATATTCTAGCACCTGTTATGCAGCGCGTCGCATTCGAAGATCATGTGAGAGGCTGTTTCCTCCTCGTCATCACAAAATTTGCAATCCACTATGGGGCCACTTGAAACCACTTCCACTTTAAGCCACACCCACTTCCACTACCGACTAATCAGAGCACTTGTCATTTGTCATACGCCATCACGGACCGACCAATCAGAGAACTTGTCATCTGTCATATGCCACCACCGACCAACCAATCGAAGCACACTTCGTCATCCGTCAACTTTCATCCGCCGTCAACACTGACACCACAACAATCGTCCCAATATGGCTGCCACTCCATCATCCGGAAACATGGCTACCACGTCACTTGCCAACACCAACCTTGGTCCGCGAAATCACACCTAAAGTTTGATGGATATTAAACAAAGAAAAACACCAGCTGTGGATTCGAACTGGCCATCTTCTGCTTCGTAGCCAGCAATCGTATTAATACGACTATGAACCGTGTTACTAGATGTCATTGAATTGGTTATTTGTAATGCATTAATTCTAACTAAAGATCAGTGTAAACCGTCTAAATGAAACACAGATGAGTGCCTTTGAAACGGCTTTGAGTGAACCATCTGAACGATTGACTGTTTGGGACGCATTAATATTCTTCAAAGAGTACCTTTGATACTTGAACCATGTTAGTAGATATGATTGAGATGCATTGAAAAAATATGAAGAACATGAGATCAGTACCTTTGATACGGAATCATGATGGGTCATCTTTTTTTGTGAAACATCTGCTTGCAATGAATGTATGTCCTCACGCAATCCACTTAACTCCATTGCATAGGAAATGCATACAGCTTTGCTATTAGATTTCAGAAATTGGTGTCTGAAAATCAAAGGGTGAAAAAAAATTTAAACAATATGGGAATAGAAAAGGAATGCGCTTGTTGGTCAGTATAGTCTGTCCAGGGAAGACCACGAGAAGGTAAGCACTTCTTCCTCGGGATAAAAGGATATCATCTTTTGTATGGGTCTTGTTTCTCGTATATCTCATTGCCTCTTTTTGATAATGTTATTCATGGATCTTTTTGTGTATATCTCATTGCCGCTTTCTGATCAATCTGTTCATATTTAATTTATATGGGTCTTTTTTTCGTAAATTTCATTACCTCTTTCTTGTGGGTCTTTTTTTTCATATGGGATTCATTGCTATCCTCTGTTGATTTAATTGATAATTTGAGGATGGGGTAAAGGCATGATGTGTTGATAGATGTAATTCACAGGATAATAGCACCGATAGGAAGCTACATTCTCTGTTTATTCCCATAGTAAGGTCGCAATGTCCGGTAAGTGAGCCGGTTTAGGTTGACAGTGTAAGCCATCAGGCTTTGACTTAAGTGCCTCACCATGGGTGCGCTATGTCAATGCCCTTCGGTTTGGTCCCAATATGTTTGGTTTTTTGTTTTATTCTACTCATTTATTAGGTTCCGCATCGGGTTTTGATGATTCCAAACAGTGGTTCTGGACCTGTGAATTGTTTCAGATTCATGTCTTGCACGTTGGCTGTTTTTTCATCACCTACTATTTCCCAACCTTGTTGTGTTTTGCCAGTTGATTGAGGTTCTGAAAGCATTCCCAAACCTTCTTTGACTTAATTTGTACTAAATTCATAGCTTTTATTGCGCTTTGGTAGTTAGACATAATATAAGTGTCTTTCTACCCACTGTCTAGATTCATCTGTGTGCATGTCATTATGGCATGTGTCTCAGTTTGGAATACTATGGTGATATTACCTAGTGAAAGAATAACGTTTCCCTTTGGCCTCACTCTATGTACCCCTGCCCCAGTTCCTATCTTTGTTTTTGAGCCATCTGTGTACCAGATTATGATTCCAGATGATAGTGATTCTACTTCCGAGTCACATTCTTCCCACTTGAGTCGTGTTCTGAATGTTTTTTGGGTAGCATGAAATCTGATATCATTTCCAGTTCGGCAATGTTGACTTTATGAATGATTTTGGTGTGCCTAGGTTGTGGTTGGGATCTCCAATAACCTGTTTGTATGAGTCTGTATGTACTCATCCTTGCCTCTCCCATGACTGTGATGTCCAATGGTGGAAGGTGTTGGATGATTTCCTTAGCAGCGGTCGGTGTGCTGCTTATGGCGCTCGTTATACACAGACAAGCGAGCCTCTGAAGTTTACCGAGGTTGAGTTTTACCTGTCTTTGTTTTACTTTGGGTTACCACAGAAGCGAGCTGTATGTGTATTCTGGGTCTTATGATTGCGGTGTATAGCCAGTTCACGACTTTTGGTTTCAGTCCCCATGTTTTTCCAAAAGCTCTGCTGCACATTATGAATGATGATTTGCTTTTGTTGATTACATGTGGCAGATGCAGATTCCAGGTTAGTTTTTTTTCCACAAATAGCTCTTGTATTTGACATGGTCAGCTACTTGTAGTGTTTCTCCAAAGAATTTGGGTAGTTTCATGCCCCCAAAGTTCTTTTGCGTTTGAAGGTAATGAGTGTGTTTTTGCTGGGGTTTGTCCTCAGTCCTTCTCTTTTGCAACATTCCTCTACGGTCCTCATTGCATTTCGCATTAGCTTAGAGGTTATTTGGGCGTGCTTCCCCTGCACGACGACTACTATGTCCTCCGCATAACCTTGGGTATAGTATCCCTGATTGTTAAAAGATTACACAGTCGGTGTGATAAAATCCCGTTCTCTGGGGTTCCCCTGGCAATTTCTAGCTTCGCGGAGTCTTCTAACATCTTGGCTTGTGCCTTCCGATTTTGGAGCATTGAGAGTATCCATCTATAGGTGGTTTTGTCAACGCTTCTCCTCCTGGCCGCTGAGACCATCCAGGTGGGCAATTATGGATTCCTTGGTCTCTCAATTCAGCTCACGTGGCATGAGGAAGGTAAAGGCAAAAATTTTAATGTTGTTGTTCTTCATGCAGAGGAACAGGAGTACCGCAGTCTCCGCAGCCTAAATGTCAGCTTTTTGGTGAATGGATTACCATTCGGTGACATAATTTGTGTCACCTTATATTAAGATAGAAGATGGCAGAAATATTGAATATATTGATATTATATAAATAAAATGAATAAATGGATAACAATGATAATGATAAATAGATAACATAAACTCATTGCATGAGGTATATGAATAAATACATAGAAAAGAATTGAAGTTGGTATGGTGCTGTGGTATACGAAAACGCCTATTTTGACGCTATATCTGAGAATTTACCACTTCTGGTTCTACCGGAAGTGACTCCAATTTTTTTTTTTCCAAATCACACTGTTTATTTTTCCTTGATTATCCGAAAGAGCATCAAATTTGTGACAAAATTATTTTCAAAATCAAATTTCTGCGTGTAAGAGATATGAATCGATATGACATTCAGATTAAGTGAAAAAGACACATTGAAATTTCAGAAACCTGATATTTTGCTCTTTATAAAAATTATTTTCTCAGTTCTCATAATGGGCTTCAGCGTATTCTCACAAATATCACAACCCACACAAACAAGTTCACGTCTACACTGTTCCCTAGGTCATCATTATGATATTCGTAAAGATAAATCTCTTTTATTTCCCGAGGAAAAGCTCATTGTTCAGTCTTTCATATCCTGTCTAGCTCTCTAGCAGCTGCTTACTGTTTCGGTTTCATCATATATTTTACGAATCTGATTACTAATGCCGCAAAGGGAGTATTCTAGTAACCTCATTTCAATGGACATAATTATTTCATATTCTCTTATGAAAAAATTTCAACATTATTCTTTGAGGAATATGATGTGGCGTGGGATCTCAATATATGATACACAATCGAGGAATAATTATCAATATTGGTTGGTCTCTATTGCATTTCAAACATATTGATCAAGAGACAGACATATTCACTTCAAATATACTAATATATATGAAAATGATAATTTTTCGACCGGATACCCTACATGAAAGTCATAGTTTTCCAGTCTAGAGAAGCGAATGAACATTATCATGCGACCCGATGGGAATATACTAAAAACAATTTGATGGATTTTTGACACTGATGACAGTTGATCCCACTACTTGGCACTTGAATCAGCAAACGAACGTCACTTCGTTTGACAGTTAATAAACATTTTTTACGATTATACTTCAACTTCTCTCTATAACTATAATTAATATGGACTTTGATAGCGAAATCCTGTATTTTGTAAACAACATATATATCTAATAGGTTTTTTCGTTCGTGAGATTCCCACACTTGGTCCGCTCCGCTTCGCTCACGAAAAAAACAGTATTTTTATCTCTTGTTGAAAATTATTCTATTTTCAGCGTATTAAGGCGGATATATGCAGCGAAAGTTAACAATTATCAAGCAGCATTTATCAATTAACAATTAGCAATCAACAAGTAGAGGAAATATTGCGATTTATGCAGATCAAATTAACAATTTATAAAAAAATAGTACGCTGGCGCACAAGCCGGAGATTAGGGCTAGCAGAACCATAACCTCATGTTATTGTTTATTTACCAACGTAACAAATTTCGATTTTCAAAACGATTGCTGATATAGAAGAGGTTGAGTTGTTTCTAATTATATTATTTCCGACCAGTTTTTTATGTTGAAAAAAAAGGAGAAATAGGAGATCTTTTAACCCATAAATAAACCAACCAGATCTTTTAACCCATAAATAAACCAACCACATCTTTAAATTCTCTTGTATTCTCTATGCCATAAATGATGGAAAATGTTCAATTGCCCACGACAATAACCGAACAAAATCACTGTTTTCAGTGTTTTTGACGTTTTAGGTAATTTTTTTTATTTCTCTCAGGTAATGTCTGACCAATCCGCGTTCATCTGCGCACTAGTTGCGTACTAGAAGATATTTTAGTACAATTGAAGTAACAAAGTTAAAACTTGGCCAACTTCTCATTTGTTACTTGTTAATTGATAATTGTAATAATCTGCATAAACACGGTCATTTGAAAACATGAAGTTCAACTTATGATTGCTAGTTGTTAATTGATAAATGTTAATTTTTTCTGCATAAATCCACCTTTGGTCACTGATTTATTTCACTCCAGGAATAAATTAGGTCACTTTCGCGCCTATTCTGACTATTTTCAAACTCTATAACTCACTATATCTGAAACTAATCTGCCTCTCATGTGGAGCGACTTATTCTTATACCGGAACTAGGTTTCTACAAGACCTTTTCTGAAAGCCCTGAGAGTAGTGTTCTGTGACTCGTTCAGATGACTCCTGTTCATTCTCGATGCAAATAGAATTCATGCTTTTAGCGTAAGCAATCCGAGGTTGAATAATCATGCGGTCAGGTCCGGCTTCAGAATCGCTACAATGTCCCTTTCTTGAAGACGTTTTGTCCAAAAATATCATTCTTGGAGTGTGGAGATATCTGTAAGATTCTCCATATCTGCACCTAGACGTTCTATGAACCCACATGGGCCGTGATGGTCGTGTATAGAGCGCTTATAAGCATAAGGTCGTGGGTTCAAAGCCCAGCACATCGGTCCCGGATCTTTTCCTTGCTCGCACAAGCTCTTATGAGCTTCTGAGGGGTTTCTCTGTCTGGAAACCTGGAAGATTCGTTACAAAAAAAAAACACTCGGCACTCTCCATGTCGGGTGGTGGAAGATGGTTACAGCACACCACAATCTTGACATCAGTGGACTTGAATATCGTCTTCAATATACTTCTTATTACTATAACTTTCCAATCCAGCCTATCAATCTCACAGGACAATTTTGGGACTGCCAGATCAACATCGTATCTCTCAATCTGGCGAAGCACTTCCAGGCGTCTTCATAGGTCGGTTTATTTCAAGAATGCTTCTTGGTAACCATGTAGTAGATGTTTTCCTGCTCCTTCTCCAATTGTAGCACTCCTCCAACTTCTGGATTCTATCCTTGTAGTTCCTGGATTGAATCGAACTTCATGGAGAATACCACGGCGATGCCTCTGGACATTTGAAGGTCTTCTGCCATACAGTGCGCTAGCGAGTGATCAACAGGCGCCTCAACGGAAAAATAGGCCATCAGAAATAAATCTGATGGACCACGATTCAATTGGACTGTGGATGTTCAGCATCTACCATATTTCTTGAAATAGGTAGGTGGTGTGGGCAGGGTATATGCTTCGGCCCACAAGAATATACTTATCTATATGGTTATATTGTGGAAATGAGCCAGCGATGTCTATGGCATTTTTTTCGAATGAGCTGCCAACGTTGTCCTCCGCATCGGGGCCTTTGACGTGTTCGCAGCAGTCCTTGACGTCAGCTGGGCAGTTGGTCCAGTAGTGTCTGGAGGGTTTTGTCATTCCCAGATGTCCTCCGGTGACCCCATCATGAATTTCTTTTTTGCCCATGGTAAGGGAGTTGTCTTGAGCCCAGTAGGATTTGACGGCTGGCGAATAATTTGCTATTTTCTACATGTTGGTCTTCCATTGCTCCTCATCCAACCGATATCTAAACCAAGGGTGGATCTCTCTCTTGGTCCTTCTGGATATTGTTGTTATACCAGTTGTCATCAACTGCCGTGGTTCTGCTATGTGTTCAATCTCGAAGTCGAATTCATGGAGCCTATCAATTCAACGTGCCACTTGACCCTCGGAATTTTTGACCTGTAATAGCCATTTCAGAGCTGCACGGTTAATTCTCAGAGGGAATGCTCTCCTAAACACGTACTTGCAGAAGTGCTCTACTCCTGTAACAACAGCCAACCACTCCTGCCTGGTGACACAGTAATTGTGTTCCGATTAAATTAGGGTCTTACAGAAGTAACCGATGACTTTTTTCTGTCCTTTCCGGACCTGAGACAGTACAACTCCAAGTTCCACATTGCTTGCGTCCGAATAGAGAATGAATTCTCCGTTCGGAAGGGAAAAGCTCAGAATTGGTGCGTTGATTAATGCTCCTTTCACAGGGTGCCCACCAACCTGGAAAACATGGAGAACCCGGAAAAGTAAGGGAATTGATTTATGTGTCCTGGAAGTCAGGGAAAAATGTTAAAAAATGCCCACACTCACGATTCAATGATGAATAACCATAATTATCCTCATAATTAGGCTCAGAGTATGTTTTGACAGTGAAGGTTTTTTTCAACATATCCAGAGCGCGTACCAAGGCCCCAGCAGATGTGTGAGACAAACTAGGATCAATACTTGCCTTATTGTTGGTCGCGAAGCTCATTCATGAAAGCCTGAACCGCCAATCGCTTCATTACATTTTCAGTGTGGCTGGATTTGCAAGGCAAACCAAGCATGCAATGTCAGCTTCGAATTCCTGTAGAGATTCGCTTGAGTTCTGGCAGCGGTTTTTTCAGCTGCGAGAAGTATACATGTTCTAGGTGGGCCTGGCCATGCCGTAGTTCTCGATATTCACTCATCTGTTCATAGTCTTCCTATTCTTGGGCGGTGAGGGTTTGTAAAATATTTGTTGCTTCGCCACACAATGCCAGTGTCAATGCTACAGCTTTTTCCCCTGCATTTCATCCGGTTTATTTGGCAGCAGCTTCAACTGAGGCGGTTTCAATGAAAGCTTTTCTGGTTGAGAACTGACTTTGAAATATTGTATGTCTTTTTGAACGTCCTTCAATTTCATACTCAGATCCAGCATTGAATTTATCTTGGAAGTGTTCTTTTTGTTTAACTCTATCACGACGGTTTCCATTCTTTCTAGTTTCTAGAAGTATATCTTCCAAATTATTTGAATTTTTTTGTTGTAGTTTATCTTCCAAAATCATCGAATTTTCTAGAAGCTTTTCCTCTGGCAGCTTCGAATTTTATTGAAGTTCTTCTTTTCAGCTTACCGAGTTTTGTTGATGATTTTCTTTCAGGGTATTCGAATTTTCTATAAGTTGGTCTTCCAATGATTTGGTAGTATCTTTGAGTTTATTCATTATTGAGCTCAAAAAAAGCCTATAGTTTTCCCGTACGAATGAAGCCGTGACTTACCAATGAGTCAGTCGCAGCACCATCTGCGAGGGAAACAAAACAATACCTACTCCTCAGTAGCAAAAGTCTGGGAAATATTTCTACATTTGAAGTGGAATATGAGGCAGATATTTGACAGATAATTCAAGTTATCATCATAAAAAAATCTCTCTTGAGAATGCCAATCAGTCGTGTTAGCGAAACGACAAGACTAATAATGAATGTCGGCCTAACCATTCGAAAAATCATCATGTTTGTATGAAAAATGTTGACAAATAGAGGTAGGTAGTTCGTGCAACTTTTGATAGAAGGGCATAACTCGAAAAATATTGAAAACTCATTGAGGTTTTTTTTTATTCGTTTTCAGGAGGAAAAACTCATTATTATCATTATTATCCTCTCTTCTCGTTTCATAAAATGAAAATAGTAATAAACGAACATAAAAACGTCAAAACTCGTCATGTTTACCATCTGACTTTCTTTTCTCTTGTTTCAGATCTGCAATCACAGTTTTCCCCCAGCGAACTGACGGAAAACACGACTACCGAGTGTGGAACCCTCAACTGCTGAGCTACGCAGGGTATCGCCAACCTGATGGTACCATCATCGGAGATCCTATGAATACGGAATTCACCGACTTGTGTATGAATCTGGGATGGAAGGGAACAAGCGGAAAGTGGGATATACTGCCTTTGGTGCTCTCTGCAAATGGACACGATCCGGATTATTTTGATATCCCGAAGGAGTACGTGCTGGAAGTACCTCTCAGTCATCCGACGTGAGTACAAGTTAAATTTTGCTCGAAAACGCTAGCTTAAAATTCAAATCCATGACGATCATATCTCGTATTCATGAGATGTTCAGTTGTTTCTCAAAATTGTTGGTACTGGGTGGTATTGTAAGTTTTTCCTGGAATGCTACGCAAATAAAAATATTAGCCGTCCTCTATCCGCATAGGCATTATGTTCCTTACAGACGTTGAACTCTGTAAGGCCGATCGATAACTCCAAATTAACCGTTTTTTTTTTTTTTTTCTTTTGACCATGGACATTTGTCCTTAAGCCTATTAACCGGTTTGATGTGGAGTGTTATAATAATAATAATAAAAGGGCAGCAAAACGCAGATGAATTAAACGAATTTGTATAACGAGCAGTAAGTGTAGATTCCTTGTCTTTGTGCATGCATACAGAGTCACGAAGTGAAGCACACTTTTTGTTTTGAAAACAAAGCAATCTTTATGTTTTATATTTTATGTAATTTTTTTGTTTATCAATGTAACATGGAATATTACGTTGTTCGAGTAATTAAAGTATAAAATTTAATAAATAGCTGAAAATTGAACATGTTTAAAAAAAAATCGATTTCGAGTTTTTTCGTTTTTTGCATTTTCTAAGAAAATTTACTACAGTAGTTATATTTTTTTTACACCATCGGAAAGTACAGATTTCAACAAACAAAAAGACCATTGTTACAATTTGTTTTTGGAAAAATTTTCTGTTCTTTATATCCTTCCGCCAGAGATGCGCAGTTTTCCATTAGTGATTCGCACGAGACCAACGAGACGAGATTTCCATAAAGTCTTGTCTCGTCTCGCCGATGAAATGATAAATCTCGTATCAAGTCTCGTCTCGCAGCCTCCTCCACTCTCGTCTCGTCTCGCAGCCTCCTCCACTCTCGTCTCGTCTCGCAGCCTCCACTCTCGTCTCGTCTCGCTTCTCGTACGAGAGTCTCGTAAAAGAATCGAAATATCGTCATGTATAATCTTATTTTTTCAGTGCAATAAGGAATGCTTAAATACCTACTTGCCCTAATGTAAGAGTCGGAATAGAAGATTACAATTGTTGAAACATAACATCATGTATTTGAGAGTAATACATATAAACAAAATACAAACTTAGCATTATTTAATAATTTTGGCAATGAAATGAGTTGAAAAATCAAAGTTGAAAAAAAAAACAACACACAGACAGCCCTTATTTTTGACCCAGTTGTTTAGGCATAACAAACATCGTGCAAATTCATTATTGAGGTGATTTCGATGGTTTCTTGTAGTTAAAGCAGCACGTGAGACCTATCTTCCGTCGGGACAGCCGGTATGTTTAAGAGATCTCGTGCCATTATACATATCTATAATAGAAAATTCAGAAGAGTGAATTTTCCACTATTGAAATATATATGTTTCTTCATTACTCCGAGGCATAGAATAATATTTTTGATGCCCCTGCATCCATTCTCCGTCGGAAAGCGTAGGATTTAATGAATTCAAAATATCATAATCAATCACAAAATCCGATTTTTATCAAGTTCTCAAGTCCGCACGTAAAAATATTCACCTGCGAGACTCTCATACGAGACGCGAAACCTCATGCACGATACTCGAGACGAGACTAATAAAAGTCTCGTCTTGTCTTGTCCGAGTATCGTCTCGAGTATCGTCTCGAAAACGAGACGAGACCTTGCGAGACTCTCGTACGCATCACTATTTTCATGCATTTTCAAAGTTTCATGCGATGCACCGGCCTGAATGAAAACAGTTGCCAAAGATTTTCTCAAACAATATCCAATCATTATTCATTTGCATCATCCAATATCGAGTATTTGGCAATCATTGAAAGCTCACTTCCTATGGTATTTTTGCCAACAGGTTTTGCCAACGATGCACGGCAAAAAATGGAAAATATCGTATTAACTATATGTGTATATTTTAAAATAGAATACTTTGTACCAGATGAATTTAGAAAAATGTATTCTGCCTGAAATTGAAAAATCGCTTGAAAACATGAACTAAATGAGAGAAAAATAAATTAACATACCAATTCTCAAAAGTACAATAACACGTTCTCATCTAGTTCTCAACTAGTATGAATAGTTCATAAAACGCAAGGATCTGGATTTCTCCGGCAAAGGAATTTTAAGTTACTTTTGCTGCACTTTCTTTGATATATTTTGGTGAATCGGTATTTATTTCCATTTCTTTATGAGACGTACATAACACAAAGCAGCAATGACAGCCCACTACATATAATGAAACAATTTTCAACAAATGTCAAAATACCATCAAATGTCATGCCATGATTTTGGTTTGCAAATTATTGTAGGGTTCTACCACTCAGCAATCTGATAGATATTCAGCCCTATGTTGTATCACTTCCGTTAAAAATAACGTCACCGTTATTCGCCATTTCCGTTATTTTGCTATTGCTTGGTAATAGCAAAATAACGGTAACGTTATTTTTAACGGAAGTGATACAGCATAGGGCTGATTGTGTTTCTAAATTTAATCTTTGAAATTAAAACAGTTTTTTTCGTTTATCAACGCATAAAAATAAAATGAAAATAGTTTTTGAGGAAATAATGAAAATTAAGTAGCTAAAGTAGAAAATCTCTTATGGCGGGTTGTATAAAATTAGTTCAAGAAAACTCCCGTCAGTTGCTAGGGATTAGCCAATGAAACTGCCAGTTCCTTAGCAACTGAACCCAGTTTAGTTGAACTGTTGGTGAACTTGCTTTATACAACCTGCCCTTAAACGTTGTACTGTGGAATACATATTGTTTTCTTCGATGTTCCATAAAATTTTAATGCCATCGGGTAAAGTGTATGTTGATTTAAAAAGTTTAAACAAAATTGAAGTTGGAAGATATGAACCATTGCGACATGAAGACTCGTAGTGGAAATTGACATTCCAAATATGGCAAACGAACGAACTTTTTAAAAAGAAAATCACAGGGATACAAACCAAAGAAGTTCAAGACATTAGAATGACCTGAAATACAGAAGTTTTTGAACAAAGCTCCCGACGACGACTACTTGCTGATGAAAGTGGCTTGATAATGGGGATTAGCGGTGCTTGTAGATGCGATAAATTGGTTAATTTGAAAATAGAAAATATTCAGAATAAAAAGAAACGTTCTCACGTAGTTTTGCCAGACACTAAATTCAAGGAATCGAGAAGTTTCACCATACTTGAAGAAGGATTTACAGTCAACCCGATCAATTTGTGTAAAAAATACATGTCTTTTAGACGAAAGAATACTAGTTCTAGCCGCTTTTTTGATTTTTACAAAAATGGGAGGTATACCAGCCAGTGTGTGGGAATAAATATGTGGTCGAAGATACCTTCAAGAATTGCAATGTTTTTGAAATTGTAGGAACCAGCGCTCTACACCGGTCACTGCATGAGAAGGTCTTCTGCGACTACTTTGAAGCGTCACGGAGGATGGAAGTCCTCGACGGTAACAGAAGGATACCTAGAAGAATCGGTGCATAACAAAATACAAATTGCAGAAAAAATACAAGGTTCTGATGTGTCGGCGTCTTCTAGCACTATCAGCAGCTGTACCGATATGGGAGCGTCTGGTTCCAATGAACCAACGAATTTTACAATGACTTCAAATTCGAATAAACCGTTAGCGTTCTCCTTTAATTTCAATAACAATGTGAATTCTGCTTGTAATAGTAATAAATGAATAGAATACTGCTCGTATGAACGTCAGTTATAATCCATAACTAGTCTGTTATTTGATAGTTCACTCGTACTTGTCTAAAATGACATTAATAATGACAGTCATAACTGTCATGTGTTGGAAAAAGAATATTTTTCATATGAACTATTTCTGTATTAAAATATAATTTGTTCAAATGAGTTATGCAAGAGTTATGTGCTATTTTGTACGTTCATGTTCTAATTATTTCGTGGTTTCCCGCCCTACGCATTTCTTGGTGTAATTACGTACCAGGTGTTTTCATTCAGCAATGATATTTCCAAATGGTTTCCAATGTTTCCATTTCAGATTCCACGGATTTATGGACACATAAATACTCGGGAGTTGTGGGTAGTTCTGTAACGGTATCGTTTGTGAATGATGCCATAATTTTGATAATCTATCCGGGAAATATCTCCCTCTGCGTATGCCGTTTCGACTGTTATGCCTGATGGTTGCGTTATGTAGGATTTTCACTGCCTTATTTTGTTGATGGTGATATATAAAGTGCTAGTGGCAATTGAAGACATTGATATTAGTTTTCTAAGTAGTATTAATTTTGAACACTGCCATGATGCCGGTCCTTGTGAATGTACCTATAGAATATGATACCGACTTCTATTGAATGAAATACAGGGTGGACCAATGAAAACAAAACAAGGCCGACTTGTCATTGTTGCAGAAAAAAAAACGTCGATTATTATTTCGAAAGAAAACTCTTTGAATTATTTTAAGGTCATCAAATTATCTTATCAACGCTTTCTAGTCTTTTCAATTCGATCCATAAATATTAATTATTAGGATAATCTGTTTGAGTTTTATGGATTATATTCTTTAAATGAATTCAAAGAATTAAATTTGGTTTTCACAATTTATAATTGTTACGCTTCGTGAGTTAGAGCCTGGCCTAATCAAATTGGAATATTTTGTATCTCAAATACTTTAATCAGAATGTGTAAATTTCGCCTGTTCCTAATTCCAAAACTTTGATATGAATCGGATGTTAGGGCACTCTATATAATTATCAATTTTTCAATCATTCGTAAAAAAATGTTCTCTTTCAGTTTTCTCAATAAAACTTCGGAGATACCATAAAAAATGCAAAACGTCGTATTACCAAGGCAAAAAATATTTGAATTTTATAAAAAACAACGCAAAAATGAATATACAAATCTAACTAATCGAGTGTTCTCCCCAAAAAATATTTTGAAAGTTTGAAAGTCAAAGCCCGCTAAATCAGTATCCAACACCCTGTTTATCCAAATATTAGCATTTATAACGTGTGAAAGTAAGCTCTTTGAGAATCTTCGAATGTATCACCTTGTAAAATCAATTTTTTTCAGAGAAAACGCAAAAATGAGAACGGTTATCGACCTGTCTGAACGTTTTGCTAATTATATAAAAATAACAGTTAGGGGGGAAACTTTTTCCAGAACACTGTATATTTTTAAAAGGTGCCGAAGTTGAAAATGTTGTTTCGTTAATGAAGTTACTACTACTATCTTCACAGGATGGAATTGGAACTCATCGAAACATTTACTTCATTCGCAAAGTTAAAACATTCTTTGTTTCCAACTCTTGAAGTTTATGTTATCAACGTATTGAGGCTAGAAGAGCCCGTGTATGAACTTTCGTAAATGACGAAACAGAATTCAATAACACCCAAAGATTTATATTGAATTAATTAACAAAATGATCACAATCAAAGATTTAATAAGGACATTCAGCAAATATTGTTATTTTCGAAACTAAATAATGTATAATGAAAATTAAGTTATTCCTCATATTGATATCAGAGTTGAATCCAGAAGACTCATAAAAAGATATCCAAATTCACACAACACCACATAATCAACAGAAAGATCAAATCTGGAGTGTTTCGAGTTGAAACTACGACTAACCATTATTTCAAAGCATGATCTAAATTTCGACGAAACGGGTGGTTGACAATAAGATGTCTTGCCTCCCACAGAATTATAAACATACCCAGCCTAATATTTTTTTGTGAAATATCCCTGTTTGTGAGATTTTCTTTCTTTACCCCAATACTTGAAATAATCTCACAAGTGTTTATTTATAATGAATCTCTTTATTTCTACATTATTTCACAGGCTTTCAATAATACCAGATAAACAATCTTTCGGAAATCTCAAGGGGGAGGTCACTCGAAAATGCTCTTCCACTCAACCCTTGTCATGGTTATTACATAATTTTTGAATCATTGTTATACTTATCCTAGCTTAACCTGATCTATAACTAAAATTATACGATGAACAAAAAATTTGAAGGAGTGATTGAAAGAAGGTAACACATCAGAATATTACTGATTTTTCAGATATAATGTAATAGCCCGTTTAAAACTGGGTGAGTCGAAATCTTTCATGTGAGATGGCAGAGCATTATACATTTTATAAATATTAAATTTGAAACCCCTTTCAAAAAACTTTGTTCTGTGGTGGGCATATCAGCAAACCCTTACATCTGATGTTAATGTTGTGAACCTCACTTCGATAATTTATTTTTCTTGCTAAGTATTTGGGCTCTTTCTTCGTTATTATTTTATTGTACTTATATACATAGAGATAAAACTTCTCGCCGTTTCTTCATATTCAATCATCCCAATTCTTTGAGTTCGTGTGAAACCCTATCATACTTTCTAATTCCAGTTATGAATCTGACACAGGAGTTTTGAACTCGTTGGATTCTGTTGATCGTATCCTGATCCAAGCAAGGGCCATAAACAGGCACACAAAAAGAGAGTTGTCTGTGGGGATAGAGTAATCTTAATGCAGCATGAGATCGTTGTACACAGCTTGTGATATGTTCTCGAAATCTTAATGTTTTGTCTATCATTAATCCGAGATTTTTCACAGAATCAGCAAATTTCAGAAGGATCCGTTGCCATCGAGTCAGTTCTTCAGATTTTTTCCCAAATAAAATAACGGTTGATTTGTTAGGATTGAGTTTGAGACAGTGATCGGCTGAAATTTCAGAAAGTTTTTTGAGGTCGTCATCTCGCGAGCGATCGGTTAAGTATGATTGAAGTAATTGCAAACTTTCAAGACATATACAAAATATCGTGCCTGATTGTATCAAAGGCCTTACTAAAATCTAGGAGTACGAGCGCTGTACAAAAACCATCATCGATATATATCATATATTGAGTAATGCAATTGTACAGCCTTGATTGGGGCGGAAACCAGACTGGGTGGGAGGTAAGATATTATTAGAATTCAAGAATACTCCCAGTTGGGTTTCAATGATTTTTTCCATTATCTTGGATAGGCCTGAAAGTATACTTATGGTCTAAGTTCATTCAATGTCTGAGGATTGTTTATTTTGGGAATTGGTAAAATCAAGGCTTTCTTCCAACAAGTAGGAAATACGCCATTTAACAGTATGCTGCTGAAGATATGTATAAGGTATGGTAATCAACCCAACTGGAAGTTCATCGGAACCAGGGGAGTTATTTTTTATATTAGATAAACTTTCGACAACTTCCTTTTCTGACACAGGGCTGAATTGAAATATAGAATCACAAATTTTGTGTTGTG
Organism: Chrysolina americana; assembly: GCA_958502065.1. Classification (NCBI taxonomy): domain Eukaryota; kingdom Metazoa; phylum Arthropoda; class Insecta; order Coleoptera; family Chrysomelidae; genus Chrysolina; species Chrysolina americana. Next base: position 13,391,161 of record OY293419.1, on the reverse strand, counting down.
CATAGTATTCCTTAATGTTATTATTTGTTTTGAGGAATACTGTCGATGAAATAGTTATTTGTCATTTCCGAATTTTGAAACGACTTAGGAAAATCCTGTTTATCTTTACTATGTATATTGAGTGTTTTTAATTCTTTCCATAGTTGTTAAGAAGTTTTATTGTGAGAAATTAAATTGAAATATTGTTTTTTCTGTGAGTATCTTTCGATTACCTTGATTTTGTAGAAATTTGTATTTGTTCCAGAATACAGCCAAATTAGTTTTTGTGAATTTGTATTTAGTTTTATCCCTTTCGGACATTTGTTTAATTTCGTCGTTTATCCAGGGAGCTTTTTTTGTTATTCTAAATGTTCTCAAAGGTATAGTGAGCTCATGTAAGTGTGACCGTGATTTTCATTAGTTCGCATTGAATTTAGTCCATCTGATGAACATGAACTAATATAACAATAAACTTTTGCAGGTATTTACTTCCAAGGTCAGTCTTTCTAATACGCCACAGAAAACTGTTGAAAAATGTATTCTATGAATTTTATTTATATATTCAGATATACATCTCCATAGGTCACACTTCCCCGGAAATTTGGGGCAAGTGTGATTCTGGCCAAATTTAAAGATATTAATGCACGTAAATCTCTCTTTGGGGCAGGTGTGAGTAAACAGTAAAGGAACTTTCACCACAATTTATTTGTTTCTAGATATCTTTATTCAAAACATAGTTGGGAACTTTTTAATATTGAATTTGAAATGCCCCATTGGAAAAAAACAAAAAATTATCGTGAAAGTGAACATTTGTTGAAAAGAAAAATTTACTGGTAGAAGTCTGAAGAATTTCATTGATCCCCATCTTCTGACGAGTGGTGATGGAAGCACAGTTGTTATTTCATCCTCAGAAAGTGTATCAATGTCTTCTACATCTGGCCAGGTATATTGTTTGGCTGTCTGAGATTTCCGTATATAATTTCCTACTATAGCTGAAAAAATATTACTGTTTAGATTGGCCAAATGAACCAGGTTCCCACTTACCCCGACAGATAGGTCACTCTATCCCCAATAACATTTAATTTCGGGGTTAGTGTGACATGCAATGGAAAAATGTAAAAAAAACAACTTCATGAAAAAACGGCAATCAGTCAGATTCATTGTTTAGGCAGAAGAAAAGTGTATAAAATGGATTCTTACCTTAGATTTTAACAATACACTCAAAGCTTGAAATAAACTCGTTATACTCGTTCGGGTTCATGAATTGTAGGTTAGAAAATTGGGGAAAATATTTGGATTTCACAAGATCTCTTTTGTATTTTATATGATGGTTATGAATTCATTATGAGTGTAGGCTATTCGTCAATAGATGGCATTGGGCTGTCGCCCGGTTTAGCGAAGATAGCGAGCAAACTCACACTTGCCCCAAATTCACACATACCCGAGCTTACCTTCACATGCTTATTGAATAAATGCAGTAGTTGCTCATTGAAGATGGTAAGTTTTGTATCAATATTCTCGGTGAAAAAGATTTGTTGAAGCGAAAGCTCATTGCAATCATAATGAAACTGATTGTGTTAAAATTTTTAAAATCACAAAATTTATATATTGTTGGCTCAGATTTCAGCTTGGTACAATTCAACTTACAAGAAACTAGTTCATGGTCTGACAGATCTTTGGTATCATTCATTTCGAGGGGTTCTGATGTAAAAGATCGAGTTGAAAACTGAAACTGTAATTTGATACTTTCTGGAGTGGTCGACTTTGATACATTTTTACGACCGGCGACAATATTTCACGGTGTCCTTGGATACTTTAAACCTGGTCTTACGGATTCAATCTATATGTTTGGTTACAAGTGTGATAAACTCACTTCAGGTACCTTTTCAAGGAGTTAAAATTACTCATTATCGAAACTATATCTGTTCAGATGAATGAGTGCTGTTAACTCGTTGACTGCATTGGTGTGAATGTGTAACATAAACACCTTTTCGACAAATATCGAAGAGGGCTGTTCTGGCAAGTATTCGGTGTTTCAACTATTAAATTGTTCATTACTCACTCGTTATGGTTCTTCATTCCCTCTAGGGGTGTCACTGCCACCTAAAAAAACACCTCTACATCTCGGATGATAATGGATGCAGGTGGTGATTGGAGAATGGGGCATCAGCAACTCATATCCTCACGGAATGCCCAGAAGCGGTTTGAAATTGAACCAACTCCCAGCAGCGGTGGGTGCATAATGATTGACAGGACAACATACATCTATTTTATCTATCTACGTGTAATAAGGAATCACTGTAATAAGATTTTTACACTTTTGCATTATCCAATAAATCAATATCAAGTTTTGACGAGACACGCAATTTTTTTACCATTTTTGCAGATATGAATGGTTCGAGAGTCTTGGATTGAAATGGTATGCACTCCCAGCAGTTTCCAACATGATGTTCGACTGTGGAGGCATTCAGTTCACCGCCGCCCCATTCAACGGATGGTACATGAGTACGGAAATTGGATGTAGGAATCTTTGTGATACGCAACGTCTCAATATGTTAGAGGTAAGCAATCTCTACAGGAACGAGGAATTATTCAAATGTCTTTTTATGTCATCATTTTCATTGTTGGCAACTAATTGATGAAAAATAATTGTTGTATTTCTGTTATTGAACACTGTAATAATTCCCGAATCTGGGAGAAATTAGGTTTCATAATAATTAATAACTCTAGAATAATGCCGTGTATGGTAAAACACTAGAAAATTAACAAAATAGTTATAATAAATATTTTCAAATTATCTGTGAAAACATATTTCTTATTATACTTTTGAAGAAGATAATATCAACACTAACATATTTCAATAATATTCGATGAGCTCTAGAACATCAACTTAAGAGAGCACTGCTGAAATCTGTCAGCTGAAGTTGAGACTATTTTTCATCATATAATCAATTACCTACCAAAAACTGAGTAGATACGTGAAAATCCTTTTCCATATCAGTTCAAAAATGAAGGTTTTCTGAGTTACTCTTCTAATTCTTATTCGAATTTTTTCAGATCATCGCCCTGAACATGGGATTGGATACAAGAACTCCGGTCACTTTATGGAAAGACAAAGCCTTAGTAGAAGCCAACTTGGCTGTTCTATACAGTTTCCAACAGAAAGAAGTCACCATCGTAGATCACCATACAGCTTCAGAGTCCTTCATGAAGCATCTGGAGAACGAAGTGCGATTGCGCAATGGTTGTCCCGCCGATTGGGTTTGGATTGTGCCACCATTGTCAGGTTCAGCCACACCAGTATTCCACCAAGAGATGGCTCTGTATTATTTGAAACCATCTTATGAATATCAGGTAAGATTATCAGTTTAATTGGGGCTTTTCTAGTGATGTGATTAATTGGGTTATCACTGTTCTCAGAAATATGAGGTAATTGACCTTAAGCTCATCGTCAATATGAAGTGTCAAGATACAATACACATTCGGGATACTAACGTGAGAACATTCATAGATGAGTGATGATGTATTTTGCTGACATTGTTTATTACAGAATTGGAGGCAAATGGTTGAACAATGACTTGATGTTTCAACATCATTGAACATCTTAGTTAGCGAGTTCCGCAAAGTTCTGTCTTGAAAACCCAAGCTTATACGATATAAACGTAGTTTACTTTTCAGTTACTAAAGGTGCAATTGACACTGTCAATGAATTGAGTGAAAGCTATAGAAACTAAAACATTATGTTATAATATATAATATTTAGAAGGGTGGCTCGACCCAACAATACTTGTCCTTTTTCGAAAATAGTGAAGAATTCAAGAAAATATGGATATGGATTTGTACGTCCTGATACAATCATTAATTTTGCTAAAATGAAAGTGTTGATCAATTTCGAAGAAATTTCGAATCAAAGAGACACCATTTCATCAATTCGATCAACACACTAATCCTGGTTAATTTAAGGTAATTTAGTTGTTCCTTCGTTAGTTCATTTCAGAGCATACTCAACAGTATTACATCTTCCTGCTTTATTTGAACCTGTCCAGTCGATGGAAAATGTTTGAATGGTGATTCGTACCACATTTTTTCTAGTCATAATATATTCATATATTTCAGACTCAGAACTACTCTGGAACAGACACAGAAGAGATCGTTAACAAGGCAAAATCATTACTGATGGTGTGCAGGAATATTGCAGGAAAAACGTGGGGCTGTAACCCATCAACACTGCGATGGATGTATACCATGACAGTGAGGCCTTTGATCACCTATGGAGCAGTAGTGTAGCACGGCAGAACCGAACTCGCCATAACAAAGAGAAGCCTGGAGAAACTGCAAAGACTAGAATGTCTTTGTATAACAGGAGCAATGAGGTCGACTCCAACAGCAGCAATAGAGGTAATTCTGGACCTCACTCCTCTCCATATCATGGTGAGGAGAACTGCTTGGGGAGCAAACCTCAGGTTGGCTGAAGTCGGACTCAAAGGGACACCACACAACGTAAGAGGCTCAACCCCCACCGAAAGTGCACACCTTGCCGATCTCCCAACTGACGAAGTTACAAGGAAATTTAGTTTCGAGAAATTCTTTCGAATGGAATTATATACCAAGAGTGGATGGAGCATAGAATCCATTCGAGCAATGGTAAAGAATACCATAACATGGTACACGGACGGGTCCAAAACTCCCAACCGAACTGGAGCAGGAGTCTTTGGGCCTAGCACCAAATACTCCGAACCCATGGGCCAGTTTCCCAGTATTTCTCAAGCGGAAATTCACGCCATAGAAAGATGCATTCAAATCAACCTCGACAGGAAATCGCAATCATCTCCGATAGTCAAGCAGCCATCAAAGCGTTGAGCTCATATAACATCAACTCAAAGATGGTTTGGGAATGCCTTGACAAACTTAATGAAATAGGCAGGAACAACAAGGTGATCCTCCTCTGGGTGCCGGGCACGTCGGATTGGAGGGCAATGAACAAGCAGATACCCTGGCACGAAAAGGGGCATCCACGACACTAATCGGGCCAGAACCATTTTGCGGACTTGGAAAATCTTACTTCCAAGACGAACTCAATAAAATTGACGAAGCAATGAGAGCAACTTACTGGCAAAGACTTCCAGGGCTGAGGCAGGCGAAAGATCTCCTCGGTAACTTCAACCGATCAAGGTCGAAGACACTGATTAACCTCAGCAAAACTAGTCTAAAGACAATCACTCAAAGAACACCTAAGGAAGCTAGGCTTAGAGGAGGACAGCACCTGCAAATTCTGTGGGGAATATTCAGAAACACCACACCATATGCTGTACATCACAGAAGATTGAATATACTGGGATCACACCAGCTGACTGTGGGAGAAATACCACGAATAGACCCCCTCAAAATCCTTAAATTCCTCAAGGAATTGGGGCTTGAGGAGTTGCTGTGAACGAGAACACCTTGAAATAGCAGAAGAAGATGGGGCACAATAGATCTAATTAGGTCGCAGCGCATCAGTCACCATCCATTATTACCATAACCATTTACCATATTCATATACAGTGCAGCTTTCAATAGTCCCCCCTGTTAACTAACGTACAGACTAAAAAAAACCGTTTGGGGGATTTCACCGATACTACTTTTTGAAATAAAACACATTGTAATTGCTCGACAGATGGCGCGGGGGAAACATCAACTAGAAAATTTAAATGGCATGGGGGGTCATGTGTCACAGTTGAAAGAAAATTCAATTCCCTTTTCAACCATCTAAACATTTTTAGAATTCCGTACCTACCATCCAAAAAAAATTTCTGTCCCGTTATTTCACATCAAACCGTTTAAAAGTCAGGTAAGAAACGGGATTCGGACTGCCAGATCCGCACTTATTCTGACACTTCAAATTCATATTGTGAAAAAACGTATTAACTAAAACTGAAAACATGGTTGAAAAGAGAATTGGGGGGGGGCTATTAAAAGCCACACTGTATAATTTTCTATTTCACCAACCCTTCGTAACTCAATGAGATTTTTGTACTAAACCATAGTAAAGAGAGATAACCAGGAATACCTGGAATACCTGGTTTCATCGTCAAGACAGAAACTCTCAGTGGCCAACCACTAATGACAAACCTATTAATATAACCCAATGATTCTCTGGATCACTTTTTGTATAACAGGAGCAATGAGGTCGACTCCAACAGCAGCAATAGAGGTAATTCTGGACCTCACTCCTCTCCATATCATGGTAAGGAGAACTGCTTGGGGAGCAAACCTCAGGTTGGCTAAAGTCGGACTCAAAGGGATAGCACACACCGAAAGTGATTTAATGGCCAATGACAAAGTTCTTGATTTATCAATAAATTTGACCGACTTTGAACCAGTATTGTTTAATCTAGCGAAATCGGATCATACGCATTCAATATTCATGAGTTGTGGATTTTAGGTTGAAAGACGACCTGGTTTAATTCAAATTACTCGATTCTGAAGAAGTACCTTTTTTGACGATACGAAAACAACCCTATTACCGTCCACATAGTTTCCAAAAAAATAAAATCCCTAAATAACCCTATATTACTTTCCACGTAACGAACATCAATTAAACATTGATGCATAGCAGTCGAATAAACCAACAATTCATTAATGTAATCACCAACAACAACCTAATTGTATTTCAATAATTCAAATGAATTACATAGAGGTGGTATTAAATTAATTCCTTTCTGGTTGAAATAACGAGGTAACATAAAAACTTCGGGCCCATAAATCTCGTGAATATATCGTTGATAATACCCAGTTTTAAATCGAGAGCACCGTTCAAACTCGAATTACGAACATTCTTTGCGTATTCTAGAAGGCGGATAATTTGTTCAATGCGATAGGTGATCAGTTACCTGTTGTAATTGCATAGTTTCGAAGTTGTTACTTATTGCAGAAGTTCAGTTATTTGAGTATGAGCTGTAATTGGGTAATTTCTTATCCTAACAATCCTATGCTGTATCACTTCCGTTAAAAATAACGTCACCGTTATTCGCCATTTCCGTTATTTTGCTATTACCAATCGTAGCAAAATAACGGAAATGGTGAATAACGTTGACGTTATTTTCAACGGAAGTGATACAGCATAGGGCTGAATGATATGTTTGTATAGAGAAATAAACTTTGAAAATTCGTTTTCAATAATGATACCTTATAATATTTGAATGATACAGCTTCCTTCCAAGTGGTTCCACCAATTTGACGTCTTTCCGTTTTCCATCGTTTCAATAAACGTTGCGCTGATACCTAAGAAAGTAGTTATTATTGCTATTATCTTTATTATTAATATTCTTTGCTCGACAGTTTCGATAAATGGTTTTGAAATAATTGTATGCAGAAGATGGGCATATCGATAGATAATTTTTTCCTACCGGCCTGCACAAGAATCAAAAAATGATGACAAAATTATAAAAGAGCAATCTCTCAATCAGATTAGAAAAAATTGCTCCTGATTTGGGGTGGAAAGGAGGAATGGGAAAAAATAATGAAATCTCACAGTGAAATTGTTATGAATAAAATTGGTGACGTGAGCGGGTGTTCTCTAAGAAAATCTTGTATTTGCCCTAGTATGGCAAAGGTTATCGTCAAGATGTAGAAGGTTGCAATGCAGCTATGACGGTTCATGTATTTCCATAACTTGTACCCTAATAATAAAATTGATTACATTGCCATCAATTCTTCTTCATCATTTTCATCTTTGTGCCAATTATAATGAGTTGAGTTATGGTAGCGTTCAACATGAGACTAATACTGTAAGCAAAAATAATAATAATAAATATGCTTTATCATCATAAGACAGAATCTTGTTTGACAAGGCTTGAATTAAATACTTTTCAAAGAATAGAGTTCCTACATAATAAACAATAATGAAAATACAAATGGTATAAGTAAACACTTATAAATTATGAATGTTATAAGCTTTCGTTAAAATATTTCTGCAAACTATAGTAGGGTATGTCGGATAGGAATTTGTTGACTGCCTTCCTGTATTGAAAGTCATTCAGATCAGCAGATCTGATATACAGGGGTTAATGATTGTATATTTTCCCACCATTGTGAAATATGGCGTCTCCGCCGATATTTTTGGTTGGCACTGGAAGTTTCATACAGAGAGTGGCTGCTGTTGAGGGTGTTATAATGCGATGATGATGCAGCAGAATTCAATATATGTTTATTTATCAAGCAAACAGATTCCAATATTTCTAGTGCAGTTATTGACAGAATATTGTTGTTTGTGCAGAAGGTTTTACAAGATTCTCTTGGTTTTGTAAAGTTTTTGTAAAGTCAGTAAGCTCTTGAATAAAGTAGGACAGTATGCTCTCCAAAACGGTATTTCGTAACGTAAATGAGAGTCAATGAGTGCATAGTAAGTCATTCTGGCTGTGTTGAATCCCAATTAGTTGCAAATTATCCTAATAGTGAGTAAGTTGGTTCACATAATTGGAAACCTAGTGTGATTTTTATTATCTAGTGATTTGTCTTTAAAAAAGTTCACTGAGCGAATATCTAAATAATATTAAATTAGTTTTCGATGAATTAAAAGACAATCTCACCAGTTTTTCACTTTTTTTTTATCTGCTGATATTATGTTGTGCGGTCAGGAGTGTTATTATCACTCCACAGTATCGTTATGTCATCTGCAAAGAGGGTAAAATTTCTAGGAATATTGATCATGGTTGTCTTTGACATACAATTAGAAAAGTATAGGACCCAACACAGATCTTTGTGGAACTCTCGAATCAGTTTCCCTTTTTTCTGTGTTGACCATTTGATTTCGTTCTGTCAGGTGAGATTCAAACTATTCGAAAGTCATTCCTCTGCATCCATAATGTTAAAGCTTTCTCAGCAGTATTTTGTGATTAACACAGTCAGAGGCCTTTGACAGGCCACAGAATACTACTGCTGTCTTTTCACCGGCATTTATCTTTGGAAAACCTTTATTCAGGAAGGACAATATTGCATCGTATGTATTTTTATTATTCTGAAAACCGAACTGGTTGTCACTGATGATATTATGCTTATTTACGAATTCAAGTAGACGTTTTTTCACTAGTTCTTTCTTCAATATTTTCATAATATTATCCCTCAAGTGATGACATATATGTCTGGATGGAGCACAATGAATCCCAGAGGTGAAAGTATTCATATTGAGGGTCCTACGTCGAATATTCTGGAATACCGCCGAGATTATTTCGATATTACGGAATATATTTTATCCAACGCTGCCACGTCAGTATTCGAGTAATCCGAGACTTTCTACCACAATAATACTTTTCAAAAATCACATGCAATAACTGTCGGTTAAAAGTGTGAAATACTCCGTGGGTGAGGCTTTTCTGCTCCGTTTTATCCGTGGACGCATCGAGTCGGGAATTCGGCAGGCTCTTCATTCGGTTGAATATTCCATGGATTTACCACCCGCGGGCTTGAACGTCACTCAAAGTATGTTGAAAACTACTAGTGTTCAGGGATGAAAGTTACAGCACATAGTGAGATCTGAATGGCGTGAATTTACCGAACGTGCTGCAGAGGCATAGACATTACATATTGGTGCATATCTCTATTGACAAGTAAACAAGAAGAAACGTGAAAATACCAATAACTCACTTACATATCAAAAACTTGGCTGCATAATTTAATCGAGCTTTTTTAATTCATGTTTGAATGTTTCAATCTATACAATTATTTCATCACGATTGTACCTTGTACGAGTATGTACTATATTTATTATATTCTCTCTACTGATGTCCATCCTGCTGGGCTGGTCTAGTCCAGCAAATTTCTTTGACTCAAAGGAAGAAAATCGATCATAGCCCTCCAGAAGAGTTTCGAGCATTGGGCTCCCATCAGTACGATATGGCCAAGTGTGAGAAAGAGAGATACCTCGTTGCCAGTAAACAACAGGTACCTGAAGCTTCCTCCTTAGGGTCGATTTTTCAATGTTCAGTTAAGCGTAGGTACCAAAGAAAAAGAATGATTACCCAACTATTGAGATTTCATATATCTGTTCTTCATGTCCAGTTGGACAACATGCTATCGAAACTTTCTTTTAGATAACATTGTCCGACTCATAACGAAGAGCAGATATAGACGAAGTCTCAAAGGTTGGATAATTAATATTTCCTCCTGGAAAGGGGCCCGGGGACTATAAGCTGTCAGCCAGCTTGCTCCCGTATCTGAACCCGCTTATTCGATGTTTCTGTTTGCAACCAGGTGTTTTTAAGAACTACATGTTTGTTTACAATATCAAGTGATTTTTGTGTCTGAATATCATCGATCATTGGTAGACGAAGTTGTGCCTATAAATACATTTTTAATATGTAATGGAAAAACTTCCTGTTTTCGTTTTCAATGCGAGACCTAAGTCAATCGTTAGACATAGTGTGGACGGTTCGGTAGTTTGTTTCCCAGAGAACGCTTCTTGATTTTCATCATCAAGATATGGCCTATCCAGAATTGTTGTAATTTTACATTTAACAGTATATTTTAGAAGTGTGATTGAATCGCTGATAGTTTCAGTGAATAAGTTCCTATAATTACTATTCAGAACTTTCAGCTATGTTATACTCAATTCCTTAGCTAGCAAAAGCCTTTCGTAGACTTCTGAGGATTGTGCTTGTAAGGGTGCAGCCGGTTGACGGAAATAACTATTTTAACAACAATTTCTACAACAATTTCATCAAAGGATGTTACGTATCCGACAAGTCAATCATGTCAGATCATCGAAAAGCTTCCGTATCTTCGAATGCAGCGAAGGTTCCAACTTCTTCAGAAACCCAAAGAAAACCGACTGAGATACATTTTTTCAAAATGTTTTTTCCGTTTCCTTACGAACTACAGCCTTCAGAAGTCGAAACTTATGCGAGACAAGGATTAACGAGGTCTTATCTTTTAACATGCGATTGCTAGCACTTCCTCAAACCAAAATGATTGAAAAGCATTGATTCTAACCACTCGGATACCTGACCTTTACAGAAGCTTCCTAACGGCTTACTTTGAGTCTGTGAAATTCTCCAGAGAAGGGGCATGGGGAACTGAGTCTCCTCGTTCCAAAGAAGCTGCTTTTCAACCAAAAGGAGGCAGAACAGCATGGTGCATTTCTGGATCGAAGAGCTGGGGCGGATACAAAAAAGTCATACAGAACTGAACAAAGTTCGGGTGAATTCTGTCAGTACGCTTGTGAGTCGAAGGATCATTTATCAAACCAGGGAAATAATATCTAGAAATCCTCATTGATACTCACTTTGCTGACTCCAGGGGAATGAATGATCCAGTTGTACTCCAGATAGTACAAATATTCGAGGCTATAGGCTCACAAAAGAAACATGGGATACAGCGAAAGAGTCTATCACCTACAGGAAGGTGGAATGTGCAATAGCAACTTTCAGTCTATTCAAATCAGCAGAGCCAGACGAAATCCAACCTGTACTACTACAGTCAGTAGCAGACCTTTTGATTTCATACCTAGTAAGTCTGTTCAGGGCGTGCTCGACTTGCAGGTACGTACTTAGCGAGAGTGGTCTAAAGCATTAAGACTTATTTGCCTGTTTTAATTTATGTTTGAAACGATTGAAAAATAAATTTATAGAGATATCCGAGATATCAAACAAATCAAAGTGTCCAATTTTTGTGGAGTACCAAAACCTTGTCAATCTGAAAAATCCTGTCAGGCCTATTCGGCAGGATTTAGAAAGCTCTGAACCTGTGGATGTCTGCCAAGCTTAGCTGCAGGGTAATACAGGCCTCCCTATTTGGGGATACAATGGAATTGAGAGCCACGAGAAACTACCCTATCCACACTATTGTGAAACCTTGTTGAGGACAGCCACCTAAACCGGGAAGGGGTGTGTATGCCTAGAGCTATGCTGACATCGTCATAATGGTTAACGGGGAGTTTATGTGGGGTTTATATGGGTCTGTGATGCAATCAGACGTATTGCACGAGGGAGAACCTCAACCAGAAAAAAAAACTTTGCTGAGAGCTTACCGATGTCAGGAGAGAAAAATACCTGAAATTGAACCTAGACTCGAGCTCACATAGACCTGGTAAAAGTCCTAACAAGGGCAAGGCATTCATTCATAATGGTCAGGCTTTTCTTATGGGGAGTTAGACCCAAACAATCCCTTTGGCTATTATACAAAACGATAGTTAAGCCTTGATGTGGTGTGGTATGGTAGAACAAGTTTCAAAAAATTAAAAAAAAACAATAACCCAAGTCACTTCAACATAATGAAGGTTATGAGAGCCAACATAATTGAGATGCCTTCAGACAAAATGACTCCAATTTACTACTTTGATGAAACACACACCACCATCATAGAAGATGGGGAAGCCACATTGGAGTTCATACCAATGCTGTCAAAAGATCAACCTTGATCTTCGGATGGTCCTGAGAGAAGCAGTGGTGTAGGGGCAAGAGTATACGAAGAGAGAACAAAGTGAGATATATGTCATCGTCACTAGGGCGTCTATAATCCAATCGGAAATAAGGGCTGTTTCTGTTCCCACGAGACATACTCTGAGGAGGGGTCTCCTATAAACAACCGACAGTCAGACACACATAAACCTCAACGACCTAGGAGCACAGAACAGGGTAAAACTTGTCTGGGTATTAGTTCAGAGGCATTCAGGAGAACGAGACGGTAGATGCCCTAGCAAAAGTGTGGGCAGTAAATACTCTCGTTGGACCAGAACCAGCCTGCAGAATCCCTTCTCGAAACATAAAGCAGGACACGAAGGAATGGGATGGGAATGCCTCTGGCAATACTCACGGAAAAATTATGATGATGGGGCCAATCGATCGGCCAGGACTCTATCAGGAAGGTGGTAGGACTTCTGACAGAGCACTGCCACCTGAGGAAATATCTGCATCAGCTGAGAATACACCAAGACTCCTCACTATGTAGTTCATGCGATGAGGAGGACGAAACAGCCTCCCTGCTGTTTGAATGCAAAGTTGGCTCGTTCGAAAATGGATATCATCGAACACTGAAGTGCAGAAGCTATCATCCTACAGAATAACCTCGCAAGAAATCTCCGGGAGTTCATGAATATCTGGAGTACTCGCGAGATAGACGTAACAGCGGGGGAGCAGAAAGGTTCCATGCAGAACAACTTGCATTTTGGCCGATAGTCAACGAAAATAATATTGCAAATAATAAAATAACACACGCATGAGTGAATGTTCAAAACGTATTTCGATTGAAAGCTTTGCTGTAGCTAAAGTACGTATCAACTAATCAATCTAACTAATTTTTAATATACTGGCGCTCTGAGAAATAATCTTGATTACCTGATGGATGATCCTGAATACGGGCGCGTTAGGAGAAGGTCCCTTCTGGCTACCTTGTGATTGACTCATTTCTGTGAAATACAAAAATATATAATTTAATTTAGTCCACTCGATCTATTCATTCAACGTAATATACTGAACATGACTGTTGTGACTGAGATAGATGGGTGAGTGAAGTTTGAAAACAACTGCTCGTAAATATGATCCGTTGGCGTGATATGTGAGGGTGCGGTATAGGTGGAGCAGAAAAATTCATATTCTTCATGAAAACGGCGATGATCGATGGTATTATAATATTTTTTTTACTGTCCAGAGTGTATAAGTGGATATTATAAAGAGTTGAAAGTTAGGCACTATCTGCAAGTGAATCACAGAGAAATCAAATAATGAAAAAGTACATTTGGTAACAAATTGCGTTATATTGAACAAGTAGAACAAGTTATCTATAGAAAGAGCGTGATTCAAGGAGACTCCCTCAGCTATATTCTCCCGTACATCTCTCTATTGCCAATCTCCGTTGCACTACGAAAAACCCGTGGATACAACTGCGATGCCCCCTGCAACCCAAGGCATAATGTCAGCCATCACTTTCATATGGATGACCTTAAACTATATGCATCCGGAGAAAACGATCTACATCAGTACTTAAAGATGGTGGAATAGACGCATGCTATCGGAATGAACTTTGGGATCGACAGATGTGTCATGATTCATCTCAAAAGAGGACGATGTGAGCAATACGGAGAGAATGTTCAGCTCGTAGACGGAAGCATCAGCGCCTTGATGCCGGAGAGACGTATACTTACCAAGGGGTGGAATAACGCTCTCCCAAGGAGAAAGTTGCTGCTACCAATATGCATGCCGTCCCAATTCTAAAACGGACTCCAGGGGAGCTGGGACAACTCGACAAAATTATGCATATTTATAGGATCTTGCATCCTAAATCTCCTGTTCCACGGATATACTTGTCCAGAGACACCGGGGAGGCCGAGAACTTTCGAGTTTAGAATACCACATAATGAGATGGTGATAGATGGAGCCTGTAAAGTCATCAGGAATTCACATCTCCTTCTTATTCTACGATCATGAAAGAGCAGGGATTGGATCATTTCTTTTCAAGGCAGCAGCCTATGCAGCCAATATACTTGGTATCATTTTCAACACTGGATGAGGTGACCCAAACTCTATCACCAAGTTGGAATTCGTTCAACAGAAAGCTCACGTCATAGCTGCGGTGATAGAAGTTCTCCTGCAACTACATAAGTCAATGCATGCGGTCTTCTTTAAGAATACCTTCGATCATTCAAAAATTTGACTTGCTCTCCTGAGGTCAAGTGGGCTCAAGAAGGAAACCAAAAGATTCAGGATGGTGTCTTCTATACCTTTGTCCACCGTACTCCGCCTACTCGAATTACAAGTTCCTCGGATGCAGTAATAACTCTTCTGTTGCTGGGGTTGATGACAACGAAATGAAAAAATACTTGCCTAATGAAAATAAAATTGCATTACAATACAGGCCGTTTTTTTACCATGTGGTAACATTGCTATATTCTAAACCTTAATAGATACAAAGACGATTAAATGGGAAAAAAAGGAAACTGTTGTGGTGAGCAGTAAATTGGTCATAGAAAATTTACGGGGATTCTCGCCCTTCCCAACTTATACAGAGAAAACTGAAAATGCTGTTTTCGTTTTTTTACGAATAGCATTGTTATTTCAGAAAATATAAAAACATGAAAAAGGAATGTTTTATTGTATTCAAAATTATCTAGAACGATAAATTTTTAATCAAACGTTTCATGTCAACACCGCCATCATCAACTATTTTTTTTTTAAATACGGACCTGTCTATTTCATCACAAATATTGATAGAGCGATAAAATCACAATTCAGTGGTAAATAGCATATCAGTCCTTTCGTCATTCGAATACATGTTTAATATGTAACCGAGTGCTCAAATGTCTGACAGTTTCTTAACAGAAATCAACTCATTTAATTTTCCTGCCGTAGAAATCAAGCAAAGCCTACGTGTTTGAATATGGTAAAAGAAGTGAGATGCTATTTAATTGTACCAAATTAGACAACATTTGTATTTTGGCCAAAAACTGATATTTTCATTACTTCCAGGATTTAGAATTATGAAAATAATCCGTGTAAAAATTGATACAGAAGAAATCAGCCTTGAATCAAGGATTACTGTAATACAAAAATCCCCAAAAAGGAAAAATACGAATGTTCGTTGTGTTGGGGTATCTTCCTATGGAAAGTATTGGGTAATGACTGATGTATCCTAATAGTTGAATGAGTTTTGAAGAAATCAAAACAATTTACAAATGAACTAACGACATTACCGTAATTAAAAATTGTTGTCACTGATGATGCCAGTTATTTTATATGAAACGCTATAAAATGTCAAGTGTGATATACCTTTGAATTGTGATTTCATCGCTTTATCAATATTTGTGATGAAATAGACAGGTCCGTATTTGAAAAAAATAGTTGATGGTGGACGTGTTGACACAAAACGTTTAATTAAAAATTTATCATTACGTAGTTCTAGTACATTTTGAATACAATAAAACTTTCCTCTTTATATTTTCTGAAATAACCGAAAACAGCATTTTTAGTTTTCCCTGTTTAAGTCGGGAAGGGCGAAAGTCCCCGTAGATTTTCTCTGACTAATGTACTGCTCACCACAATATTTACATTTTTTTCCATTTAATCGTCTTTATATCTATTACGGTTTAGAATATAGCTATGTTACCACATGATAAAAGAAACGGGCTGTATACAGTGTCTTTCCAAAGTATCGAAACGGTCTCATATTTCAGAAACGGCCCAGAGAAAGTTTATAAAAATTTCGACATGATGGTTTTTGATGATGCCCGATTCAATGGTGATATCGGTAATGTTGCCAAATCAACAATTTTTTAGATACTGAGGGTAACTCAATTTTTTCAAATAGAATACCCTCAATATCTGGCAATATTGCCGATATTACTATTGAATCGGCATCATCAAAAACCACCCTGTCGAAATTTTCGTAAATTTTCTCATGGCCGTTTCTGAAATATGTGACCGTTCCGATACTTTGGAAAGACACTGTATATAAACATTTCATTGCATTCAATTGAAATGATAATTTATTCTTCACATTGCGGAATTCCAGATATGTCAACATACCATTCAAAAAGTATGATTCACAACAAGCAGATTTTCAACCGTTATTCTGAAAATATGATCTGATATGTTCTTAGTTAACTGTATAGTTGATTGAACATTTTCTTTTTCTCATCACCAGAATGTTTTGTTAAATTAGTTCAGGTATTGGAAGGTGAATTATTATTGTTACTGCTCAGTTTGGTATTATGTAATTTTTCATCAGGAGTTCCTGTAACATATCTTTGGTAAATCAGACATGGCAAAGTAAGTCGATCTAGCTGTGGATATATCGAGCTCATTTGCAATAACTCTCACAGCAAATGATCCAGAGGCTAAGTTCTCACTTAATATTGTGGTTGTATGTTCCAACTTCCAAGCAAACAGTAGCAAGTTTCATCATAACTGAATTTGGAGTTAACCATTTTAGTCTTATACTTCAACCTTGTATAAATGTGAATTTCAGTGTTTTTCCATGCCATAGTAATGGGATAAGGTCAGCAAAAATTGTGAAGCATCTATCAATTATTCATTGTAGTGAGATCGTTAATATAAAGTGAAACCAAAATAGGTCCCAAAACAGAACCCTAAGATACCCTGCAATATGTAGTAAAAAGGTCGGAAAATACATCGTTTACTTTCACTATTTAAGATATATGCTCAAGGTATGACCTGAACCACTTGAGATATTTTCCTTTAATCCCGTGTATTAGCATTAGTATTTGTACATAAACAATATTCTATATTACATTCAAAGAACATTTTTTCAATTTGTCATTGGCTCGATCTTCTAGCAGACTGACTGGTGGAATAATTCTAGTGATAAGGTTATTTATCTAATTTATCCAATTAAATGAAAATTCAATTGACAAAAACTTTTCTGGTGTTTTGTACAATGATGGTTGATTTAATGCTAATTTTTTGAAACTCGTAGGTAATTTTTAGATATGGGAAACATAGAATGGCATTACTCTCTCTGACACCGTTGTCAACAGCCACCTTGATAAAAACATGATTCTCGTTTAATCACATTCATCAACTCGCAGCTAATCGATCTGCTATACAAATTTTATTCAGATCAGCTTTTTTCTGTTTTATTTTTTCTATTCCTAATGTTTACAAACACCGAACATTGAAGGCAATCATATTTCCTGGAATTCTGATCGTAAATTATGGTGAATTATACGATACTCACAGCCTACTAAACTAACCGAAAAATTTGACTACAATTCGTAGCCAGCCATGTGCGAATCGGACCCATAAATAAACCTTTCAACTGCCGGTGATTTTTGCTCGAAATAAATTGTTCAACAGCTTTGTGGAATGAGTGTACGAGTATTCAAATAAGCATGGAAAATATTGTCGGGACTGTCGAATTATATACGCTTGTTGACTCTATTGAACGATGAGAATTTTCAGTCTGGAATACTGGAATACGATGGTTGGTGCATATGGAATTTATATTTCGTGCCATAATTTTGACGGTTTTCGAATACGAACCAACAAAAAACAGCGATTTTTTCCAATTTCAGATATTCATCTGTTGATGAAATATTAACAAGAGGGTATTGGGGTTATTTTAAAGGGTATGGGGGTCATATGTCACATCGTTGAAAAGATAATTCAATTCTCATTTCAACCATCTGAAAAATTTTCAAATTTCCTTCCATTCAAAAAAAAATTCTCTCTCGTTATTTCACAACAAACCATTCGAAAGTTAATGTGTTCAGGTAAGAAAAGGGATTCAGACCGCCAGATCCGCATTTATTCAGACATTTCAAATGTACCAACGAAAATCTAAAAGATTTAGATAGTTGAAAAGAGAATTGAATCATTATTTCAACGATGGGACACATGACCCCCCATACCATTTAAATTTTATTAGTTGATTTGCCCCCCCGCGCCATCTATCGAGCAATCACAATGTGTTTTATGTCAAAAAGTAGCATCGGTGAAACCCTCCAAACGGTTTTTGTTTCAAGTTGTACGTTAAACCGTTCAAAAGTTAACAGGGAGGGACTATGAAAAGCCGCACTGTATACTACATACTGTATTATACCTTAAAAAAAAATTTAATCCAAACATAACAGAAGTTGCAGAAGTATGAGAGTGATTTCACGTTGAAACAGATACTCCCCAATGAAGACAATGTGGATTATATGGCCATGCTGTTTGTATTTAAAATCACACGAAATTTGTTTCCGGAATATGTTGATCAATTTTTTACATACAACAATCAACCCCATAACTATAATACACGGTCAGTTCGTGATTTTCATATCAATAGAACGAAGCTGAATAGTTCAATGAGATCAATTTTTTTACAAAGGATTAAATGAATATAATTAATAGCCAGATGAAATGAAACAATGTAATGCAGTATATTGCTTCAAAACAAAATTGTTATCATACATCCTATCAAGAGATGATTAACTCTATTATTAGTTGTTTTAGGTTGCATTATTCAGTTTTTTGTGCATGGCTATAGTGAAATCAACAAAATACTGGTAATTCTTATTAAATTGTATATGGAGATCAACTCGACTTCACGTGACAGAATTAAACTGTTTAAATTTACTTGATATTCGTTCTGTTAGCTTCATGCTGATCTCCCCCAAGTATCCTGTAACGCAAAACTCCCAACAAAATCCTTGATCCTTGATCAAATTTAAATTGACTATAAAGCTTCTGAACGAGTCCCAATAGTGAAGAAAATTAATTGAACATTTCTATAAATAGTTAATTCAAAGTGGAGAGTATTAATAAATAATTTTATTCCTTAGAATAGATACACTTTACAATTGAATATACAGAAAATTCAAATATGTTACTTCAACCATAATAAAACCCAAACTTTGAATAATCGAATCCCTTCAAAGCACATAGCAATCCCAGAATATTAGTTATATCGAAATGGGAATTAGAAAGACTAGGTCGAAGCTAATCAAGCTCCTACTGTCTTCTACTTAGCGATCTGGTCTCGCATATTCAAAAAAAAAAATAAGACAAACTTACTACAGACTCATTCAAACACAACTATAGACTAAAAAACTTCAGAATCTCATAGCAAAGACCACTCTGGGTTTGGTTACCTCCTAGAGCTCTCGGCTCCTATTGGCTGAACAGTTTCTGTAATTTCAACCGAATGTGACCTTTATAGTAGCAGTAACAGCGGCGCGCCTTTGTCTCAGAACGATCGCTATGGGTCGAAAATGCTTCAGAAACTATGACCGTTAGAAACACTGAATATTGATTTTTCCACTTTGATGCCATATCTGAGTGATCGCTCTGTAACAAAACAGTTTTCATCTGAGAATACTTCAAAAGAGAAATGAGCACAAAAATTCGTTGTCTCAGGATTTTCAGCGATATCATCCCCCGCCTATTAGCTAATACAATATTGCATACTTTTCTGGATATGATATGTTAGTTCCTCTCACGTTCGAATATATTCCTTTTTGGGTTATTCTGGGAAGATGTCACCGTATATCATTTGTGGACGAAGTTGCAATGCGACTTCATCGACGGTGTTGCGTCGTCAATATATATTTATTTTTTAATAAAATAGACCAAAACTAACTCTTGACTTTAATTATTGTCAGTCTTAAAAACAAATCTATTAACACGTCCAAAAAACCATAATAAATATTTCCATAGACACAACTCTACATTTCTTCCCCCCGTGAAGGAACTTCACTTTTGCATTACAATTCTAGCTAATTTAGTTAAAGGTCGCCTGAAAATTCTGTTTTTTGTTTTGACATCTACAACTACAGGACCATCTGGCCCTGGAAATACTTTTTCCATCCGTTCCACGGAGTATTCTCCTTAATGATAAAAACACTGTCATTCACTTCTACTTGCTTCCCGTCGTCGCACCATTTGCTTCTTTTAGATAGGCTGGGCAAATACTCCTTAATCCACCTTCTCCAATACTCGTTGGTAATTTGTTGGGTTTTTCTTCAATAACTTCTCGGATTATGAGCTTCGAGTTTACCAAAGGTACTGTCTCTGTTTGAATTTCTCATGATGAAGTGATTGGGCGTCAGAGCCTCTAAATCATCTGGATATGATGAAACTTTCACGATTGGTCGTACATTAATGACAGTTTCCACCTCAGCCAGTAAAAGTTCATCCTTCAGTGTTCTATATTTCAGAACCGTGTAGGAGTTCTTCACAGAGCGAATCAAACGTTCCCATACTCCTCCCATATGACTTGAAGCTGGTGAATTATGTTTCCATTCAATATTTTTTTAAATCACTTCATCACTGATTTCATCCCGATTCAGTTCTTCAATTGCTTTTTTAAGTTCATCAGATGCTCCTCGTAAATTTGTACCGTTGTCTGATATCATAATCTTTGGAGATCTCCTTCTTGCGACCATTCGGCGGAGGGCCATAATCGCGAAGTCAGAGAATGGGCTACCTCCAAGTGTATAGCCGAAAGACATGTGGAGATGACTCCCCAACGCCTTTCACTTCTTCTTCCAAACGTTACTGTAAGTGGCCCGAAATTTGTCCCATCAGTGGAACAAGAGGTTCAGCTTTCTTCACCTTGCAATATTGACAATCAGCAAATACAGACTTTACAGCAGAGCGTCCATCAATAACCCAATATTTTTGACGGACATCAAAACAGTATTGATTCCTTGATGTGCGTCTAGTATGAGGATCCTTCTTGGGTAATATAATCGGACGTTTCGCTCTTAATTCCATGCAGGTTGCGAGATCTGTTCTCCCACTGAGAACCAGAAGTCCATAGTCATCCAAAGCTGGTGTAAGTTGGAAGAGCTTGCTTTGCTTTTTGATGAGCTTGCCTTTTTTTAACAATTCCATATCTTCTGAGAAACTCTGGTGCTGGCATTGTCTGATCAATCTTCTCTCAGCTTCATCAAGTTCTTCTATAGTCACATGATGGGGTGGAAAGGAATCTTGTGATTTTCCGGTATTTACCATCATTATTTTCACCCATCTTTTGACATACACTGTAGAATTCAATAATCTGAACCACCTAGAAAATCTTCTTACGTCGGGCAGGGAAGCGTCACACAGTGGTTATAACAGTAACAAACTCTTTGGTCTCATCATTTTCCTCAGGAATCGCAAATTTTTTATCTGGCCAAGTATTTTCGTCGATAGAATGCAGAAAATCAGGTACATAAAACCACTTTTCAAAATTGGTCTCGTTTCTCCCGCTACATTTAGTTTAGATGGAACCAAATTCCAATTACTTGCATCTGTTAACTCTAGAATTTCGCCCACACGATGGGATTCAAATTGTCCAAGTCTATTTCTTTCGGATTTTCCAATATAGGACGGTAGTAGAGTCTGACCAATAGTAATCTTTATTGATTTTGATTTCCAATTCTCCTTCATGAATTTTCCCATTCTGCTGCCTATCACTGCAGCCTGTAACTCGAGGCGTGGAATTGAGATGGGTTTCGTAGGAGCCACACTTGCTTTTGCCATCACTAAGCAAACATCAATTTTGTTATCAGTAACAGTCCTCAGATATGCATCTGAAGCAAATGCCTTCTTGCTGCTATCACAAAAAATGTGGTACTCGATGGCTCAAGCAACTGGAATATATCGGGTAACATCTTAGAACAGATAGGTTATCAATTCGTTGAAGGTCAGTTTTCCATAACTTCCATGTCTTATATATTTCTTCGTCAATGCTGTCATCCCAACCCATGCCTGATTTCCAAACTTCCTGTACGATAATTCGTCCTCGGATGGTGAAGTTGACTATCAGACCAAGTGGATGAAACAGACATCACTGTTTTCAGAATGTGTCTTGGTAGGTCTCGTTGAATGCTCTTTGGAATCTTTCGTCATTTTGAGTTTGAATATGAAAAAATCTGAATCTGAATTCCATGAAACTCCAAGTACACGGTGGATAATTTTGTCGTCGTCTAAATTTATGTCTTTCTGTGTCTCTTCATGCCTAGAAAGCCCTTTTATTACCCGTCTAGAATTCGAAATCCAATTGACCAATTCAAAACCAGCTATTTTCTGGATACGTCATACTTCAGTGATAATCTCAATGGCCTCTTCTATGGTATCTGTGCAATCCAGGTAGTCGTCCACATAGTGCTTCTTGGTGATAGCTAGCAGCTGCTAATTTATGAAATATATGGCTTGCACGTAGATTCCCTATTCTGTCATTATAGTCAGAGTCAGTGGAGTTACTATGCTCACTGAGTTCTTGGAGGAGTATTTCTATAAAAATACTTTTATATCCTCCGCGTTTATATTCCACACCACCAGCGTTATTTGCAATTGACAATGTGGAATTTGTTCTGCGGTGTATCCCATTTCTTACAATGCCGGAAATTTGCGTCCCTTTAACTATAGTCGTCAGGATGTTCTCTTATCTCCTGTATTGGCACTGTTCGCACTGTCTTATTTCTGGTATCCATCTTTTTAACCAGTTTCCCGTTTGTTCATTATTCTGATACGCTCTCTGCCACTTTCCGAGAATTACAGCTCTTTTTTCCTTCCTGTTTTCCTACTCAGCCTTCATCATCATTCATTGAATGCCTTTCCTGCTTTTCCTGAGTTACAGTCATCGTGTAGATTGCTTCGTTCGATACCATCTGGTATACACGTTCTACTCTTTGGAGTGCTTCCTCCATTGCACCGATTCCAGTTACTTCCGGTACAAGTTCACATTCAGGATACCATACCACCAAAAGGTTTCATCAATAAGATGAACTGAACCAAGATGAGACTCGTTCTCTCTCTCGCCGAAGTTTGACAACAGCCTTGAGATGACTGCACCAGCTTTCTTCCATGATGTGCTATTCAAAGATTTATAGGTCAAGTTTCACTCCCGCATGATGTTTGTTTTTCTGGGACACCTAGGGAGCACTGCTTCTGTCTTTTCAGCTGGTTTCTCTAGGTGGTGATCCCCTATTAAATTCCTGACTCCTAAGGCAGATAACTAACTGTACCCTCTGTTAGAGTTGTACTAGAATCTGGGCTGCTACCACCGTAGCCAAGTCGTGAGCTTATGCCATAGTTTTTAGGCCCTTATTGAGTAGCTCTGAGATGAAGTTAGGCCTCAACCTCATCTACTTCCTCAAGCCACAGTTCCCGGGGAATGTGAGCATTTTAAGGGGCTCTACATGTGGAATCCCTTCCACTGTCTGCTGGTAGAATCTATAGCCACATTTCATTAGCAGGTTTCTCCTGAAGTTGAGATAATGACTTGATGCTTCAGATTTGATTCTGTGAAATTTCGCATTTGCAAGTATTATGGTCTATAAGTTATGCTTTTTCTGGCGTAATGCTGTAACTGTAAAATTTTCCTGAAAAAAAAATAATATTTTGAAATCTAACAAATTTTGGTATAGGCGTTGTTGCACATAAAAGGCCTATATCTGCTGCAAAATTCAAAATTGTAATGAAATACAGGGTATTTTATTCGAAGAAATGAAGTCACCCCCTACTTCCGGTATAACGAAAAGAGACCGGAAATTCAAAATATTTCAGTTAAGAGGGGGGGTACATTGTAACTTCCACTACCACAAAATTTTAAGATTCTATTTTGAATGACTCTCCATATATTCCTAACGAACGTTCCTCCTGAAAGACCCTGTATTTTTTGCGGTGAGCCGAATTCATAGGAAAAATACTCTTTTCAGGAAATCACAATCCAGTTAATGGCTTCACTCAGACGGTGAATGACTTCTGTTTTTTATTTTTCTCGAATACATGCACCCAGCTTCCTCTGACTAGTCAATAAAGGAGCGAGTAACAAAAGCTAACGCACATTAGAGTTAGTGGACATTGGTTTTATTATGTTACTTATGCCAGAACGCTTTTCTCCTCGAGAAGGAATGAGTAAAACGGAATGTAATACAGCGCTTGATGTGTTTTCTATATGAGTTATTTCAGTCTTATTTTGAAAGTACGGGGTTTATTTGAATATTGTGGGGATATTATCAGTTTGCTTTTCAGTTTCAGTTGTTTTACGTTGTTTATTTACCAAGTGGTCGTTAAAATAATAGCAGTGATAAACTTCACTACCTCCTCTCCCTCAACTACTGAAAGGTTTGATGTTAACCCAATCGAGAAAGTGCCATAAATATATACTGCAGTTCTGAATGGAATATGATAGTCGATAGACATTACCGAAAGTATATTATCATACAAACTGATTACTAATTAGGCAAATTTCCATTCACTTGATGAATTATAAAGTGTTCTATTTGGAAAAATATCATTTCACAAAAAATTTTGAAAACTCGACATCTTTTTTTTGTCTTCAGCATCGAGAAGGCCATTAAAAATGCCACTGGATTGCTCATTTAACCACATTCGTAGCTTCTAATAACAGAGTTGGCAATGGTACCGGCTCAGTTTGAAACATCCTGTAGACCTGTCGCGTAGCTCTCTGTTATCTCGAAGATAAAGAAAATAATAAATACTTTTTGATGCATTATGTTTAACTGAATTTTCTATTATAGGAACCTGCCTGGAAGACTCATATATGGAAGAAAGGACGGGATTCTGGAACAAGCAAAAAACTGCGTAGGAAGTTCCATTTCAAACAGATAGCAAGGTACTAATTATGAATGAAACTATAACGTGTATACGAACATCAAAGCTTTCGGGTTGAAGCCTAGAATTTTCCTTGGGTAGGATCTGCACCCTTTTCGGGCTCTTCAGCCTAATTGGTTTCCTTTTTTTATGCGTGTATAGATTAAACATTACTCTGTTATTATGTCATTATGCTGTGTCATATTTTCATGTAGAGACCTGATGGAGAAACATACACTTTGGAATTGCAAATCATTTGATTCGATCAATGTTAAATAGTCCACCGCTCTCATACTTGTCAGGTTCAGCTATAATAAGCTAGCGTGGTACTGATAACTCATATTCAATTCCAAACTTAAGCCAAAGCAAACAACCCAAGTCGTCCATACTAGGAATAACTTTTTCATTTGGAGGCAGTATGATCTGATGTTATAGTTTTGCTATCATCAGACCAAGATAATTCTTGATACACTCTGGATCGGACGCATTAGTGCTCAGATGATAGCCCCCCAAAGAGCCAGAATAATTAACCCTAAATCAAAAAGGTTGATCCTTCTATTTCACCACTGACCTGAATGACAGTTTGTAGATTGGTATATTTGGACTCACAAATGCGTAGAATTTGCATGAAAAGTTGAAATAACAAAGTCCAAGTCCAAGTTTAGTTCCCAGTTCCAAGCTCAAGTGACAGTCCAATGAATGTTTTGAAATAAATTTTTCTATCAATTTTAAAAATCATTATTATATATTCAGGCTGTAATCGTAATTCACACTAAAATAAAAAGTTACCCCACCCGAATTTATTTCGATTATGACTGATCGACTGTCTAGCTGAAGATCGTTTTATTCATGGTGCAACATTGATTCATAACAATAACAGTATATTAATATTATTGAATTCAAAAAACAAAGAATTATCTATTTGATATACAGGATATTATGTAATAAGTGTCCGATATTTTCTAGGACGATTCCTGAGTTAGTTATACGGTGAAGAGTTCATATATATGGATCCGCAAGGCCTTCATTTTTGAGATACATGGTGTTGAAATTTTATTTTCATTTTGGTATTTCGAAAATAATTTTCAAAATAATTTCGATATTTGTTCGAATATTGGTAAATGGGAATATTTTAATGAAAGAAATTCAAATTTGATCTTAGTTTGGCTTCCTGTTGTAGGGAGCTCCACTTACACGTCTTCGTCACATTTTTTATCGATTCCTCTATAATTTTTACGTGAGAGAGGTATGTTTGTCAAAAATCGCGACAAGCAGCCATTTTCGAGATATTGTGATTTAAATTAATCGATACATCCCATCTTCTCATTGATTCGCAAACTTTTTGAAGATAAAAGTATCAAGTAGGCTAGTTAGTTTATTCCAATGATATGTAAAAATTAATATTTTGAGAAAGCTAGTCATATGTCGGGTGCACATCGTCTAAGAACCTCAGAAATCCTGTTTACTTGTAAATTTCTCACGTAACGCTGTACCCAATCATCACAACAATCATTTTTGATCAGAAAAAAAAACATGCGATACAGGAATCACATTTCCAAGATAATGTGTGGGCCGGAATCCTTGGAGATTATTGTATCGGCTCTTTCTTTATTCCGAGAAGAGAGATATCGTCATTTTCCTGAAGAAGATTTGCCTAATTCACTAGAAAATGTGCCGCTTAGAATACAGAATGAAATGTTGTTTATGCATGAAGTTGCCCCGACATATTTTACTTTGGCCTCAGCTATGGCCCCCTAGGCCACCAGACCTTATCAGTTTGGATCTTTTCCTGTGAGGACATTCAAAATTCATAATTCACCAGACACCTAATCAAAATGAAGAAGAATTAGGAAATCGAACGCTCCGAAATACTCCAGGAATTTTTTAAAGAGTGCGCGAATCTATCAGGAGATTCTATGCGTGCCTACAGGCAGGAGGTGAACATATCGAATATTTAATTGTGATTTTGATTTAAATTTATATCTTGTGTTCCGCTTTTTATTGTTGCTCAAAAAGTATCGTTCGAAATTTTTCGATGTTGAATAAAAAAAGTTTTTAAAATTGGTTCACATTTACACAAGCACATTCATGGATTGATATAAATCAAAATAAATCAAGAACGGTTGCTTGTAGCGACTTTTGACAAACAAACCTTCTTCACATAAAAATTATAGGGAAATCGATTTTTTTCCCCACAGAGACAACGACCTATAGGAGGCATCATCTACAATTAATGGCCGAACTAAGATCAAATTGAAATTTCTCATATTAAAAAAGCACCAATTCGTCCAAATATCGACATTATTTCAAAAATTATTTTCGAAAAACTAAAATGAAAATAAATGTTCAACACCGTGTATCTCAAAAATGAAGGCCTCGCGGTCCCATGCTTGCATGATGTTTATATGATTTTTTCTCCTTAAAAATAACTGGAGAATCGTCCTATGCAATATCAGACACTTATTACATAAAACCATGTAGATTGAATTTTTAGACACACTCTCTTTTTCGATGACTGAGCAGTAAGATTTGTGCACAGTGGTCATGAAACCTCCGATCCAAATTTGGTACCAAGATATATGAGGCTTAGACGGTTGCTTGCATCGCTCTACATTTTCGCAAAAGTAGACGGATGATAGTGGGTTAGCTTGAATTAACTTGTTTCTTTTAATCTGCCAGAGCTGTCAAGTTCACCTCCAAGCTGTTTGGCAGAGCGCTGTCACGTCGCATCAAGGCTACCGTCCTCTACGCTACCGAGACTGGCAAATCGGAAAACTACGCCAAAAAACTAGGAGAACTGCTTGGGCACGCATTCAACGCGCAGGTCTACTGCATGGCCGACTACGATATTTCGAGCATCGAACATGAAGCTTTGCTGGTTGTCATTACGTCCACTTTCGGAAACGGGGATCCACCGGAGAATGGAGAGGTTTGTATTCAATATAATTATGTATGACTGAGTGAAATATTGATTTCCTACCAAAGAAATGAAGTCAAGTCAGGTTGGGTGATATGTGAGTCCATCTTGATGATTTCTCAGAGAAGAAATGTTGGAAAATAGAAGAAAATGAATGAACCATCTGGACGTGGTTTTATTATTCTTGGGTCAATACTTTCAATATATACCTCATTGGTCTATTTTCTGTCCAGAGCCGTGGAAAATTAACAACATATGGTGATGGCACATTAGTTTTTTGTAGCTCCGAAAAATTGGAGATCTCTTACAAGTATTTCAAACAATATGGCTTGAAAATATGCTCCTCAAAATCAATGCCGATAACAGTTTTTATTTACCATCTTACAAGAATGAAGCATTCTTTCGAAACTTCTATAATATGCAAGCAGACAAAAATTTTAAAATAAAACCTTGTACGGAAATTGAATATCTCAGAATAATCACAGATATTCATCTCAGACAAAAAACAAACACTTCATCATTAATAAAATGCAGCACCTACTGTTTAAATATACGATTGTTAGAGACATATTGAATGTAACCCAACTAAAAATACAATATTCAGCCCTATGCTGTATCACCTCCGTTGAAAATAACGTCAACGATATTCGCCATTTCCGTTATTTTGCTATTACCAATTATAGCATAGTTGTGGGGCGGAGTTGGGACAATCGTACTAGAGAGAGAAAAATAATTCAAACAATTTTCAGGATGAAAAATCACCACCCGACAAATGTTGCTTCTATACATATACACACCCCGCACAAAATGAAAGTACAATATGAATACGGAAGTGGAAATAGTATTGGATCAAAGGCAACTGTTATTTATGAATTGCAATATTGAACAACATTAATTCCGATCTTACTTACGAAATCAATATGATAACAAACCACATATCGGCAACAAAATAGCATAACCCCGCTCATGTATGACATAGGACAAAAAAGTTTCAAATATATCAGTCTGAAGCAATCACTGAGTAGGAATAATTGAAAATATTATATCCCCTCAACATTCACGAAGTAGCTGTAAAAATGTATCTTGTTCTAAACACGTGAACCCATTCACAATATAATAGAGATATTGAACATTTATATTTCATAAAACTCCTCGTTAATGACGGTATATTTTCTCTATGTATATACAGGGTGTTCCAAATTAAGTCGGCACCATTGCCAACTCCGTTATTATTAATGCTACTAGCATTTTTAATGGCCTTCCGTTAAAAATAACGTCAACGATATTCGCCATTACGGTGACGTTATTTTTAACGGAAGTGATACAGCATAGGGCTGAATATCATACATTATTGTAACTGTCAACTACTCTTCGATTAATTTTCTAAATGCCGTTTTCCCATCAAGAAAAATGTGATCTGTTAGAATCCTACTTGGTTTGCCAGAAAAATAGCGTAAAAGCACTCCAACACTACAGCAATTCGTTCCCCGATCGTGAATTACCTAATCGGCGTTTTTTGCTGAAGAGGAGAACTAAAAAACGTTTTGTAATATCTGAAGATACAGAAATTGACTTTTTTATCCTACTTTGAGGTATATCCAAATAATTCCATCAGAGATTTATCTAGAGAAATAGCTGTTCCACTGTCTGTAATTCAACGAGTTCTGAAGGAACATAAGATTTCTCCTTATAAGTAAAGACCAGTGCAAACACTAGAACCTGGTGATTGGGGTTTTGTCGGTGGTTTATGAATGAATGCAGACAAGATCGAAACTTCTATAGAAATATTATATAATGCGATGATGCTAATTTTTCAAATCGTAAGATGTATAATAGAAAGAATGTTCATTATTGGAGTAGACATCTAGTCTAGTCCATCCCCACAATCCGCAAAGACGATTTAGTATTAATGTTTGGTGTGGTCTATTTAGAGGCGGAATTATCGGTCCATTTTTCTACCATGGTTCTTTGAACGGACCCCGTTACAATAATTCATTAACAAGAGTGTTGGAAGAGTTTTTCGATGATCTTGATCTGGAAGCTCGTCAGATGATCTATTTTCAGCAGGATGGAGCACCAGCACATAATGTCAGTGGCGTAAAAAGAATGCTGCTAGGTTGTTTTGGAAACAGATGGTCCTGTTAAGTGGCCCCCTCGTTCACCAGACATGACACCTCTAGATTTTTATTTTTGGGGATTTCTGAAAAATGAGGTGTACAAAATGAAACATAATAATGTACTGAACAATTATATTGAAACTATAATTAATAGAATTGTTGGCCGAACTGTGTCGAATACCACACGTAGAAGGGCCCAAATATGTGTTCAACAAGAAGGCGGTGTTTTTGAACATTTACTCGATATTTTTTAGCGCTTCATCAAATCGGTTTGTTATAAATGTTTCCTATTGATGAAACTGTCTTATTTTCACCTTTACGAAAAATAGTCGAATGAGATTTGTTTTTGAGAATGTTATTACGAATCGAAATGCATGGAAAAATGTAGGGTCTTCCATTGAAAGAAAAATCATTTTACGAAATATTCTGAAAACGCGACTGTCAATTTTATTTTTGTTTTCGGCATCGTGAAGGCCATTAAAAATGCTACTAGTTTGCCCATTCAACCGAATTCGTAGCATCAATAATAACGGAGTTGGCAATGGTGCCGACTTAATTTGGAACACCCTTTAAAAATATATAAAATAATTTTAATTTCACATACTCGACTTTCACCTCTTCATTTTCAATCACTATTTGTACCTCAAAAACACACATCGACACTCCCAACGAACAAAGAGGTTACTCAATTTTCATCATATTTCAGGAGAGCCAAAATACTGATATTTTTTTCAATATTCAAATCGAAATACAACTTGTTTCAAGTAAATTTCTTTGTAACTACTTGGCCTAGAGAAACAAACGGCTTTTTTATCATCAGCATCAGTTTTTTAAGCTGAATACATTAAGATAGATAAATGAGCAATATACATATTATATTCTATTCTTTATTACCTATAAATCAACAAAGTGTTAAGTCAAGAAAAACTTTAGGAGTGTTGAAGACAAATGAATCAATTTGCCCCAATAAGTTAGTACGTTCACAAGGTAATTATTATACAGTGAGGACCAAAAGTCCGTCGCCCCCCCCGTAACTTCTTCATTTTCCATATTACAAAAAAATGTTAAATACAAAAGTTGTAGGGTTTCATTCGATCTCTTTAATGCTTCAACTTTCATTCATACAGAGTGTCTCAAAAAAGCACGGTGACTTAGAAGTAAATTTTTTAAATGGGACACTCTGTATTTCATTGCATTATTACATTCTACGTTGAATTCTGAACAAGTTTGATAAATGGTTTTCTATCAAAAAAGTTAATAGTTTTGGACTTATGAACACTTGTAAATAATTATTTCGACAACTTTTGCGCCAGTTCAATGAGAAAATCGTAACAAATGGATCACAATGTATTCCACTTTCCTATCCTAACTTTTTGAAAGCTATCCAATGTTGCAAACTGCTGATGGCACCATGTGTAACTTACCTCGTCGTACCATTTTACAATTGTTAAAGTTGTTGAATCTCACGATAAACTAGTACAAATGAAGTTGAAACATTTTATTAACAAATAAGGTAGTCCATAAATACAGATCAAGAATCATTAAAAACTGAAGAGATATTTTAATTTATAACTAAAAACGGTGAGTTTTTATCTATTTCAAAAGATGTCGACATGTCCACCATGCATTTCTTGACACATAAATAGTCGGGTTGTAAATTCTTCCCTAACATTAATCAAGGTTTGAGGTGTTATTTCTGAACACACTTCAATAATTCGACGGCGCAGTTCATCTAACGACCCACAAACTGTCTTAAAAACTACGGATTTCACATAGCCCCAAAGAAAGAAATCAAGCGGTGAGAGGTCCGGTGAGCGAGCTGGCCACTCTGTTGTACCTCGACGTCCAATCCACCTACCTGGATACCTTTCATCTGAGTAATTTCTCACCTCCCGAAAATAGTGTGGTGGCGCTCCATCTTGCTGAAATGTTACATCCAAGTAAAATTCATGTGGGTTTTGCGCAACGATCTCATCGATACTGGGACTTATTGTGTCTTGCAGCATTTGGAGGTATCTGGGACCATTCAAATTTTCTTCCAAGAATATGGGACCTACAATGTGGTTACCTAAGATACCAGCCCAAACATTAATTTTCTGGGGAAATTGAGTATGCCCCTCGCGGAATTCATGGGGATTCTCATCACTCCAATATCCACGATTCTGGGTATTCACATTTCCATTTAGGTAAAAAGTGCTTTCATCACTAAAGCAGATGTGTTGCAAATAAAGTCGATTTGCAACAATTCTTTCTGCCATGGTCTCGCAAAATTCAAGTCGCCGGTCTGGATCATCTTCAACCAATTGGTGCAAAATTTTTATTTTGTAAGGATGGAATTTATTTTGTTTAAAAACCCTCTTTATTGATGTTTTAGAAACATCACATGTCTCAGCTACTTGCTTAGTTGATTGTTGCGGGTTATTTACCATTTCGGCTAGTACTTGAATTTCAACATCTTCCGTAATTATTTTCGGCCTCCCAGATCTCAGAGCATCTTTCACGGTGCCAATTTGGTTAAATTTTGCCACCAATTTCTGCAGATATTTTCGACACATCGGACGTTCTGAAAACCGTTCATTGAAAATGCGAATAGCAGCGTGGTAATATCGGTTAGCTTCACCAAATATGATAACGGCTTCAACTTTGTCTGCTACTGAACGAGCCATATTAATCAACAAGAGAAATTGAAAACCGTTCGAAACAAAGTTTTGAAAACCTACAAAATGTCAATGACATTTGGCAAAAACAGATAATAGTTTTTTTTCGTTGTCATGGATAAAATAAACGCGCCTAGCGTGCATAGCCTACCTCATTAATTTATTCGTGAACTGGTGCAAAAGTAGTCGAAATAATTATTTACAAGTGTTCATAAGTCCAAAACTATTAACTTTTTTGATAGAAAACCATTCATCAAACTTGTTCAGAATTCAACGTAGAATGTAATAATGTAATGAAATATAGGGTATCCCATTTAAAAAAATTAACTTCTAAATCACCGTGCTTATTTGAGACACTCTGTATGAATGAAACTTAAACCATTAAAGAGATCGAATGAAACCCTACAACTTATGTATTTAACATTTTTTTGTAATATGTAGAATAAAGAAGTTACAGGGGGGGGGGACGGACTTTTGGTCCTCACTGTATACTGTTGTCAGTAACGTTTCGTGTTCTGAATTAGCCAATCTAAAAAAATGAGTTAAAATTTCTAAAAAAAATGTATTGTTGCGGAGACTATATATGCCTCAGTTATCACGACTGATTACTATTATTATAATAATTTCCAATCAGACAGAAAATTCAGTATGTACATTTTAAAATTTCAATCTAATAACAGCTTATTTTTTCCAGGAATTTGCCAAAAATTTGTATACATTGAAAATGAGTGAAAATGGAATATCCAACGGTGACCCATCTGAATTGAGGTGAGTTTGAATAAGGAAATATTTTTGAATTCACTATTTCTTTCAGGTGTGCAGTTATCTACCTACATTGGGTGATTTAATGAACGTTAGCAAATGTTTTCTTAATGTAGGAATGTAAGCTTTCACGGCTGGCGTCAATATTTTGGTTGGTCCTTGCCGTGGTCTTCTTTGGTTTAAACCAAAGAAGACCACGGCAAAACCCGGAAACCAACCAAAATGTTTTCTTAATGTTTGCCTCTCTTATAACTGAACAAAATAAATAGGTCTGTTGGAAGAGATCCGAGTAAAAACATTTGCTCAAGGTTAATCAATAGGACCCTTCGTTTATTGCTTATTTGCACATTACAGTATTTTTGTGAAATCCACACAAAACGGTAGAATTAAATAAAAATGAAGTTCAGGAAATTTGCAATTTCGCTACTGTTATTCCAAATCCGGATACAAAAATCTCTCCTGACATCTGTATCTAGTTGAATTGTTACTAAGTACCTAAACACACAGTTTCGTATATTCAGATACACTCGGTTCTAGCTCAGACGTAAAGTGATTCAATAGTTGGCGGATCTGCATGCCTGACTCGGAAAGCAGTTTTAATAACTGATTCGTGTATCAAAATAAATCTTCGTGATATTTCGTGAAGCAGTTATGTTTTAGCCCCAGTGGTTTCTTGTGAGTAGATGGAGTAAATTCTTTCAGTTTCGCCAAAGTTCTAAATAGTTTTGAGCACGATAATACATACGCCTATATTCAGCTGCAGATAATCCGATATCAAAATGAATTTGTATCATAAACTGAATTGAAGTCTTCAAATATCTTCGAAATACACGAATATTTCGTTGAAATGAAATCTCCAATATATATTCAGATATTTGAAAATTGACTCAACGGGACAAAACGGACGAATGCTAAAATTCATTCCCGCTATATTCTTTCAATAAAATGCCTGTTTCATTGTCAGTTCAACTCGAATTTCGTTCCGAACAAGATTTTGTTTCAGTTTCTCGTTATTGTATAAAATACTTCCAGGATTCTTTGTTCGACACTTCTATCCAGATGGGAGTTTCTTTGGCATCCCAAAACTGATGAAATTGAGCTGTAACTCTATACAATGTCGAAAATAAGTTTGGTTCAGTCACTGCATCGCCTCAAAACTTGGAGATGCATATCCAATAATTATTCATCTTCAAAATGACAGTATAACTATAATACAAAAAAAAATCTGTGGAAATCATTAACTCATAAACCAGATCAATCAGAACTGTCTTGGTGATGATTGTATTTAAAAAAATGGGATATTTCAAGTGATGATAAGTTCAAAATTGGAGAGAATTATTGAGCAGAAATCGAGACATAGAAGTACAGAAGTGCGGATAAAATAGGAAATGAAAAAATAGAGAAAAAAATATACAAACGAAGTCATTAATACAATTGATTCGTTGCAATCATGAAGTAAGTTGTCTTTATTATTTCTGTTAAATTGCATACCTCATAGAAGTGTAGAACATGTCAAATAAATAATATTAAATATATCAAACATAAGTAAAGAAAGCATTCAAAAGCTTTCCCTTGATTTTTCATAAAACATCAACAAAATCTTTGTTACATTTATAATGAACATTAAATCTTCACCTTGTACCAAAACACGAGAGCCATGAAATATAGGTTGATTCGAAAGTACTTCGATAAACTTCAGGAGTAATATTTTGATGTGAATTGTCCAAATAAATGTACCTATGTGCGTAAATGCTTCGTTTCCAAGATACATGGTGTTGAATTTTTATTTTTTTCCACGTTTTTTTTAACTAACTTTCGAAATACTCTCCTCAATTAAACGAGTATCTATTGAGAGTTTTTTCAGGAGTCGAATTCGAACCTGATGTTATACTTACTCTTACTCTTACTCGTAGGGGGCGCCACCTACACGTCCTGAAGGACTCGTGATTTTATCAATCGGTTTGTTTTCACATTTTTGCCAAACAAAGAGCTTTCTCGTGGAAAATAAAAAATTATCGATGAAATTTCAAGCACTCAAAAAAATCAATTTCTCTATCATATCTACGTACAAAAGTATATTCTTAGTAGAAGTCGCTATAAGCGACCGTTTCAAATCGATTATTTGATGACCGATGCATGCTAAAGTTATTACTATTATTTTTCACAGGAGTGCTTAAATATAGGCTTTGTAAACCACAGAAAACAAGTGGTACTTTCACGTTTCCTCGGAATATTTTGTAATGTTGAATGTCTCTTCCTTTACATGCTAAAGGGTTTTCCGGTAATAGGCATTTTTCAAAGGCAAAAAACTCGAGAATGATTGCAAAACAGCAAGTTTTGTTCTGGGTCAAAATTCCAGGATTTTTGACAGCTTTCATAATGGTACGGATAATTTTTTCTGTACTTTCAATAGTTTTGAAGTTATGAGCGAAAACGCAAAGAAGGAACAAATTTGAGGCCTTCCGCATCCTTGGCTACCCTAGAATCGGGGACTCTCAGAATGTTCACTTCCCAACGACCCGAACACCATCCCTTTGGTCAAAAATTTTGGCCCCTCAATGCACTCTACAGGCCGTTTCATTTATCATGTGGTAACATTCCTATATTCTGAACCGTAATAGATACAAAGACGTTTAAATGGGAAAAAATGTAACTATTATGGTGAGCAGTACATTGGCCAGAGAAAATCTACGGGGACTCTCGCCCTTCCCGACTTATACAGGGAAAACTAAAAATGCTGTTTTCGTTTTTTTACGAATAGAATGGTTGTTTCATAAAATATAAAAAAATTAAAGAGGAAAGTTTTATTGCATTCAAAATGTACTAGAACTACGTAAAGATGAATTTTTAATTAAACGTAAAAAAACGAAAACAGTTTTCCCTGTATAAGTTGGGAAGGGCAAGAATTCCCGTAAATGACCAATTTACTGCTCACCATAATAGTTACCTTTTTTCTCATTTAATTGTCTTTGTATCTATTACGGTTTAGAATATAGCAATGTTACCACATGATAAAAGAAACGGCCTGTATAATAATTCGTTGAATGGACTATCTATACAAAAACAATTAGGAACACTCTCAGTCTTTTCATGGCCCCAGGATTAATTGCAAAATCCCTCATCAAAAATATATAATCCCCATTTTCCGCCGCTGGATTTTCATATTATCGTTTCTTGGCCTGTAGAAATGGAAGAGTTTATTTGGAATGGTAGACTGGGAAACCAATTTAAAGTGGAAATAATTTCCACAAATTATTTAACCGAGAAGAACGACACAACCCCATTAATTACGGAATTGATGGAAAGAGGGTCGGAGAAATATTGAGTGAACCTTGTCTGGCGAATGTTAATAGCGGCATGTGGATCGTGAAGAAAATTAATTTCATGCTACCACTGCAACAAGTATTTTTTCTGAAAGTAATTATTCGCACGCCTGTACAAGCGATTAGTAACTGTGGTCGCTACTTGAATACTCCATTATCAAAATGCCTTTCAAAAACTTGGCTTTCTGTTTATGATCTATGAGGTCTGTCCTGGAATACTGTTCTTCCTATATACCGGGTGGATCAAAATCGATTTTAGTGTGGGATTGGAAAATATACTAGATACGGTGAAACTTAAATTTGGGAAGAGTTTCGGAATTACTTGCTGAGTGGTATGAAGGAAGAAAATCTACGATATTGATGTACCCCAAATTTTATTTCACTGTAGCTTTAGAAGAGCATTTTGTCATTGCCACTTCTGAAGCCCTACGAAATGGAATGTGCAGTTTACCGATTGCATGCTTCGTTTCTTTGGGGTCACCATCAACTTTATTTTCACTATCTTCTTTTGTCTGCCTGTTTGGGTATAATTTCTAACATGGAACATAGTAGAGATTGCCAAGTATTCTGAGTAAGAGTAGAAAAACACTTTCAAAAACATTCTTTTTCCTACTATGGTAACTCATATTCCCACAGTTGGCGAAAATTGGTCTCAAAATCGACTTTTAACTCCAAATGAACAATTTATATTTGAGTTTTTTCTGTGTGTGATATATTTTTCATTAATAGAAAATTTGTAATGTTAAATATCAGTAGATATGAAAATACTTCTAGGACTCAAAATAGAAATAGTCGATATAATTCACAATACTTTGAGTACCTACCTTATGAAAAAAAATTGATTTTGCGAATTGACTAAACTTTCGATACATTTCGGGGTATGAACTAACCGGAAATACACTTCTTCATACTCACCGTAGAAAACTGAATTTGCAGAAAACTGGACTCTTTTTACATCAAGCTTGGATATTAGACTATTACTAACTGACCCTTTCCCGAGCTTAGTCATATTTATATCGCCGAAAACCTTGATAAGTTGTCCTGAATTATCATCAACCGGACATATCTAATTGACGCAAGTTCCATTCTCATGAGAAGAGAAGAATATATAAAAAAAAAGTCAAGGTCAAGTCGAAGTCAGTTATGGTCAAGTCAAGGTCAATTTCATCAACATTTTTCAATTCACATAGGGAGTGATTCACATAGAGAGTATTTTTTTATATTTTTAATAAAAAAAATATTTTCACGAATGTTCTTTTTCACAATGAATCAAAGAAAATTCAAGGTCAATGACAAGGTCAAGTCAAGGTCAAGTAAAGGTCAATTTTCCAATTTCTTGGTCTCGGCCCATTTCATCAAAATTGTTTAATGTTACATAGCAAATGGATTTTATGAAAAAAATTATTTTAATGAGTGATAATTTTCGCAATGGAACAAAAGAAAAAATCACAAAATTTATGTACCATTGAACGACCTCTCGTTTTTTGTGACTTTTCGGATTTTAATCCTCATGATTGTTAAATGCATCTAGAGTCTCAATGCTAGATATTCGAATATTTAAAGGCTTCTTCTGTTCACAGAATTTGACAAGTCGTCAGTGTACGGTTTGGTTTCAATATGAAGTTACCAAAACG
This sequence comes from Chrysolina americana, assembly GCA_958502065.1. NCBI lineage: Eukaryota > Metazoa > Arthropoda > Insecta > Coleoptera > Chrysomelidae > Chrysolina > Chrysolina americana. The sequence continues at coordinate 13,352,756 of OY293419.1, read as the reverse complement.
AATTTTGATAAAGATGAGCTTATTGACATGGTTTTTGTATTAGGGGATAGTGGAAGAAATTGTCTCCTAGCTAGTAAAATGTATGCTGTTCAAGATTGAAGTGAAAAAGTCAAAGTCAAGGTCAAGTCGAAGTCAAGGTCAAGTCACAGTCAAGGTCAAGATAATGTCAAGTCAACTTAAGGTCAATTTTCGAATATCTCCATCTCGGTTCATTTCCCAAAAAACGTGAAAAAAGAACATTTTCAACATTACAATCTGAAAAAAAATTTACAAAAATATTCCTTTGCACAATTACTTAATCATAAGCAGAAAAAAATTTCAAGGTGGGGTCCGAGTCAAGGTCGAAGTCAATCAAGGTCAAACAAGGTCAAAGACAAGGTCAAGTCGAAGTCAAGACGTGGAAATATTTTTTTTCCCTTTCAATTCAAAATATATAATGAATAACAATTTTCATTTGGTGCAGTTACTGTATCTACAATAATGTATCTATTAAATGAAGTATACGAGGTAACTCAACCAAATTGAATGTTCTGATGGTTTGAAAATCGCAAAAAAAAAAAAAACTTATAAACGCGATGTCTGCCAAAATTGGAGTTACTCTGTCAATTATAACCCATCAACTTGTTTCTCGAGTCATATTGAGAACGTCTCTAAAAATAATTCTCAGTGACCCCAATACTAAAAAAACTTTCGCTGATACAAAAATGGACCAACCATTTGTTTTGAAATTCAGTATGGCATCTTCGAAGTCCTTCATAAAAGCCAACAGTCAGTCAGAGATAGCGACCAGACATAAGAAACTCGACAGGTTGAATTCTTTGCGAGGTTCCGTGCTCAGCGAGCCTCTCATAGAGGACACTTTTGGTCCTCTAAGTAATGTTAGGTGAGAATCCGGCATGTCTTGTTGTGTTTGTTAAAATATAGCTGATTGAAAAACTATTTCCCCATAAACCGGTTCGATAGTCGCAACATACAGGGTTCTGCAACAGTGCGTCAGGTTTTCATGGCACTCATACCATACAAGTTACCGATTTTGGTCGAGTGTAAACTCAAACTTTTGACGAAGGCGCATTACCAGAAAATATTTTCATATATACAAAGTGTTTCATAAGTGTGTGGCAAATTTGAGTTGATTTTTTTCCAATGGAATACCCTTTTTTCCATATTCAGAATCACCCTAATGACCTTAAATTATGACCCCAATATTAGCACCAGTCTTTGGCAGGTTCGGACATAAATTATTTTTATTTTTAAGTACTTCACACCTCCTAATTAAAAAATTCATATGTTGTGTGAATCAACCATTTCAGGGTGAATCAACTGATAATTCCATTTGGGATGGTTATAGGATGCTACCGTATCGTTTTTGAAGGTCGGCATTATACAGGGTCTTCAGAATAAATGTTTATACTTCGAGAATTTGGCATCGAATTTTCTCAGATTTTGAAAATGAAACACTCTGTATATTTTTCGATGGATCGTCGTAGAATTTATTGCTCATTTCTAGCCGTTTTCAAGATATTTATGAAAAATAAAACTCGGGTGGCGCAAAATCATTATTTATTTGAAATAAATCGAACAGATCGAAATATAAAGAATTATTAACTCAAAATCAATGTTCGAAATATGCCATTTCATGTATCAACATAAATTAATTGTACCATTGAACGACCTCTCGTTTTTTGTGACTTTTCGGATTTTAATCCTCATGATTGTCAAATGCATCTAGAGTGTCAATGCTAGATATTCAAATAATTGAAGGATTCTTTTGTTCACACAATTTGACAAGTCGTCAGTGTACGGTTTGGTTTCAATATGAAGTTACCAAAATGAATTTTGATAAAGATGAGCTTATTGATATGGGTTTTGTATTAGGGGATAGTGGAAGAAATTGTCTCCTTGCTAGTAAAATGTATGCTACCCTTTAGCCTGAGAGAAGACATCCGGAAGAAAGAAGCTACAAGAGATTGCTTGAAATATTTGTTGAGACTGGCAATGTGATGTATAAAAAGGAAGGAAGAAGTAAGCCTGTCACCATGCAACGAGGAAAACGAATTGGCGGTGTTACTGACTGTTACTGAACATCCTCATATCGGCCAAACAAATATCGGGAAGGAATTAGGTATCAGCGAGAGATCTGTACAACGTATTCTGAAAAAACATCGTTTTCACCCCTACCACATTCAGTTGCATCAAGCGCTCAACGATACTGATTTTCAACGTCGCATTGAATTTCGCGATTGGGCAAGATATAGAATACAAGAAGATCCCATGTTTTTCAACTATGTTTTATTTTCTGATGAGGCAACTTTTCATAGTAGTGGCTGTGTGAATCGACACAATTTTCATTTTTATTCTACGGAAAATCCACGATTTTTCAAACAAATAGACCACCAGCACCAATGGTCATTGAATGTGTGGGGTGGAATAATTGGCAATACTGTATAGGGCCGCACATTTTTTCAACAGGCATCTCAAAGGTCCTATGTACCTGGATTTCCTGAGGAATATACTGCCTGGGTTACTGGTGGGTTTACCTCAATATACTAGTAACAGAATGTGGCTTCAGCAAGATGGAGCTCCAGCATATTTTTCACGGACTGTACAGAATCACCTCCAAGATACTTTCCCCAACAGATGGATTGGAAGAAATGGACCCACGTGGTGGCCGGCTAGATCACCTGATCTAACCAAACTCGACTTCTTCTTGTGGGGACATGTGAAGCAAACAGTTAACAATGAACCACCAACTCCTATAAATATGCAACGAAGAATAAAAAATGTATTTGCCACTATTACACCTGATACGTTGGCAGAAGTTGAAATGTCTTTTCAAAAACGAATCAGATTGTGTATAGAACAGGGGGTGGAAGACATTTTGAACATTTACTTTAGTTTCCATTTCGTCATAGTTTGTTTTTCGATTTATTTGAATAATAAATTCACACCATCCGAGTTTTAGTTTTCATAAATATCTTAAAAACGGCTAGAAATAATGCAAGAAAATTTTTGCATTTCAATTCTATGTCGATCCATTTGCAAAATCTGAGAAAATTCGATTCCAAGTTCAAACATTTATTATGAAGACCCTGTATGATGATAAATGATGAAAAATGATACGGTAGCATCCTATAACCATCCCAAATGGTATTCAGTTAATTTACAGTGAAATGGTAATTCACACAACATGCTATTATGAATTTTTGAATTGGGAAGTAAAGTACATTTTTTTTTAGTATTAATCCCCGAACCTGCCAAAGACTGGTGCTAATATTGCGTTCAAAAGTTAATGTCATTAGGGTGAATCTGAATATGGAAAAAAATACAGGGTATTCCATTTGAAAGAATTCAACTTCAATTTACTACACACTTTTGAAACACTATATACATCAGAAAATATTTTTTATGTGCCTTTGTCAACAGTTTGAGTTTACCGTCGAACAAAATCGATAACTTGTATGGTATGAGTGCTATGAAAGACTGACACTGTTGCAGGACCCTGTATTATTGAGTTCATTCATTTCGGACTCCCATCGTCTTATAATTGGTATTATCAACTGCTTTTATTCGCAATCGCCTTCTGGTGAATATTGACAAGTTTCCAAATGCTTGCATGCGTTTATATACCTGATAATCTTATACATGGTCTGCGATACCGGATTTTCACCATGCAGGAAAGAACATCACCAAATGTACTGGAAGAATGCCGGAGTAATACATTACGAAGATTACTGGTTTAGAAGGCAATTTGAAGAGGCTGTTTATATCCAAGCCAACAGAGCCTTCAGTCAGACCATCATAGATATCAAAAACGTTTGGAAACCACTCATTGATGGTTTTGGCGTGAACCGAAGAGAAGGTCACCCTGATTTTAATGGGCATTTACCAGGTAGAAAAACTAGGATAGGTAATTATTCTAACCCAATAATTATTATTTGAGATTACTAGCGATCAAAACGAACAATCAATCAATCACAAAATGATGAAAATCAGACAAAGTAGTAGCCCCTCGAAGTGACCTGGCTGAATGCACCAAGAGGGAGCAAGAGTCATAAAATTAAGAAGAAGAAGAAGAATCAATAAATCAAGATTACCAAGTATATGAACTCTTGTAAGCCTTTGGAAACTACACAGATTATATGACGATGGAGGTCCTAAATGAATGTACTCTAATTACGTCATCGTTTACTACCTCCAAACAAAAATTGATGGAATTGAACTCATGCACGTTAAGAAGTTGACCGTGCTAATTAAGTGCATGATTGTGTATATGACAAAAAGGCGTTGTTCAATAACATGCAACCGTTGAAATTAAGTGCATGATATAACGTTGCATGAGGATGAATGAACGATGTACTAGATGTTAATGATAATTCAAATCATGTGATTTCAATTACTACTTGGAATTTAGATTTGCCGTGTTTGCCCTTGGATCCAGTGCCTACCCCAACTTCTGCGCTTTCGGAAAGTATGTGGATAACCTGCTAGGAGAGCTTGGTGGAGAACGCTTACTGAAGATGGCGTCTGGAGATGAATTGTGTGGGCAAGAACAGGCTTTTAGGAAATGGGCACCTCAAATTTTCCAGGTATTAACTGTACTTTGAATTTTTTTTCCAGAGCCGGAGTATTATCACATTCAGACCTTGTAGTTTTTTCCACTACTATTTCGAGTTTTTGAGATAATGTTGATCAAATAGACTACTTAACACCGATTTCGTCGCACCTCGATATTTTGCCTCTGTTTAAACCTGAATAACTTTTTTTCTGCTTTGAAGAATTTCAATTTTGTTCACTCTGTTCGCTGGCCCAGTTCTTCAGCTTTAATCACGTACTTTTTGAAAACACAAGCTTCTTCACATAAAATCGCTACAGGTTGTAACCTGAAACTGCAAAATTTAGGAATTTTCAAAAGGATACCAATTGTAGAACAACCTTTTTTTTAAATCTGAAAGCAGATCCATGAAGATAATCTCATTACTTCTAGATAATTTCGAAATTATCTTCTTTTCTGTTTTATTCACAGGATTATCTCAAAAAATTTATTTTTTGGTTTTGCAGTTATAACTTTTTTCCTCGTCATCCGATTTTCAAAATCTCAGCCCCAGTTTGAACCTGAAACATTACATGGAGAGATATGGATGTCAGAATTGACTCAAGATGAATATCAAAGATCAAGGATTCCTCAAAAGTGACCCAAACCTGAAAAATTCTCGAAATCCCGGTTGGGAGGATAATATGAAAATCAACTTGTTTTCGGGAGGATCATTCATTCTGGATACGTCCAGATGTTTCTTGCTTTCAGTAGAAGAATTGTGCGTGGGGAAACTCAATTGAAAAGGCATGTTTTTGAACAAAAAATAAATTAAAATCATTCTATTTTTGCCTGAAATGCATAGCCCGAAATCGACGTAACAAAATTCACAATAAGTGACTGGACAAGCCCGACCAGCCGAGGCTCATTCTACAATAGCGGTTTTTTTCTCAATCGTGTAAGAAAACAAGAAGAAGAAAAAAAGTTTTATTGAATTTTTATTGAATAACAATAACAAATAGAAAGAGGATTTTGGATAAAATTAGAATTGAAAAATATTAATGAAATTTAGTGGGTCCTCTCCTATTGGCAATCGCTTCATTGACTCTTTCTGGCATGCTGTCTATCAGACAAGCAATAAATTCCTGCCCATTCTTGCTGTACCGCATCGACCAAGTCATTCAAATTTTCCATTCAGCCTTCCCTTTTTTCAATTTCATATAACTCCAGACATGCTCCATCGGATTCATATCCAGAGAGAAAGGCGGCCAGTCCCTTCGCTCACTATCGTGATCCCTTGAAAACTCGTTGACAATATGAGCCCTATGCGGTCTCGCGTTGTCATCAACGGAAAGGAAGTTGTCTCTGACATTTGCGGCGTAAGGGCCTACGATATCTTTCACACACAAATCTCTATGCCTCTCATCGTTCATACTCTCTTATCCCAGAATCACCAATTCACTCCCCCATTCAACGATATTACACCCCAATCAGTCCTTCCAAAATCCTTTAACTCCTCCGTCTCCATACCAACTACGCTATAACATCAACTCAAAGATGGTCTGGGAGTGCCTAGACAAAATGATCAAGGCAGGAACAACAAGGTAATCCTCCTCTGTGTACCGGGGTACGTAGAAGTGGAGGGCAATGAACAAGCAGATACCCTGGCACGAAAAGGGGCATCAACGCTACTGATCGGGCCAGAATCATTCTGCGGACTTGGAAAATCCCACTTTCAAGAAGAACTCAATAAAACTGAAGAAGCAATGAGAGCAACAAACTGGCAAAGACCTCCGGGGCTAAGGCAGGCCAAAGATTTCCTCGGCAACTTCAACCGAGCAAGATCGAAGACACTGATTAACCTCAGCAAAACTAGTCTGAAGACAATCACGGGAGTCCTAACGAGGCACTGCAGACTCAAAGAACACCTGAGGAAGCTAGCTTACAGGAGGACAGCACCTACAGATTCTGTGGGGAACATCCAGAAACACCACACCATATGTTGAGGGAGTGTTATGCTGAGTCAGAATTAGGCTAATTCCGAGTTGCGAAGTCGGAATTATATTTTTTAATTTTTTGTGGACCTTCGACGCCTTCGTAGAAATGACTCAGAAATCAATGGAAAGTTATCATTATTGAGGGCTCATTCGGCAGAGGAAGCATTGTTCTAATCGGTGCAACAGGTCCGGCTCCAGGATTGTTACACTAATGATTAAATGCATGAATTAATATATTATTGCTATATTCCAGGTTGCATGTGAAACTTTTTGCCTTGATGACGATGACACGTTGATGGAAGCTACAATGACGTTGCAGAGTGAATCTCTAACTGCGCAGAACGTTAGATTTATGGAATCTAAAGCAACAGCTGCTCCAGTTGGATTGTCAAAGTGTCATAATAAAAAGGTAAACCTTAGAATCGAAAATGTAAAATGAACAAAATAGAAAATTATTGATCTCCACGATCGTCGACATTCTTTACTCATGTTATGGAAAAAATATTTCGAAACAGTCTTATGCAATTTACATGTATCATTTCCGAGATATAGTAATAAACTACGGATGCTGATTCTGAGCTGCCCTGATTGAAAACTGGAAGAAATTTTTTATTTGTATGATATTTTTTTTTGCCTTATTCTGCAGGTTTCTGTGTCAAAACTCCTGCGACGAACGAATCTACATGGAGAAAAATCTGCAAAGGCTACTCTATTACTTGAATTCCGGAGTAGTTTACCGTACAAACCCGGAGATCATCTCGGGGTGTTTGCGAAGAACAGGCCGGAATTGGTGGATGGTATAATCAAACGCCTTAAAGGCGTTACTGACCCCGATGTGCCGGTAGAAATGCAGATTCTTCAAGAGACGCATACCTCTAATGGTAAGTCATGCAGACAGTTGTCAGTCATATTAGATAGATAGACGAAGGCATCGTGGCGTATTAGTTCATTCAATGCCAATAACCACTACTTAAAGAGAGAAAAAAAAAACTGATATTTACACATAGGTGAAGAAAATGTTGGAATTTTTAGGAAGTGAGATAATAAATCACAGAAACAGAATAGGATTGATGCGCTGTTGTTATTTTTATTAAAAACAAAAGAGCGAAAACTTCAGTGAGCCTGCTAGAAAATTTACTACTTTCATGCCTGTGATCTGTGGCTTCAATAAAACACTAAAGTGGAGCAGCCATTAACTGTTAATATCAAAAACATGTTCTCAGCTGTGCAATTTCTGGGAGAATTAGATTGGAAAGGATAAATTGAGATAAAATATTCCATTTTTTTATTAGTAATGAACCTATACAAGCAGGGATATTTGAAGTGGGAAGTCTATTCTTATCCTCACGAACTGAGAGGGATTCATTATAATGATGAAAGATAGCACCTGGATATCAGTTGTGAGATCTAGTGATAAATTTCGTCTATCAAGAATAGAGAAGTTATCACCAATTTGTTTCACCCAGTCAAATTTAGACACTGTCATATTGAGTTCAAACATAGGTAAGAGACACATTTTTGGGAAGCAAGAATAATTCATAGTTTTTATTTTGGTCAACCATGGGAGGGTACATCTCATTAATATAAAACTCAATTTTGTTGGGGATGTTTCGAGTTTCCATATAATCCATATAATCTGGGGAATTTTTAGCTGGATAGCCGACCTGAATTATTTTCAATAGATCTGTGTTTATGAAGCTCGAAATACCAACTCAGTACGAAAGAGATGAGATGATAACTGAATTATAAATTTTGATTCTCGTGTCCCATGAGGTTATTTTTGAGCGAGTCATGAGATCCATAGTGGTTCCAAGAGATCGTATAGCTTTAGAAACAGTTGACTTGGCTACTCAAAAATTCATTAAATGATTGAATACGAAAATAAAAATCGATTTTGTCTTGTTTTTAGACAGACAAAAAGTTTTTTGTCAAATAATGACATTCGTAGCCAGATATTATGTTGAATATTTGGCGAAGGATACGGGGTATTTTTAAACAGAAGAAATGAAAAACAAATTAATTTTTTAAGTTAATGCGGCAAATAATAATAGCCGTCTCATACCTGCTTTACAATAGTTAATGCATTGAGAGGGAAAAGTGGATCTTTTCCTCAACAACCCAATGTGGATCCCAATATGTTAAACAACTACTATAGCACTATCGCAGCTTCATTAACTTCAAATGCAATAGGGCTAGATATTGATGAAGAAAATTACTTTACTGACATGAACCAACACGACGAAAATTACCTTCCCGAAGAAACAGAGCCGAAAATTTGAATGCAAATTTTCAATAAGGGCCTTCAACTCACAAAAGTAGGAGCTGAAAAATACATAGGAATCCATAAACATTTTATCTCAAATGTTATTCTCAATTTTAAGGATCAAATTCTATTTTTCACAGTCAAAAATGTAAAAAAAATTTTAGCAAATTTTTGTTGGAATAACCTGACCGTACCACTGCTTTCAAGACATGAGAATGCTTCACTCTTTAATGGGCCACACTGTACAATCTTTACAGTTTGAATAGTGAAACTCACGTCAATACAGTAAATGAAAACAATATTTCTGGTGTTTCATGACGAGAATAGTGAAACAAAACATTGCTTATGCTTGATAACATTGTGATTTTCTAGGTGTCATAAAAAACTGGAAACCACACGAGCGACTACCATCATGTTCAGTGAGGGAACTGTTTAGCCTTTATCTGGATATCACTACACCACCTTCGCCAAATTTACTTCAGCACTTTGCATCGATCGCTACTGACGAGGAAGAACATAAGAAACTCAATATGCTTGCCACTGTGAGTATATTATACATCAGAATCCAACATTTGTGTGCCAAATATTTAGTTGCGGGATATATATACAGGGTGGTTCAGCAAAAACTTTCCACCCGGATTTACTGTAAAACGACAAACTATGTGTGGAAACGCCAAAACTCGTCGATTTTGATTTCTAGAGGAACACGTCGATAATACAATTCCCTTTTGTTCAAGTGGAACCTATTACAACATTAATTTCAATTACCATTCATCTGAATTTGGAACAATAGAAGTGTTTGGAAAGAGAAAGAGAGGAGCTTCAAGATGATATATCACCCGACCCATGTTCCCTAAGATGATCCGACGTGTTTCAGCATTTCAAGTTTTCGTTGGGCCACTCTGTACATATACAATATTTTCATCAGTATGCCTAAATTATAGACCCAAGTAGAACAATACTGGAAGAACGCCCATAGGACAGTAAATATAAATATTAAAAAATCTGTTTGAATCTTCTCAAAGTTGAAGAAGTGTGCCGGAGGGTTTAAAATGAATAATTTCCACAAAATAGAAACCTCTTTCTCTCTACACTATCCAAAAAAATTGTTTACCCGCAGATATTTGCCACAAATTTTCCGCTTAGTGGGATTGTATTAACATAGGTGTCATATTAATTGAATTTCCCCTGTTGGTATATAGGCGATGTGATTTGATTATCTGTAGCGAAGCGGTTAAATGTCGGCCGTTCGAACGTCTGCTAGTGCTGAGCCAGATTCGATTCCTGATTTTTTTCAGAGAAGTCGTGCTCTGAATAAGGCTCCCATCACAATACCAATGAAGGGGAACAGAAACCGCAGGACGCTTCCTAACAGAAGAAAATTGACGATACAACAACTGGCACAGAGGATAGCTGACTGCAGGGAGAACCTGCTCATCGATAAATGTTTCACGCAAAATACAGTGCAGTATAAGCGTAACCTTTCTAGTGCTTGAATCGATTACCACATGGCATTTGATTCAACATCGCATGAACTCATATTTGCTCACATGCTTTGAGGTACCTGATCAAATATTGGATTTCATTGGATAGCTGATGCCGATCTGGAAGACTAGTTTCATCAGATCTGGTGGAGTCAGAGTCCAAACAGAGTAGGTTGTCTTTAGAAAGGGTATGTTTCAGGGAGACAGACCCCCTTAGCCCTCTTCTGTTCTGCATGCCCCTATTGCCATTGTGCGATGAACCACAAAGAACCCGAGGATACAGCTGCGGCATCCCCAGCATCCAGCAGCATAAGGTCACCCTTCTGTTGCTTCATGCTATCGAAATGGAGTCAGGATCAACAAATATCCTCAGTTCATTTTGAAAGATACGAGGCATACGGAGCGAATGTTCAGCTCGTAGAAGGAAGAATCCGACATCATATTCATACCCATCTGGGATGGAATAACGCCGTACCCCAAGAAGTAATCACAGTTGGAAATTCTACGCATGAATATGAACTTCGACAGATCTGATCATTAGAACTGTTGGGAAGTACAAAAATGCTGCAACAAATATTTTTGTAGACTCAAGAGGAGCTGTGATGTGGAAACTCGCAAAATTCATAGGAGCTTGCTCCCTAAATCGTCTGTTCCTCGGTTATACTCCTATGGACAATGGAGAGGCTGTGGACATTTGAGTTTGGAAAGTCTTCATAACAGAAAAGTACTGGACAAAGCCCGTAAAATCAAAAGGAGTTCAGATCCCTTTCTCTGCTTAGTCTGTAAACTTGAAAATCGAAGAGATCGAAGAATTTATGGCAGCAGCCCATGCAGCTGATGAACTTGGTCTTGTATTCGACACTATAACTAGGTGACCCCAACCTCTATCATCGAGTTGGAATCCTTTCAGCAAAAAGTTTACGACAAAGCTGCATGATATAATAAGCCGAAGCATGGGGTCTACCAGGACAAGATGGATACAGAGGTCCCAGATATTAGATGTAAAGCGAGTCTTAGGGCTCCTGAGATCATAATGCATTTGCTGTCAGATTGTCAAGGCTAGGCGGTCACAGCTTATATCCACAGGCATAACGAGGCGCTGCAAGTGTTATACTATCACCTACAAAATTGCTGGAGGTATTGAGTCCGTTGTGTAGAATGAGAAGTGCCGAATCTATTGATAGTACTTTTTCTCCACCCTCAGGCAAATACAATCCCATAAGTCTGATGTCGTCCTCGACCATCAAAGTAGGACGATTTTTGTCAGAGAGTTGGCAGCTCCTGTCGAAATAAAACGTCCAAAAAGCGGAAGGAAAACGGACTAAATATCGAGACAAACGCGAGATTCGTGAAGCAATTTTTTATTATTCTTCTTGCAAGTATTAGTATTCCTGGGTCTGGTATGATATTATCTTCAGATGTGAATGAAATTGAACCCAAAACGGTCTGCACTCCTCCATAATGTACTTACTCAATAATGACTGATACGGGCATATTACTCCGTTTTGAATACTATTACAGACCTTAATTGAAATAGTAGGCTCTTCGATGAAATAAGAAATTTCTAGAACTGTTCTCCTATTTTGAACATCTTTCCTGAATAAAAAGAGATAACTAAAGTGCTTCGAGTTTGAAGTATTGTTTACACTTTTGATCTGGGAAATTTCGAAGTTCTTATGATAGAAACCATTAATGTCTCGTTTTATAAAGGATTCCGCAACCTACGAAGACTGGCGACATTGGAGATTTCCCCATCTTCTTGAGGTGCTAGAAGAATTCCCGTCGGTCAAACCGTATGCACCTCTTCTAGTAGCACAGCTCAGCATTCTACAGCCAAGGTTTTATTCGATTTCATCGAGTCCTTCATTGTACATCAACGAGGTTCATTTGACAGTAGCTGTAGTCGTCTACCGAACTCAAGGTAAGAAAATAGACATTTGAGAATTGGTCCCCTGGTCTGCCTCCTATCGCATGTGTCTGCGGAACTCGGTCTTGGAGTTCTTATTTTTCTTCATTTTACAGATGGAGAAGGCGGTATGCATTATGGTGTATGCTCCAATTACCTACAAGACGTTCCTCTAGATACTGACGTCAACATGTTTGTTAGAAGGTGAGTTGGGTGTTAGTCATTTCTTTCTTGTGAACCCTGAACATGGACAAATATATTGAGAAGACATTTTCCAGCGGAGAATTTGTTTAACCCCATCATCAAATTAGATTCAAAATTGCTGATTTTGTTTATGACATCTTCTGTTCACCTGTCAAATATTGTTCATATTCACTGACAAGTTAGGTTCGGTGGTTGCTAGCATATAGACCGCGGGCACAACTGACAGACGACAGGATATGACAGTTGTCAATCCAGCCTGCTGGACAAACAAACGGATCTGCAAATGTTCATTGTGCATTTATGTCATATTTTGAATTGTTTTTTTCTCGATAATGCCTCAATTTTGTGCGATTGTAAAATGTGGAAGTAGAAGCGACAGAGATAAGGTTTCATTCTATCGATTCCTTTCCATTTTCAATACAATAGAAAAAACAGACGTGAATTGTGGATTCAGGCAACTAGGACAGCAGATTTAACTACTTCTAAAGGTAGGCTTTGAAATCTTCTCCCGTGTATGCACTGTTCTTGTATACAAAATAGTTTATAATGTCATACATTGAAACTTTAGGAAAGTCCTTCACAGCATCACTACAATCCCCAAATTTCAATAAATAAGTATCACATCCTTTACTTTCTCTCACCTTCTCTTAATATCTCTTCTGGGCATCTACAGACAAGGTGGTGAAATAACCACTTTTATATCACACACACAATCTCGTTGCAAGCAGGAAGAATAATGATTTCAATATCAAATTACATTTCCCTCTTTATTCACCCTTAGTATACCTAAAACTTTCAGGAATACTAAGGTAAATAAAGAGGGGAATGTAATTTGTGTAAGTTTCAGGTAAGCTAAGGGTAAACCCATCAGAATTTCAATTATAATCTCATGAAATTACCATTGTTGTTTATTGAAACACGGTTTGTTTGTCCAGCAGGCTGATTGACCGATGTCATGTGACGTCACATGCCCGCGGCCTATTGGATCTCCCAGAAACTCTACCAATGATTTTCTGTCGGACCGAATTTAATGACTGTATTGAAAACTTGCCTTTTGGAAATTTTATAGTCAAAATTGAAAAATTACTTTGCTTCAAAAACCTCCCACTGAGGAAGACTTTGACTTGCAAAACCCGAACAAATTATCGGTTCTCTTCAATTTGAAACGGTTCTCGAGATATTTCGATACTTATGTAGAATATCTCAGCATCATGCCCTGCCATCTTTAGTACAGTAGCTGAAGTACGCTTTCCTGTCACACCCCCTTGAAACTTTAGGACATACGAGGATTGATTTGATGAGGGACGAAACGTACTTATCACAAAGAAGGGATTTTCCAGATCCACGAAATTACAGCCCGATAACATTACCATAACACTCTTGTGAAAGAATACGGGGTACCCTTCTCTATAAGCGTTTCCACCAAGCGGAAAATAAAAGGCAAACATCTGTCAGAATACAACTACTTCTCTGGCTAATAGCACGACGGTCATTGAACTACATCTGACAGATATTTGTGCAACATTCTTCCAAGAAGACCCAAATGTAAGTGCTTGTCTTGTAATTATATCAAATATAAATCCAGGGAGGTCGACAGAGAGTGCTATCTATAATCTTCTTCAGTATATCCATGAACATTTGGATCAGAAGAAGCATGTGGGGATACTTTTATTTGATCTCACTAAAGCATTTGACTGTTTGGATTTGAAATTTCTCAAAACGAAGCTTCAGTCAGTAGATATTAGAGGGAAAATATCAACATGGTTGATGTCCTACTTGGAGCATAGAAAAATTTACATCAGATTGAATGGTACCGAAACAAAAACATATTATGTAAATCTAGGAGTTCCGCAAGGATCAATACTGGGGCCACTGCTGTTTCTTATATTCATCAATGATCTTCCAAATTTCATGAATACTGACTGCTTAGTGTTGTATGCAGATGATGTTTCACTAGCAGCATATGGCGATAATCCCCAAATATTACAAGAGAGGTTGAATCATTTAGCAGACAAAATAACCGAATGGTCACAAAAAAATGATAATCAATGCTTTGAAAACCGTTTTTCTACAAGTGAACACAAAAAAAGAATCGAGCGATCAAATTCATTTGAATATAGGAACAGCTTCGTTACAACCAGTTTTTTCTGCACGATTTCTTGGAACTTATCTGGATTCAGACATGTCTTTCAAAACTGCTATCGAGCATGTTAGCAAGAAAGTCAACTCAAGTTACTATGCTATACTACAACTAAAAAAGATATTCAGTAAAGAACAACTTGTCAATGTTCATTATGCGCTCGTATACTCTCGAATTAGCTATGACATTATAGTTTGGGGAAATACGCCACTGGCTCGTAGATTATTGATTTCACAAAAACGTATTGTTAGACTCATATTTGGTATCAAACGAACAGACTCATGTAAACCATATTTTAGAAACAATAACATATTAACGATCCCCTGTATATACATTTACAAATGTATTTTGCTTATCAGTAAAAATATAGCTTCCTTAATACAAAACTCTGATAGTCATAATTATAGCACTAGGCACGGCAATTTGCTGCAAATTCCTCACCACAGAGCTTCCTTATATGAATAAAGTCCTCAATACAGTGGTATAAAATTTTTCAGTGTACTTCCGGAAAAAATAAATACGTTTTAAAAAACAACTGAAAAGTTATTTGATTGAGAAATGTATTTATAGCACAAGTGAGTTTTTGATTTCTTAACTGTAATTGTATTGACAGTTGAAGTAAATTATATTGAACAATGAGTATAAATGTCTTATATGTGAACAATAAGTGTAACCGTATAATAACTGTTATTTTTTATTATGTGTGTACATGTCTTTCGGGACTTCCTTACAGTCTCATAAGTGTTTTTATGTATACAGTGAGGACCAAAAGTCCGTCGCCCCCCCTGTAACTTCTTTATTCTACATATTACAAAAAATGTTATAAATACATAAGTTGTAGGGTTTTATTCGATCTCTTTAATGGTTTAAGTTTCATTCATACAGAGTGTCTCAAAAAAGCACGATGACTTAGAAGTTAATTTTTTTAAATGGGACACCCTGTATTTCATTGCATTAATACATTCTACGTTGAATTCTGAACAAGTTTGATAAATGGTTTTCTATCAAAAAAGGTAATAGTTTTGGACTTATGAACACTTGTAAATAATTATTTCGACTACTTTTGCACCAGTTCACGAATAAATTAATGAGGTAGGCTATGCACGCTAGGCGCGTTTATTTTATCCATGACAACGAAAAAAAACTCTTATCTGTTTTTGCCAAATGTCATTGACATTTTGTAGGTTTTCAAACCTTTGTTTCAAACGGTTTTCAATTTCTCTTTTAACCAAATTGGCACCGTGAAAGATGCTCCGAGATGTGGGAGGCCGAAAATAATTACGGAAGATGTTGTACTAGCCGAAATGGTAAATAACCCACAACAATCAACTAAGCAAGTAGCTGAGACATGTGATGTTTCTAAAACATCAGTAAAGAGGGTTTTAAAACAAAATAAATTTCATCCTTACAAAATAAAAATTTTGCACCAATTGGTTGAAGATGATCCAGACCGGCGACTTGAATTTTGCGAGACCATGGAAGAAAGAATTGTTGCAAATCGATTTTATTTGCAACACATCTGCTTTAGTGATGAAAGCACTTTTTACCTAAATGGAAATGTGAATACCCAGAATTGTAGATATTGGAGTGATGAGAATCCCCATGAATTCCGCGAGGGGCATACTCAATTTCCCCAGAAAATTAATGTTTGGGCTGGTATTTTAGGTAACCACATTGTAGGTCCCATATTCTTGGAAGAAAATTTAAATGGTCCCAGATACCTCCAAATGCTGCAAGACACAATAAGTCCCAGTATTGATGAGATCGTTGCGCAAAACCCACATGAATTTTACTTGGATGTAATATTTCAGCAAGATGGAGCGCCACCACACTATTTTCGGGAGGTGAGAAATTACTTAGATGAAAGGTATCCAGGTAGGTGGATTGGACGTCGAGGTACAACAGAGTGGCCAGCTCGCTCACCGGATCTCTCACTGCTTGATTTCTTTCTCTGGGGCTATGTGAAATCCGTAGTTTTTAAGACAGTTTGTGGGTCGTTAGATGAACTGCGCCGTCGAATTATTGAAGTGTGTTCAGAAATAACACCTCAAACCTTGATTAATATTAGGGGAGAGTTTACAACCCGACTATTTATGTGTCAAGAAATGCATGGTGGACATGTTGAACATCTTTTGAAATAGATAAAAATTCACCGTTTTTCGTTATAAATTAAAATATCTCTTCAGTTTTTAATGATTCTTGATCTGTATTTATGGACTACCTTATTTGTTAATAAAATGTTTCTACTTAATTTGTACTAGTTTTTCGTGAGATTCAACTACTCTAACAATTGTAAAATGGTACGACGAGGTAAGTTACACATGGTGCCATCAGCAGTTTGCAACATTGGATAGCTTTCAAAAAGTTAGGATAGGAAAGTGGAATACATTGTGATCCATTTGTTACGATTTTCTCATTGAACTGGCGCAAAAGTAGTCGAAATAATTATTTACGAGTGTTCATAAGTCCAAAACTATTAACTTTTTTGATAGAAAACCATCTATCAAACTTGTTCAGAATTCAACGTAGAATGTAATTATGCAATGAAATACAGGGTGTCTCATTTAAAAAAATTAACTTCTAAGTCACCGTGCTTTTTTGAGACACTCTGTATGAATGAAACTTAAACCATTAAAGAGATCGAATGAAACCCTACAACTTATGTATTTAACATTTTTTTGTAATATGGAAAATGAAGAAGTTACGGGGGGGCGACGGACTTTTGGTCCTCACTGTATAATGTATAGATTTATATACCTATTTTATTTTGACATGTCCAATACCATGTAATATGGTCTTACTGGAATAAATATATTATTATTATTATTATTATTAAACAGAAGATTATCCTTCATTTGGCTGGGAATGGCCACCTGTAAAATGCATGTTTCGAGGTTTATTGCCTCTCATCGGTGACAGGGTAGGTCGGACAACACTATAATAATTGTCCTGTCCCTGCCAACTCGTTCGAATTTTTACAGTTTTCTCTTCTCGGAGACTGTGATACTTGGGAGTGTTTTGTCTTGTTCCGTGCGGATGGCGCTGCGATCAACTTTGTTGTAGATCGTAATGTCATCCGTGGGGACATATTAGTTAAACAGTTGATTATTATTCATTTGGCAGGGACAGGACAATTATTATAATGTTTTCAGACCTACACTGTCACTGATGAGAGGCAATAAACCTCGAAACATGTATGTCTGCAGGTGGTCATTCCCAGCCAAATGAAGGATACTCTTCTGTTTAATTACAAGACAAGCACTTGCAATTGGGTCTTCTTGGAAGAACGTTGTACAAATATCTGTCAGATGTAGTTCAATGTCCGTCGTGGTATTAGCCAGAGAAGTAGTTGTTTTCTGACAGATGTTTTATTTTCCACTTGGTGGAAACGCTTAGAGAGAACGGTATCCCGTATTCTTTCACATTGTTGATACCTCTCTGGCACAATATATTCGAACTCGTTCGAATTTTTACATAACACTCTTGAATAAGTACAATAAAATATGTACACGCATTTTATATATGTGAATACTCTTTGTAGCTGAACGGGTGTATGAACCATTGGTATAACTTTTTTTGCCAAATTCTACCAAACGACTGAAATGGAGGAGCTGATACTTTCTACAGTCTCGTGAAATATTCAACGCAGGTATTAGAAACTTCTTGTCATTAAAATCCAAGACAAGTTGATGTTTCAATTTGCACAAAAAATTACCTGCAAAAATAGGTCTGCATAGCCGTTTTTCTGCATTTTCTCTCTCAAACAACCATTTTCAATTTTAATTTTACGGTTTCCAGCGCTCCAAGTTTTTATCTTCCCAACGACCTGACGAAACCCGTCATTCTGGTTGGTCCTGGAACGGGAATAGCACCTTTCAGAGCCTTCTGGCAGCAGAGACAGATGCAACTGTCAAAACACAAGCAGAAACTAGGAAAGATGTGGTTGTTCTTCGGCTGTAGAACAAATGATATGGATCTCTACAAGGAGGAGAAATCGCAAATGCTAAAGCTGGGAGTTCTGGACAGGGTGTTCCTAGCTTTATCGAGAGAAAATAATATACCAAAGGTACTTAATGCATTCATTTATTTATTATCAGGGGGTGGGGTTCATATCGTCATAATCTTGAGTAAATGAACAGTGAATCTTTCTGCGAATCAGTGTTGATGGACATATATAAAGAAATATATTTGTCTACCATGCGTCACCAAATATTCGAGAAGAATGTGTTCCTGCTGAATGGGTTTGTAATTTAGGAACGAAACAGTATTGTGGTGATCAGCTGCCAAATTGCATGAGAGACTATTGTGTTCAAAATTTCTTTCCTAGTCAAATTTTAATGAATTGCTGAAGGTGCATGACGAAAGTTTAATTAGGTTTATCATACATTTTCGTCTACGCAGTGCTTGTCACTTCTCGCATAACTCTTTGTTTTTTGATAGAAAACTGAGACACAATCAAAGTTTATGTTTTTAGTATTTAGTTTTATGATTTTAGATTTCGTTTCACAAACATTCTTTCTGGTAAAATTCAAGCTTCATTAATTTATTATTAAAAATGAGGCAAACATCTGATAGAAAGAAACTATTACCCTGGCTGATATCATGACGGACATTGAACTACATCTGACATGAGATATCGGTGCATCGTTCTTACAAGAAGACCCAATTGCAAGTGCTTATCTTGTAGTTGAACTTTAATTACAAACTTTGATTACAAGAAAAGCACTTGCCATTGGGCCTTCTTGTTTTGCATCTTATTTCATTTCGTGAATTGATATCCTGAATTGCTATACTCAAAACTAATTACATAAAGCCTCCATTGTGTGTGTCTTCGGCTTTACTCTGAAACTATGAACATTATATATCTTTCAATTCATTGTGTAGTCCAAAAATTGATTAACAATGCGAAAACTGTGAAAACAGAATTGCAAGAAAGACCAGATGATATACTGCCGCACCCTTTACTTCTAATGAAAATTTAAAACTGGTCCCAAAGACCAAACTGGGATGATAGAACATCAAGAGATAAGAGGGAGATTTCTTTCATATTACAGAATAATCGCAATTGCAATTGAAAAAAAAAGATTTTCCTCCACTAAAAAATTGTTGAAGAATCAGAAGAGACAGGACTAGGAGTAATCCATGCAGGAGAGACAGATATAAAGCGAGTCGGGAACGTTCATATGAGGTGATGAAAATCTACCCAACAATAGATGGCGATACCTAACAATATCTTTTTTAAGAGACAAATGAAACAGAACATATTACTCGAAAATTATGAATTTTCCCTTCTGAACTAATAACTAGTCGTGAGTAATACACGTTATTCTAAGGAAAAGTTTTTTTTTCTTTTTTAACTTTGAAAGTTTCCCTGAAGCTCACAGTGAAGGATAACATATCTAGGAAATCGCAACCAAAAGAATAATGATAGGTGGCCATGATTACCCAGTTCATGTGTTCTAAAATGAATAATTCCATGTGTCGTGACCTTTCGGTACCCAATTTCCTTTTTTTAACAAGAGTAATAATGACGATTCCCCTTGAGTAAAATACCCCGAAACAAAGTACCTCCCTACTCTACCCTGAATCCTCACCACATTGATATAGTTGAACAGGTCATTTGAACACAAAGAGGGAAATTTTTTATATTGCAGAATGATTGTTAATGAGCATTTCTACTGAAAAATTGTTGAAGGACTAGGAGAGACATGAGTTGGGAAAAAAATAATATTTTTGCCAAGTGTGTCTGACTTAACTAGTTTCTGTTCTCATTTGGGAAAAATTACTACAAGACTTCCATAAACGGCGATAGGGGTGTAACAGTAATTTGGACTTAGATGACCTTTCGTATACCCTATGACTTCCGTTTATTTCCTAATATTTTTTCATCAAGAGTAATGAAGAGTTAAATACTCCTGAATATAGTACCTCCCTATTCTACCCTAAATCCTCACTCACCACATTGGTATATTTGAACAGGTCACTTGAACTCCTTCAAAACAGGAGTCAGTTGCTATATGATCTCTCAGTTGTCGGTCATAATGACATTGTGACAACACCAGTTACCACTAGTTCATTTCATATCCGATTATGATCCCATTTCAAATTTCATTAGTTCAAGTGTATCCGTTCAAATTATAAGGGGTGTGGAGGATATTCTGGCGTAAAAAAATTTACCAATCTGATTTTTTCTTCAGACTTACGTTCAAAACTTGGCTTTGGAGGAAGGAGCCGAAATCTATCGCTTCCTCGTAATGGAAAAAGGGCA
The DNA here is from genome assembly GCA_958502065.1 of Chrysolina americana. NCBI lineage: Eukaryota > Metazoa > Arthropoda > Insecta > Coleoptera > Chrysomelidae > Chrysolina > Chrysolina americana. The sequence goes on along the minus strand of OY293419.1, from coordinate 13,331,963 downwards.
TTTCTACGTTTGCGGAGACTGCACGATGGCCGAGCACGTGTATCAAACACTGAAAACCATCATTCAAAAATACGGAGGGATGACTGACAGTCAAGTGCAGTCCTTCATGTTGTCACTCAGGGTATGTATACATGTATGAAGATTCTCGTTATATTTTATCAGTAATATTGGCTTTTGATTAATATTATATTGATCAATTATGTAGAATTCGTAAACTGGTAAATCTGCAAAACTCACTGGTCGGTTCAAATTATCGTGAGTTACTACAAGCGGCATTGATGAAATATTTGTCAACGAACAAATTCACACCACTTATTCTATTATTTGTCTGAATTCCTTCAGGCAATTATTTTCATGTTCTTTTAGAAGCCACTGACAACTCTTCCAGGACTATCTTGAGGTTGTAAGGCATGTTAACTTCGAAAATAATATGAATACAGATATCAACGTTTGCCTTTTAATCGGTCTGTTTTATAACATTTGCAGACATTTAAGGTGCTGGGTAAGGTGCGAATATTAAATTGAAAGAATGCCTATGATTTCATTGTTCTAGTAGGTACCATCATTCCAGAACTCAATACTCAATGATGAGCTGCCATAGCGATCATTTGTTCAAGAGGAGTGCTGTGCAAGACTAATAAGATTATTTACACTTGTTCACTTTCAATTTAAAATACTGATATAACCCCATTCAAATAAAAAAATCGTACAATTGAAATTGTTTATATTATGAAGCGAAAATTGTTATTTCCATGTTACACGTGTTAATATTTTCCTGAGTATATCCGTTCGCTGGAGGAAATTCAGTATATTGAGAAAAAACAAATTGCCAGGATTTTCAGAAATGAAAATTTGGTTCTGGCTACTGCTGGGAATCTACATAAACGGATATTAACCATTTCATGATTTTCCATCCATAGTCCGAACTCTGCATCCTGTGCTAGCACGATTTCATGCATGTGGTACCTTGATCTACTCTACTGAATTCTAGTAGTTTGTATATTACGGTCACGACTTCATCCAACATTAATTTGCCCTAACTAGGCCAAATTCGTTCCGAACCCAGTATTATATTTCAGGAAAGACAACAATCTCATCTTTGGGGTATTATCTGATTTTATGATCCTTCATGCTATCCAGTATGCTGGTGCTTCTCGTGACATATGCTTGCGGTAAGCTAATAGTCGCATGATAAAGGCCATCCATCCTCTTCAGTAATATGGGGAAACTAATCCTAGGAGAGCATCCATTGTTTCAGCTGATTTGAAGCGAGCCCATGTTATCATCAGGCATACTTGTCTCAATTTTCTGTTGGCCTTTGTTTCACCAGACTACAGATCCATACGTAATCATTCGGCTGTATGACAGTTACGTACAGCCAATAGTTGTTTTATTCAGATATTTCGCTTCATTCGCTATTGTTACACCCATGGTTTCCTCATAAATAGTACTATAACCATTTTGTGAGACATTCTCTCCATCCTGATTGTCAGCATTCACTTGCAGATGCATTGATATGCTGCTACCTCTTAGTATTCGAGGGTATTGCTTACTCCCGAGAAGAGTTTGTCGAGTTCTGTTGATTTGTAGGCATAATGGAGAACTTCAGGAAAGTGCTTAGTAATGTGTCTTGCCTCTCAAGAGAAAATATGTCAGGCTAATAGGTCCGAGCGATTTTTGGTGCGAGCTTGTTGGACCCAACTTAGAAATATAAATCACACTAGTCACCATTCAGTTAGATGGTATAGAGCCTTGCTTAACTGACTCAGACGAGTCCTATGAGTACAGGTAATAGTGTTTCAGTCCGATTTGTATCGGAGCTTGAAATATGACATCTTGTTCTCGCGATTTGTATGTACAGAACAGAACCAGTAACCGCCAATATATGTGGTGTGACTATTTTGTTGGAAACGATCCAATCACATGTGTGAGGTATTTTTGTCTACGACTAGGGGGTTGGTGGAACAGACTGTGTTGGAAGTGTTTTTCAGCAAAAAGTACAGTTTCTTTCCTGAAGGTCATGAACGAGATATCTTGATGTCCTCCATCGGCCCTGGATAGAATATTGTAAAGCTAACGTCATATAGAACTACATCCAGTCCCCCAGAAACACTAATATGTTTTTAAGGATGTTGGAAACACAACAATGGCAGAACTCTTGTTATCCTTTCGATCATTTATTAAATTTCTAGTATTTATCTTATTTTCAATTGTTATTTATTTTATTTGAATTCTTTAACTGTCATGATTTGAATATCAGTTGGTTTCTCATAACTTATTTTGTTGTTCCAAAATATTTATTTCGTGATTCAGCAGACTGTACAGAACTTCTTTCCCAATATTAGATAGCCTTCCAGATATTGACATGGTTTTATTGTCATGTATGGTTGGAGTCGAGGGTTTGGTGAGCTCCGAGTTGCAGTGAATTACAGTTCAAGAAATCTTTTTCAGATGAAACTGGTCCGTTGACAATGTTGTTAACGAAGCGGAAATTGATTATAAATAATCCAGCCTAAAGCCCATTTTCCTTTACTATGGAATTGCCGGCAAACGTCGAACAGAAAATAATTCAACGCCAGGCAAAGTTTTTCTAAATGAACATACTTTGCAATACTCTTTGTAACAACCACCACTTGGTAATTAAAAACAGGTGACTATCTACATACTAGTTGCACAGTTCACCCGATCATCAGTGCAGTCCCGGTCAGGACGAAGAGCAAATGCTCTCTCCATCAACATGAAATCGATTTCCAATTGGTTTTGTCAACTGGCAAGGCGATAACTCCAATAAAAAATAAAAATCATATAACGTTCACGAGATCTTGCTAATACAAAGTCTCTTTTCAGGATGAAAATAGATACCACGAAGATATATTCGGTATTACGTTACGTACCGCCGAAGTCCACAACAGGTCCAGGGAGTCGGCAAGGATACGTATGGCGTCTGAACCTTAACATTAGTTATGACCTAAGTAAATTATAGTCTAATCAAAATAAATTACTACACTTCTTCTCATGAACGTTGAATCAAATAATATTCTATCTATGAGACTCTGCTCACAAAGTTTTGGTTGTTTTGGGAACACGTCATAAGCGATGTCACGTTGTGTACAATTTTAAGCAAAATACAATTAAAATATATCTCACTACCATTGATTGAGTAAGATGTAGACAAAAATCTCAAGCCTACAATTATAAAAAAGGAAATGTTTCTATCCAAACCTACTTCTCATACCAACTCAAAATTATACAGTGAGCATCATGTGTGTTGAAAAAAAAGATAGTGGATTTTCTCTGACCTTGAATATATCTGCGCGTTGCTTACAGGCAATAACTCACAAAATTATTGAAATGGAAACCAAAAACATTGACTCAACTACTTCACTATAACAGCCTAGCCTATAACAGCCTACGTTCAGTAGACGACTGCCGAAACGTAAATTTGTTCTCTGTGACAGCTTTCAAAAAGATCCACTACCTCTACCCCCTCCTATCTCGTTACTGGAGTCTTGTTAGGAAAATCGCCAAGATATCATACAATGTACATTTTGCAAGAATCGTTTTTTTCCTAATTTCATCCCTTACTGGAGGGGAGCATCCCTTTCGATAAAATTGAATAGTATCGGGTGGTGAGTGACAGCTCATGTGAAATTTGCTTCATCGCTGATGTTCGACAATAACGAAACACCTCAAATAAAAAGTCAACCAAACTAGAGGTATGAACGCGTGCCACGTCGATCTTTACGACACGCTCGTAGGTCTCGAATGCGGATGTTTTTACAACGTTCAGTAGACGACTGCCGAATCGTAAATTTGTTCTCTGCGACGGTATTGTTTTTTTTTTTAAATAAATGTTCAGAATATTTCCCGTTGACCTCCCAGAAAAATTAAGTCTAGTCTATTTTAGTGTCAGCCCTAACACTTTGCAAAGTTTCTCGAGTACTTGTTGCACACACTTCTGAAAGCTCTCGCAACTCCTGAACAGAGTGACGAGTCTCGTATAAATACTTCAGATATAAGGAAACCCCTAGAGAGAAGTCTAAAGGGGTTAGATCTGGAGATCTTAGATCTACAGATTATCAGTGCCCCTCCAATCGTCCTGCATAAACAGTATTCAAATAATTCCTCAAAGCAACTGCAAAATGAGAAGCTCCATCTTGATGCAAAGTAATTTCCATGTCAAATTTACATCATACAAAAATGTACATTATAGAAATCGAAAGTCGACTTGTCTCGGCGATTTTCCTAACAAAAGTGCAGTAACGAGTTAGATAGAAGGGGGTAACACTTATGATGCTCACTGTTGATATTAAAAAAAGAGGATTATGTGAGAGAACGTATATACTTGTTTTTATTTTTAATCATTTTTCTTTGTGTGAATTGCTATATTGAATTTTTTAAATCATAGCAGAATTTTACGATTCTTTACATTTCAGTACTACAAATGGTAATATTGCAAAATATTTTTTAACGAATCAGTTTTTGGGTACAATTCCAGGCACGGTGAGAATGTATCAAGATAAATCCACGCATTTTCAAATAATATCGAATTTCAGTGGAAAATAAGTCCGGGCGGAAACGTCAGGGGAGAATTAAGTCGACTAAGCCCTTTATGCCATTTTAACTAATTTTGAATAAATCTTGAAAAACTATATGGTATCATCAACATAATAACTCGGTTTAGAGTAGGTTAAATTTTCGATTCTCTTGCACAAATTGATTACATTTTTGAATATTGCACAACTTAAAAAGATATAACTTGTATTTATTGTGATGGACATGTATATTATGAAGATTTTTAATATATATCTATGGTGATTATAGCTGAAATTATACTAATCTTGGTGTTTTTTATTGATATTTAATTATGTTGATCATCGAATTTATGTATGATATTGAATAAAGAAAAAATACTAACTTAATGAAATTTATCTGGTGTTTTCTTTATACCACGAAAATATTTACCTACTAGTTTTGGAAACAACCAACGATTTTCACGTTTTTTCGTAAACAGCGTAATAATAAAAGTATTTTCCTTAGACTGACGTCAAAAGGAGCACTCTTGTTTCGGCAAATATCAATAATCCCTTCATTCTAATCTCAACTTCACTTACTTTACTTTACTTTACTTTACTTTACTTCAATAAAACATTTCCACGTGGTCTATGAGTCAGTAAGTCTCAACAGGAGTTCAGGCAATCAAATCCGACATTATGACTACATAAGAATGCCTTTTGGTTTGAAAAATGCCCCATCAACTTTTCAATGGACCAACTGTCCAATAAACCAACTTTCCAATGGGCTGTTTTTCAGGAAACAACTCAAAATAGTAGATGAATATCAACACTATTGAAAATTATGAACATAAAGCCCCCGATAGTTCTTATGATTCTGGTCATATTTAATGTAACAAAAATTCGAGATATAAAATACTAATCACATATATGTATGTTGTTATACAAAAATACACTTTTCGTAATATGATACGATAAACTAGATTAAAAATCTGATGATGAAACAAAACAATCTTAAACTAAAGCATTAAATCGTTGTGAAAAGTATGCCCACAGGAGATGGAAAATCCTTCCAAACTCGGTCTCTGTTCTCTTGTGGACATACTTTATACTATATAAAAAACTAAAGTTGAGGTTAACAAATAAGTTACGCTTCAGGTAGGTCTCACGCATAGATATGCCTTCTGTAGCTGTTCTTGATCGAGCTTGCCAAACACAAGCCGAAAACTGCACCAATGATCTGCAATGAAAAATTAGCAATGAAATTATAGTTAAATTATGCTCTGGTTGTTTATCATGATGACAATCGATTGCCTATTTCGTCATTTACTAACCTCAACAACGGCTATACCAATCGCGACACCTCCAATGATTTTAGAATATTTCTCCAGCTGCATTATAAGCTCCTGAGAACATCCTACATCATATGCGTAGTTATTCACGGTGTTACATTCGACCTGAATGTTCGGACAACAGCTGTTCGGAACAGGTTTGCTTATGGAAGTATAATCGGAAGGACCGTTGACACCACAGCATTTCAACTGAAAAGAGTAGAATGTATTAATCGGTTCGTGACTTATAGTTTATCGGATATTGAAGGTCTGCATTGGCGAAACCATGTGAATGAACAGTGATGAGATACTTCATGTAGAATGTCAAGAATGAAAGATTAAATTTGGTTTTTGTTGTTTTCTACTCAAATAATAATAATAATATAGAAAAGTATAGTAGAAAGCTGATATCGTCATCATTATTTGCCGTATCGCTAGTTTTTCGTGGTATCCCTTTTTTTCTCTAGATGCAGTGGCGCCCAAAATGATCTGCAGTAGGTAATCCAGAGAGTTCAGTGTTATACAGAGTTAGTAAAATGTATGGACCCTCTTATTTTTCTAAGTTAATATAAGGGTCATTGAAAAAAGTTCGTATGAAACTTAAACGGTACTTATTTCACTCTGCATCTTTTAGGGCGAGTTGTACAATACAAGTTCACAAACAATTCAAGTGAACCAAGTTCAATCACTAGGGATTAGCCGATGAAATTTCTAGTTCCTTAGTTTGGTTGAACTGTTGAAGAACTCATGTACAACCCGCCCTGAATAAAAAAAAATCTGATTCGTTAATGGCGGAGGGATAGTCATTGGCAATAGAGCACAGTCAGTCAGTAATCTGTCAGTTGTCATACAGGTGAGGGGGGACAAAATAAAACTATTTTCCATAAGACTACGTGTGTTTTTCTTGTAAATTTTCTGCGCAAACCGATTTCCCGATGAAAAGATTTTAGCATTGTGGTGATTATTAAATCATTCTGTATAGTGTGAAGTAAGTGCAAGTCTATTGTTATGTTATAAGCTTGGATTTTACAATTTAAAAATACATTGTCATGATGACAACACACCTAAATAGTTTTCTCTTTTGGATATGGCGAGAAATATAATAAAGACTGTGGTGTTGGTGGGTTGTAGTAATCGATCCAATCAAGATTAGCATGGGAAATTTTCAAATTCCCTTCTGTACACAACAGGCAGAGATAGGTAGACGCTAGACACGTGCTCGTTAAATAGCTGCTCTTCAAAGGAGTTATTTCAAGGATTCTAAAGCAAATGCAAGTATGCTCTTCACAGGTAATGAGCTGACAAATATTTATTATCTGAATATGTGAGGATAAATATATTTTCAGGTTAACCATTTGATGTTCCCGAACATCCAGAACATGTATCTTCCCAAATGTGGAGTACTGATCAAAAGCTAGGGAGTTAGTCACCATTTTGAAGAATTCATAGAAGACATTACTTTTTCTTCTCTATTCATTCCGGTACAAGAAACCAATCTAAGTAAATATAAAAAATGAAGTATTCAAGTATTGTATGTATGTACTGTGATGAATTCAGTAGAAAATGAGGTATTGGATGCCTGTAGTGTCACTCAATGAGAACAAAAAAAGTTTTCTCCTTCACCACACTAGTGAGCCCATTCACTCCATTCCTAGATGCACATTTCGTTAACCAAGTTAACTCCATCAGTAGGATTACTAAACTGGTACGTTAATCATTGATTAGGTTATTGAATTTTCACGGATGGTGATCAAATAACAACCAGTATTCCAAAACAAATACAGTGTAGTGAAACACATCTCATGGAAACATCCCCATATCTTCCGTAATTTTCAACGTAGAATCATGAAATTTTCAGAATCGATAGATTCACTAAAAATGAACTCGCTGCAGAAACGGTGTCATCCTACGTGATATACACTGCACGAAAACAGCGATGGAACCACACATTTTTCCAGAAACTTATATTAGGGGGCAAAATTGGCCAAAAATTCCTTCGGATTCGTGTTTAGGATCCTCGAATTACTGCTACAACACCTGTCTCTTGAAAAATTTTCAGTCCTGAAAATTTCAAATTTGTTTCACTTCTCATGGAAACTCCCCCGTATCTTCCGTAATTTTTGACGTAGAACCATGAAATTTCCAGGATCGATAGATACACTAGAGATGACCTATCTGCACGAAAGGGGTCATCATCAGTGGAGTATTTGAAAAAAAAATTAAATTTTCAAAACTGAAATTTTTTCAGGAGACAAGTGCATTAGTAGTAATTTGGGGTTCCTGAACACGAATCCGAAGGAATTTTGGGCCACTTTTACTCCCTAATATTACTTTCCGGAAAAACGGGCAGTGTATATCACGTATGATGACCCCTTTCGCCAGAAAGTTCATCTCTAGTGTATCAATCGATCCTGAGAATTTCATGATATTTCGTCAAAAATTACAGAAGATACGAGGGTGTTTCCATGAGAAATGAAACACACTGTATAAACTTTTTCAATCTGAAATGAAATAAGTGTAGGAAAAATCCCACTATCAATGTCAGCTGGTCTTCAATGCAGGTGTTCATGATATGCAGTAGAGTAGTTTTAGTTTTTTTTTCTCGAAAACGACTCTAGATACGAAGAAAATACAAGAGACCAAATAGTTGTCAATTGCTCAATCTAAAAAAATGTTAATCTGAGAAAATAGAGTCAGTGGCGTGCTTTTTTCTCATTATTGTTTTTGTAAACATAATCTTTGAATCAATATTGATATAACATAACTTATACAGTGCGGCTTTTGATAGTCCCCACTGATAACTTTTGAAGGGTTTGACGAACAAACATAACAACAACCATTTAAAGGTTATCACCGATACTACTTTTTGAAATAAAACACATTATGATTGCTCATCCAAAAAATTTTAAAATTCTCTTTTCAACCATCAACATTTTTTAGAATTCCGTGACATCTTAATATGTTTTATTTCAATACGTAGTATCGGTTATACCCTCCAAACGATTTTTAAGGTTACGTCAACCTGTTTAAAAGTTAACAAGGGAGGGACTAATGAAAGCCGCACTGTATAAAATACAATGTTGGATAGTTTTTGCATTCACATGAATTAATTTATTCCTGCTCATATTTCGGTACTTTTATGAGAAAAATACAGATTTTATTTGAGAAGGAAACAATGAAAATAGAAAGTACTGCATCTATCAAATCAGAAAAGTGCATCACAGAAAATGAACCAACAAATACACTTACGAATCTTTGTGCGACTTGCATTGTTTCGTTGGATTCTTGGTTTTTGTATATATTGTTGAAAGTTGTCTCGACACTTTGGTGGATGGTCCTGTCAAACTTGTCCTTGTCTTTTATCTGCAGGAAAGCATATACTCCCACGGCCACTTGCAGGATGAAAATGGTCAGAAGAACAATCGAATACTGAAACAATAAATATCAATCAACTACAATTCTTGAAATCTCTGAATCTGTACAGAATGCATCACCTCGGTCTCGGATACCGTGCATGGGTATACCTATTCATAGTTATCAAATGATTCAAACCGAATATTATATCAAGATTAGGTTCACAAGGGGGCGGTCTTCCATATCTCCATTAGAAAGACATAGATATATTCGCGAAATGCGTTCCAGCTAGATGATGCTCAGAATGTAGGCGCGAAACTGTGTCATGGCGATCAGCCTACAAATTCTGTAAGAAACCATAGTGTTTAATTTCATTTTCATTCAAACTTGAATAAATTGCTGAAGATGTCGAAAATTGAAATATTTTAATCAGACCTTTTCATATACGTAGTCATTGATACTTTTTGCATAATTCTATATTTTCAATGGGAAAATTATGTGAAGAAACTTTGTGTTTGGTACTATTGATGATGCGTTAAGCATTGAGGCACTGTAAAATACGCCTATTGTTTGGATTGCTTCATTCTGCCATTTTAGTTATTATATTCGGAAACTGGTATGAACATGAAGGAATACCATCAAACTCAATTAATGTCCAAAACTTGAATAATTATGAGAAAACAGATAAAATAGATACACTAGCTCCTATGGCAAAACAAGACCTAACAACAATACATCAGTTCAACGAAATAATTATAGGTGTCCCGCACCCTTCGTGCAGGTCGCGAATAATGTTCATGTAAGACTACATCGACCACTATTCTATTACTATATTCATTCATATTGAAATGTATGATTTGAAATATTTACAATTATTTCAATTCTCGACATTATTGTTAAATTGTTAATATTGTATTTGACAACCGGCTGCACCCTTACGAGCACAACCCTCAGAAGTCTCTGAGAGACTTATGCGAGCTAAGGTAGATTTTGCACATTTTTATTTGGAGTTTTTGGCCAACTGTTTTTCGGACCCTGTATATCACAAGTCAATTCTAGATACCTATTCGTTTCAATGAGTCACCAACGAACAATCTCCGACCAAAAATGAATTTTGATGGGATCAATTACAACTTTATAATTTCAAATATTATAAAAACCTAAAAATGCATAAAATCTCGAAAACCGCCAATCTTTTCGAAGGAAAGACTTAAATAAATCACCTTTTATTCCTCATGAAGAAACACAGGTTGCCATCATTTCCATTATTTAAAGCTCAGAAAATATTATAATTTTTGTGATAAAATCATCTATCTATTACCATAAAGGCATAAAGGAGACATGGAATACCGCGTCCTTATCACAGGACCCTGTATAAGTCATTATAGTTTCAAGAGAAATCTTTTAACAGACCGATTCTTTTGTTCTTTGTTTTTACAAACAACTTCTCTACTTCAACACTTGCTCGCTTGGCTGCAGGATTAGCGGGTAGGTCGAAGAGTGGAGGGACACTCAAACCATATATTCAAATTCCTTTCATCGCATTGGAAGTTAGAATGTTACAAAACTTCTCCATTGAAAGAAAAATTGGGGTGTTTGTAGCCCCTCCGGGCCCTCCTGACGCGTCGCTCCTGCTTGGCAGCTGTCCTTACTGACTTTTTGAATAAAATATGGATTTGTATATGTCGCACGAAGCATCATTATTCCAGTGTTTCTGAGAAGTTATTTTGTGTGATACGTGCATCATACATTTATGATGACAGCTGTCTTGCCAAGATGGATAAAGAGGGATTGAAATTGTTTGTTACATAGGGTAGTTCAATATCGATTGGAGGTTGTTGACGCAATAAATTCATTATTTACTTTTCAGTCGTCCATCGTTTTGATGATCGGACGATTTTAATTTTTTAAAAATTTTCACGTTTTGATTGCTTATATCCGCACTCATCTTCGGGGGAATACTGAAAAGTGCTACGAGGTGTTGATAGGATTGTCTGTTCTTGTAGCACGTGTAACTTTGGTCTGTTCAACTCATCCGAAACGATATATGAGCAGTCTCGTTACGTTTGTAAATTCCACGCTCGGCTGATTGAAGCACCATTGGCTTCCATAGGTATACGCGGATTCTATGAATATACGTATGAACCAATTTTTCCCTCGATGGGCCGCGGTGACGCGCGGTTAAGGCGTCTTCCTCCTGATCCAATCATGTGCAGGTGCATAGGTTCGAATTCCAGAGAGGCCACAGGTCCCATGCATGGCATCACACGTTTAAAGGTAAGGGAAGTCTCTTTTATCTACTCTCCTGCCAACATTATACCGCACAAAAGAGTTTGAGAATCTATCGACCAGATTAGGAACATAAAGATGAAGAAATCATGATTTCTTTTGACGTAAGTTCTTTCTTTCCAAAAGTGTACCAATACCCGAAAAAACAAAGAAAATACTGGGTTGTATACATTCTTGAAATTCGACTGTTTTATTCGTCTTCTATGACTTCCTGGAGAATATCCATAGAGCCTGTTGAAGATAACCACCATGGTGTGCTTCGACGCCTGCAATCCCCCTGGATGAGTACCATCCCCGATTGGAGAATCTATAGAAGTTATCCCATAGACTTTTAATAAGTTTGTATATGTTTATGACCTTGGACAGCTCTTGCAAGTCCACGAGCCGAATGTACCTGTCACTATCCGTAACCATAAGGAGAACTTTGGTTTGCGTCACCTCCAATCTTCAAATTGGAAGTTGGAAATTCGTTAAAAAAATTTGCTGGCCTTATGACCTCCATTGACACCTTGGAGTTCCCAGCGATCAGCAGGTAAGTTTTTTCGACCGCAGCTGATCCCCTCTGGATCGTCAAGATTTTTCAGTACAAGCCGGTTTCCTAGATGTCTGAATCCCCAGGAATTCTTTGGTCATAGCGCTTCCTGGTGAAGCTCATGAGTTCTGTTTTGTCCGGATTCAGCACTATCTTGTTCCTCGCCATATACGTTATGACTAACTCATCCAAGTGCATACGCACACGAACCACGGCTGTTACACTGCAATATGCCTACATTGCAGTTTCACCTGCGTGGCATAACCAATGTGTTTTTCTGGATTCCTTTTTGGGGTACCAGTTGGCCTTTCCAACGTAAGGATTAGGTCGTTTACTACCGTCCATCTGCCGAGGGAACCAATCCCATTTCCGCAATCCAAAAATTAGCGGTTCAATAATTTCTAGGTTATTTTATCGCTATCAACGCTATTGCGTGTATGTTGTTGTTATCAGTTACTCTTCCTCTTTTTTTTTGCCCATGTGATTCGGTCAGTGGTTTCGACTATCCCGTATGCTGCTCTTTGATTCTCGTTCGTTGTGGCGTCCTTGCATATGTTTGTGGTGTATGTTCCTGCGTCTTCTATTTCCTTGTGAGATCTGCGTAGACAGTCGTGCTCGTTAGATTGCTCATTAAAAACAAGCTCGACCCCTGCGGCAGTCTTGCTCCGACTGAACTGGCCATATTGCTGAGCTGGTATCATTAACCCTTACCTAGAAAGCACTGTTGACCAGTCCTCTGTCCACACGAATTCGAAAGCTTTCCCAATGTCTAACAGGGTCATAACTTTGTTTGGCCCTCTCATCTCTCGGACTTGCCCCATTTTAGGATGGGGATAATCTCCGCCTGATTTAGGCACTATGGTAATGCTGCCACTTGATTGTAGCAGTCACTATGCATATCAGCTGTACTAGGGACTACCTCGGAAGATTCCTGAGTGGATTCTCTCAAATCCCGTCGATACCAAGTGCCTCATTTTTGGAGAGCCTCTTTATGGTTTCCTAAACCTTCTCCAAGTTGGGTATGAACTTCGAGAAGACTCTTTTATCCATATCAACTTTGGGGATGGCTCCAAACTCTCTGGCTTCCCCAGAAATTGACTCTTCAACGCTTTTCCCCTGTCGGTTCATCGTTGTGTTTGGCAATTTCCAAAGGTCGGTACGTTCTTGAATTTCTTTTAAGATGCTCGGACTGTCGTCATAGGAAACTGTCACTAACACTGTACAAGACAAGTTCACCAACAGTTCAAGCGAAACGAGTTCAGTTGCTAGGGATTAGCCAATGAAATTTCTACTTGCTTAGCAACTGACCTTGGTTCACTTGAATTGTTGGTGAACTCGTACAACTCGCCCTTAGACTTTCTAGTTTCTTCCTCCATCAATACTTCATCTTTGTGGCTCTCGACCAACTTGCTGATCTCTCTTACCATAGAAAGCCCGTCTTTGAATTGAAGTACCCTTGTGCCTTTCTACTTCTTCCTCTCTTGATTAGACATTATTATGACATCGGTGATGTAGACTAGGAGAAGATCGTCTCCGTCAGATATCACCGCAAAAATCCTTTCCTTATGGGTTTTTGAATCAGGAATTGTGATTCCAATTGAAAGAGCTACTTTTATCATCAGAAATATCTCGTCTGGGAAAGTACGAACAAATTACCCGCTCTTTCGTGAATACTTCAGATTTTTTCGCTCTGTATCACAATTTTTTTTTCTTAATATATTGTATGAAAGCGCCATATTCGTCAATTTCTACTCTTTCCTTCAACCTTCAATTCAAAACAAGCTCATAACATAGAATATTTAGGCCAATAAAATAATGGAGGATATTCATTTGAGAGTTTCACAAAATAAGCAAGTAATACCGTTTCTCCAGCACCTTGAACCTGTTCTGCCACTGAAGGTATTCTTTTTTGTATTGGATTTGTTTATTCATTAATAAGACTATATTAATTTGATGTTACAATAACCGTTGTTGATTTTATATTCACATCATCATTGTCCATGATACGATAAAGCTTTAAATGTAACTAGATTATCATGCAATTTAAATAAATCTCGGAAGTTGGATCAGGTGACTCGGCGCGAAGCGCCTCGTCGCCTGGCAACGCCCTCATGATAATCTATAATAATATATCCATAGCGACGCCTAAAAGCGTTGTTTCATTTGGAGCAGTACTACTTTTCATTTTGATGCTGAGTTAGTTGCCCTCAACACGTCATGCATAAACGACAAATTTTATTTGACCCATGCACTTAATTGCGAAACGGGCTCAGTCCACTCGTTTTGGCCAAAATAAAATTCGTCTAAGAAATTAAATTAGTCCCTTTACAACCGGTTACGTGAATAACTACTATTAGGTATTATTAACTCACGGTAGTCAGCATGCATGTGCTTTCTCTGACAGCTCCACAACATCCTAGGAAAGCAGTGATGAAAACGATGGCACCAATGATGATGGAAAGAATTGGAGCAAGGCTGAACTCTTTGGGGAAAAGATTGGACGCCTCGCCAACATTGAACTTAATCATTATCCCCACTATCACAAGGGCTAATCCGGCCAACTGAAAAAAAAATACAAATTATCAGAAAGGCAAATAATAACCAAACCAAAAGGATGATAATCTTTGATGTACACGATAAGGTGTCTTTCATGTGATTGCACGGTCGGTTATACCTAATAGTATTTTTGTTAAAAAATCACTCATTTTATGCTATATTGATTAGTGTACAAGGACATACCTTTCTGGCATCATAGTCGCTCAGAAAATGTATTATCTCAACTTTATCTCTCAAAATGAAGATGATAATTTTGGTAATAAGAAGCAAATAAAAGTTCATATAAAGATTTACTTTGTTCCTACGAAAAGGTAGACTTCAATTTTCGAATATATAGTCAAAGACTACTACAATTTGAATTAAAATACTACATTATCAGAATATTGCGTGCGTGCGTGCGTGTTAGAATGAGTGATATTCATTACACGCAAGTAGAACAATATTCTTTTTCTATGACTATAATCAGTCTTCACCACTGGTAATAATAATAATTACAATAACAATAATAGACGGAAGCATTCTACACCATCTGGATGCTGGAGAGACGTATATCTATCTAGGGTGGAACAACGCCACATCCAAGAGGTAACCACTGTTAAAAACTCTCTCCGCCGCAAGTATCAGCATAAAATTCGACAGATCTGGTCTTCAGAACTGTCGGGGTAGAACAAAGTTGCTGTAACCAACAAGCTTGCCGTTCCGATTCTACTTTACTACTTTGGAGTAATGAAATGGACTCTGGAAGAGCTGCGACAACTCGGCGTGAAAACTCGCAAAATGATGCATCTTCATAGGAGCTTGCATCCTAAATAATCTGTGCCACGGTTATACTTCCCCAGATAACGAGGAGGCCGTGGACTTTTGAGTTTGGAGTGTCTGCATAACAGAATGATACTGGATGGAGCCTGTAAAGTCATCAGTAGTTCAGATCCCCCTCTCTGCTTAGTATGCAATCATGGATTGGAGCATTTCTTTTCAAGGCAGCAACCCGTGCAGCCGATGAACTCGGTCTCGTATTTGACACTGAACGGACGAACCCAAACTCTGTCACCGAGTTGGAACCCGTTCAGCAGAAAGCCCACGTGAAAACTGCGGAGTGTGAGAGGCTCCTACAGCTGCATAAGGATAAGCCAATGCATTGGGTCTTCTTGAAGAACATTGAAGACTTTCGCTTATCCAGAAACCTGACATTTGCTTTTCTCAGGTCAAGTGGGCTGCAGTCGGAAACCGAGGGATTCATAATAGCCTGCTAGGATGGTGTCTTCAACACCGTCGTCTACCGTAGTCGCGTGATGGGTATAGAGGTCCCTGACACTAGATGCAGAGCGTGTCGTGGGGCAGCTGAGACCATAATGCATTTGCTGTCAGCTTGTCCAGCTAATGCGGTCTCAGCCTATATCCACAGGCATAACGCGGCACTAAGAGTGTTGAACTACCACCTAAGACACTCATACGGTATTGACGAGACACCGGTGGATATTGAGTCAATTGCGGAGAATGAGAAGTGCCGAATCTATTAGAACTACTCATTCCCCACCCTCAGGCAAATACAAGCCAATAAGCCTGATGTAGTCCTCTTCGATCATCAAAGTAGGACGATTTTTCGTCATTGAGTTTTCAGCTCCTGGCGAAACGAACATCGTCCGAAAAGAGGAGGAAAAACGGACTGAATATCGAGATCTACTCTTCGAACTCCGCAGGCTACACCCAAGATGGTGGCTCTGATAACAGAGGTCCTTGGTGGAATGATGCTTCAAGCTTAAAAATCATATATGGCAGAAATCTTAGCCGGAAGGATTCAGAAGGCCGTCATCCTTGGTTCACTCCACCTGCTTAGTGCACATGATAGTCACCTACCCCACGGGTGGTTATTGGGGCAAAATATCCAGCGCACCCTCCGAAAGTGTAGGAGCTTCGGAGACAGGGCCTGACTGGAAAACTCCTGACGGACAATATTAATATTAATAATAATATTCCTTTATGATCACAGATACCTTGATAGGACAAGTCAAAGGTTAGAAGTGTCTACAGCAACCACAACCAGATAAAATAAGCAGGTTGATTATTTACTACCAGTGATAGATCATGTTAGCTTATTGTTAAGAATACATTTGTCGTGGTAACATTCATTACATGAAGAATTTTTCAGTTTTCGTTTGAATGCATGTGTTGCTACACGCTGCTTGTCCAATTGGGTTCGAAACATCCGTTTCACATTTGTATAACATGCTCTAAGTATCAGTTTTATCTTGTTTGATTGGTGAGTAATGAATCTATGCTTACTCATGGGAAGTGTCTTGTTTGTGTGTAATTGAGTTTAAAAAAGTGTTATTTTCTCAACACTCACAGAAAAATACAATTCCTCTATTTATATTAATCTATAATAATTTTTTCAACCAAGGGCGAGATCAATATCACAATCACTTCAATTGGGAAAACAATTTCATAGCTGCTGGTTCGTGAAGGTTGTTTTGCTGTTGTTTAGGAATTTCACCCGTCATAACCCTGCCATAATAATAATAACGTATCCCATCAAATTGTAAGATACATTGGACAGCTGATGCCGCTATGAGGGACTCACTTCATCATCAGATTTGATCAAATCAAAGTGCAGAGTAGATTATCTATGGAAGGGGTATTTTTAAGGGAGTCTTCCCCAGCTGGAGTGAATATACAGTGCGTGCAATTTGAAACCGCAACGCCCTGTTATTTTGGAACCCTTGGACCAATTATGGAAAATGAAAGTTTCAAGTTACAGTATTCGACAAGCTCTATTCAATGATGTTTTCAAGACCTGCTGTGCTCTGCTAAATGGGTCGGATTTTCAAGAAGAACCATTACGCATTTATTTATCGAAAAAGTGGATAGCCCATTTGATTTGAGCATATTCAGAACATCTATATACCAATATCTCATATAGGGTGTTAGTTATTCATGCTTTTTTGACTGACCCTGTATGAGTATATGAACTTTACAGCAAAGATAAAGTAGCCATTCAATAAAAGAATACTCAGGTACGAAGTTATATGGTTGTAACCGTTTCATGGAGTTGTCTCTAGTTTAACCAAAATCAACAAATCAAAAGTTGAAGACGTGTATTTAATTTAAGAACAATAATCAACTGGAATAAATGGAACAGTTCCCTGAGATATATATTAGTGTTTTCAATTTATCTCCCTTCATGTTCTACACATTTTTTATAACGCCATATTTCTCAATTGGTCCGGTGTTATTTCACCACACTTTTGCCTTATCATATCCTTCAATTCGTTCAAGTTTTGTGGTCTGTTTTTATAAACACTTTCTTTCAATTATCCTCAAAGGAAATTCAATAGAGTCAGGTCTGGTGATCGAGGGGGCTAACAAATAAAACGACCGCTCCTCCCAATCCATCTTTCTTGAAATGTTTCATCAAGTCATTTTCATACAGCAAATACATTACGAATGGAAGCACCGTCTAGCTGGAATATAGTATTTCTGCTATTTTCAATGCTTAATACTTCCAATGAATCCAAGAAATTCGTAGTCAAAAAATTATAAAAGCTTTTACTATTTACTGTTTGTTCAAAAAACACTGGACCTACTATACGGTTCTCGGCTCGAATATTCCTACCCAGACAATTTTTGTGATTGATGTCTTTTTGCATTTATCACCCTGTGTGGATTCTCCCTTGCCCAGTATCTGGCATAGAATAACCGTAAAAATTATAACAAAGAAAAACAAGGGAGGCTTGATACTGTGGGAGGTATGATACACGTTTAAATTTCCCGCCTAAAATATGTTGCCATTACTAGATTTGGCAACAGCTGGGTCCTTGCACGTGGCCGTTACACTTAATATCAGTTAATTTTCGTTAGGCGCAAAGATAACTTGTCGATGACAAAAATTCGTTATTGGTTACATATTTTTTATATTTTGTAAAGGTAAGTGCAAATCTTTTGCAGACAACTGTTTCAGAATTTTCTGTTTATTCAATATATATGTGATAAGATACAGAGTTAGCTTTAATTTATCATATGATTTAGATTCGCAATATAATTGGAGTTTTCCTAATACGATGTTTTGTAAAATATTCCACATTAGGGAGGCTTGATACATGTTATGTGAGGGAGACCTGATACATGTATCATGCCTCCCGTAATAGTGGCATTTAAACAATAATATTCATTATCACTTCAGATGCCATTCAAATGGAAAAAGAAAACAAACAGAACAGTAACATCGCCTGAAATAGCTCTTTCACTTACTGAAGAGCATACCCAGAGGGAACGTACACCAGAAGTAGAAGCAGCATACTTGCTGAACATCACACACACACACACACACACACACACACACATCAACTTCAAACCATACACCGTAATCTGATTTTGGACAGATTAGACAAGGAAACAGTACAGCTCAAGCAGGAAACCCATAGTATCTAAAATTCTAACTGACACACCTATCATGGAGGAAATTAAAATAAGCATGAAAAGAGGTCGGAATGAAAAAAACAGGAAGCGCAATATAAAAAGAACTTTCAAAATAAAATTGTGGACGATACAGTAAATAAGACAAAAAACGAAGGTAAAATGAACAAGAAACAAAAGAATATTGTTGACTAAGATTCTGACACATCAGAGGAGCCAAAATTCGACGGATCATCTGATGAGCTCACTGATCTAGATAAAAAAATTGAGAAAGAAATAGAAACAGAAAATTTTGTTGCAGGAGTAGTAAATAGAAATAATTACGTGCTAGTAGGATTTGCCAAAAATTGGCCAAGTCTTACAAAGAATCGAGGATGAACATTTTATAAATTTTATGCGTCGCAAAAAACCTGATCCCCATTTCGTATATCCTGATGTAAAAAATGAATTTTTTGTGCCCGAGGAAGATGTCATTAAACTACCAACACCGAGTTTTGTGGGCGAAACTGCCAGATCTTCAAAAAGTTAAGATTTCTCATTAATTTTTCAAAATAGAATAATGTTCTGTAAAAGTTTTTCATAGTAGTTTATAATGTTTTCAAAAATAAAAAATGTTTTGTAAATAATTTGTCGGGTTTACTTAGAGTAACCCTTACCGACAAAAATTTAAAGTGCTAGATGATTTACTTAGATTATCCAAAATTCAAAACTTTCAGAGGTAAAAGCCGCTCTAAATAAAGTAATGTCTATAATAATAATTGTAAAACATGTTTTGTAAATAATTTGTCTGGTTTACTTAGAGTTACCCATACCCACAAAAATTTAAAGTGCTAGATGATTTAGATTATCCAAAATTCAAAACTTTCAGAGGTAAAAGCCGCTCTAAATAAAGAAATTGTCTATAATAATTGTAAAAACCTAGTCAAATATCAAAGCTCCCATATATTGTATCAATGCTCCCTCACTATGGGAGGACTGATACACTTTGCATATTTTAGTAAAATAGTTAATAACTCAATGCACATTCTAAACTGACATCTGTAAAGTATTCGAAATTGAATGCAAGTTATTCATTTGTGTGCGTACCCATTTAGAGAATTTGCACGATGAATATTTTTTTAGTTATTTTGGATGGAGTGTTGAGTGTATCAAGCCTCCCTAGTCTCCCCTAACTTATTTTCAAAGCTATGAAAAACATAGTGTCTGGGCTATTGACCTAATCTTATGAATCGGCCGTATGAAATGAAATCATGATAATATCACCAAAATTTGTCACGAATTGAGAAAAATTTTTCAAAAAAAGCAAAGAAATTGAATGGGTATTTTTAAAACCGTTGATTGACTATTTAATATATTAAAAATCTAAACGATATAGATAATAATACTTTTCTTTTTTGTTTGAGCTAGGAACACCTATCTTTACAGGATACGATGCTAGAACTTCGATGTGTTTCTCATTTGAATGCCTCCTTCAAATTTTCTTTAAAATGTACAGGTTTTCATAAGGAGAAAAAGCATGAAACTTGTCATCATATAACTAACTACTTATATGAGATATTCGGCTGAAACTTGGTGAATAGATCTTCAAATGATGCCCAAATCGAATAGCCTATCCACTTTTTCGAGAAAAAATGCCTAATGGTGCTTCTCGAAATTTGGATTAATTTAGCAAGCATAGTAGTCCTTAGAATAATCCATATGTCAACATCTTTGGATAGAACTCGTCGTGTAGGTACTATAACTTGAATTTTATGGGTTCCAAAATAACAGGGTGTTGCGGTTTGAAATTGCTCACACTGTATAAAAAATGGTTTGCATATATTCATTGAGTAATTTTAAAGGTGCGACGGATTGAAGAATAAGTGGAAATATTGTTATTGTTTCTTCGAAATCTGCAGCAAATGTTTTGAAAAACCAATTGAACATGTACTACTACAATCGTAATGTCTATATAATACGTGGAGATTGAAGATATGCACGAACAACTCGTAAGAGAGAGATAAGGCAACCAAAAGAGTTTGTGGAAATGAAACAAACATTTTGTTTCGGTCCCGATGACCATTCATTAATGTTATTTGTTTTGTTCAAATGAAGGAATCAGTTGTTTACAGCTCTCATATCGTGTTTTTGTTTATATATGTTCAAGAATAAAAAGTCCGAATCGTTCCCAAGTTGAAGTTGAAGCAGAGCTTGAAGTAATATTTCTGCAATTATTCATTTATCATGGTTTCCGAAGAAAAAAAATTAAATTAATTTTTATTTCGAAAACAGGTAGGTATAGGGAAATATCCAGGAAATTTGTCTGGAAACTGATAGAGATTCCGAAAATAATATTATATTCAGGATGTTTCGTTTGAAAAATCAATGTTGCTACTACTTTCCAATAGAAGTGGCAACACCGCATTATCGAAAATATTTTTGTTGAAAGTGCTAAGGTGTCTGGTTTACTAGAAACGTCTAATGTGTCATCTACTGTGAATCATCCAGTATAATTATAATAATAATAATAATAATAATAATAACTGCGCAATCCGATAACCTCGGAAGAAGTTCGACGGGCCCTAAAAGGCTCTAAGAACTTTGCTGCTCCAGGCCCCGATGGCCTAAATAACTATTGGTGGAAAAAAATTACATGTACCCACCACCATTTAGCAAGAGTTTTCAACTCATGGCTAGATGGGGAGCAGCACATTCCGGATTGGTTTGTCGAGGGGCGAACCGTGCTAATCCCCAAAAACGGAGATTTGTCCGATCCGAAAAACTACAGACCGATAACATGCTTGAACGTATGTTATAAGATGTTTACACGCATCTTATACATGCGAATCCTCTCCGCAGTTGAGCCGGTGTATGAACGGATATATGAGCAAAGAGGGTCAAAGAAGGGGGTCGCTGGCTGCAAGGAGAACCATTCAAGACCCTCCCAATAGCTGCACCCCCACAATTACTTCATTTATATAAACAAATACGTATATATCTTCAAAAAGGTACAGAAACGAAAACGTTCGTTCTATATAAACACATACAATACATGTCTTAATCCAGTGAATCTGTGAAATATTCTCTAGAGAATTGTTATAAGGTATATCCACTAGTAGGTATTTCACAGCTTGTCTGAAAATAATGAGTGGTCGAATTCCTTCCATCCATTATATGAAGAAATCTTTGACTATGGTTGAGTTTGAGGTTTTTTTTGGAGATCTAATCCTAATCGGACACTTAAAGATTTTGGAACACATTTCCCCAGAAGCCATGTATAAACCGACAGATTTCATGCCAGTTAAGTACGATTTCGAAATGCAGTTTGAAGTGGTCATAAACAGCCACCAAACTTGCACAGAGAACGGACCTCAACTGGGAAGGGATGTATCAGTGTGGTACACAGATGGATCTAAGATGGACGAAAAGGTTGGAGTTGGCTTTACAGGACCAAATTTCAGGCTCTCAAACCCCCTTGGTAACACACCATCCATCTCCCAAGCAGAAGTACATGCTATAGAATTATGTGTCCAGGAATGCCTTGAAAGAGGCACTCGAAGGGTAGAAATCTACATACTGTTAGATAGCCAAGGACCACTAAAAGCTCTGAGGTCATACACCTGCGAGTCTAAGTTGACTTGGGACTGTAAACAATCCCTAAGACAACAAGTAAACAATCACGTCACACCGATGTGGGTGCCAAGTCACAGATGAATTAAAGGCAACGAAGAAGCAGATTGCCTTGCAGAGAAGTGGCACGCCTACAATTTCCCGGCCCCGAACCCTTCTGTGGACTCTCCAGAGCCCACTTATAAGAAGAGTTCCGACGCTAGGATACCGATGAAATGAAATCTCACTGGAATAAAGCGCCAGGACAAAGACAAGCGAAAATACTAGTGTGTACATCGCCAAAGAGAGCTAAACAGCTTCTTGAGTTGGACAAGAGAGACTTGAAGATGGTAACGGGACTTCTCACTGGACACTGCCGTCTGGTGTACCACCTCAAAAAAATGGGTAAATCAGAGAGTGATAGTTGCCGCTACTGCGAGAACTTCGCGGATACTGCAAGAGGCTTAAGTTTTTGGAAGGGGCCTTCTCAACGCCCATCAGGAACTTAGCTCCCAGGAAACTGATAAACTTCGCAAGAAGTCTCGGAATCCCGGGCCTCGAATAGATCAAGGGTCACGCACAAAAGAACTTATAGGTCGAAGTGCTAGTGGGGCTGCACAGCCTGTACGACCCCCTTACAATGTACAATCTACAAGATTGAGTTTGGTATTGGAATAAGAATACCGTTATTTTGTCGAGTAGCATGATGGTTGATGTTGGTGAAATTCTTGTTCAATTAATAAGTACTTATAAAAAACAACAGTCGATATCTTGGATTTCTTGAATAAGGGTTTGCACGAGTCTTGAAATTTGGCTTTTCACATTTACCTGATGGATCGTTTTTTTAACTTGAATTAATTAATGATCACTAGAGCCTCCCCAGAATACAATTCCGTATCTCAAGTGAGATTCGATAAGTGAGGATATACTATATTTACAGCAGAAAAATTCAACTCTTTTGCAACAATTTTCACTGAAAACTGAGATTTGATGTAAATTATGTTCTGATGCTAAGAATGTGCAATTTCTATAGTTCCTAAAAATGAAGGAAATTTAATTAACCTAAATTAAATTTAACAGAATTCCATGGTTCATATGAAAAATGGCATGATTCATAATTGGTGTTCAAATGAGCGAATTTTAAAAGTTGCGGTATTTGGGTACAACGCAAAATAGTCATCGTTAGATGTGTCTGAAGCAAATTATGACACAGCATAGGATATCCTGTGCCAACGTTTCGAAATTAAATGCGCAATTATTCAATCTAGGTCGAAGCCACATAGGGTATTCAAAAGGAATCATATATTTATCTTCGACATATCATAGATTATGTCTAACAGAATTGTAGAAATTTAGAAACATCAGGGTTACTTGTAGACCAATGGGATATGCTCACAACATATATCGTTAGGTGACATCAACAAGCGCGAATAGAAGAAGAAGAAGAATAGATTGAAAGTTTCTACAGATTTGTCAACGACCAAATATTTTACATTTCTCGATCATATGTGTCAGTTACTAGAAGTTGGTATCAATAATTCAGATCTCAAATTCCACGACAAGTCCTTTCTACATTTTTTCCAATTTTTTTTTTTCATGGAATGATTTCTTGAAATTAAACGTACAAGAACGCCTAAAGGAAAAAGTTCAAAGCATGTATCACTCGTCTCCGAAAGGGTCATCAATCCAGGGATTCTGAAATTCAATTTGCATCTAGAGCATATTCCCACAAGCTCAACACACACTTGCATTATTGAGAAAATCAAAATTCACAAACTACTGATAATATTCATGCAAAATAACTCTTCAGATTCATATATCATTTTCATTTTAACAATTACGGTAAATCTCGCGTAAATGTGCTATTCTTGAGAACTGCTGAAAATTGAATTTTATCACTGAGAAATCGTTTAATAAATGACACCTTCCTGTGTCAACGGTCACTTGGTAATTAGTAGAAGATTTCGGATCAAACAGAACAGTTGTAACCATGAAATCAATCTCATACTCAAATATTTATAAGGGAGTTTCATTCTTATAATAATAATATAGTAATAAAAATACTCCCTTATAAACACTCATAGATTGTACCCAATGGCATAGCCTATCGGGTATCGAACGGCTATTATTATTATTTTTCGTGGCGCTTATAAATAATTCTACAAAACAGACGCCATTGCACAAAAATGTTTAAAACGCAAATTAAGTAAATATAAAAGTGCTGAACGAAGCATATCGCCAAGTCTGAAAAAAATCAAGACACAATTGCTTCATTTACTCAGTAACTGCATTTTAATGATTAAATAAAACGAATCTCTTTGAAAGCGTGTTGACCTAAGGTCGGTTTAAACTGAGTCATTCTCTGCTTGCTAGCAGTTGATTATAAAGTCGATCGGTCAGAATCTATTTTGAGAGTTCACTATCTCGACTAATAGCTTGATAAACTGGTAGGATATCCTTGAATAAATTCGTAATTTTCTCAGAAACTGAGGCAGCTAAGGAAACTAATTAGAAACTCTGATTTGATTATGAGATTTCGATCAGCAAATGCGAAAAAGTAAACAGTTTTCAATAGGTTCGTTTCATGAATTTTGTTTGTGATATATCTACGATCTGAAGGTATTGCCTAACACATTTTTCTCTTCATATTATATACAGGGCTATTCAAATTCGAGTCAACACTTTGGGATATCGGTAACGGTAAATTATTAACTTGTGATTGATTCACTTCTTATTTATTCTCTGAAATTTTTCAATTACAACTACTATGGAATTCAAAAAAAATTGGTCAATCTTTCCAAAACACCCTTTAGTTCAAATGAAAATACTACACCGATATGAAACCTGACCGTTGGTATTTGTAAAATTGCCATGAAAAATACAGATCCGTATTTGAAAATAAAAATTTGAGTGAGACCCAATTTATTCGATACCTTTAATGAGTATAATTTTCATTCGCTATAAAAAGTTGATATGGCAAAGTGCCAAAAGTTTTAAGAAATCTTCACAGAATGAAATGGTATAGGAAAAACAAAAATTTCGAAACTTTCAATTTCTCTTATATAACTGAGTGTATAACTCCAGAACTAAAGAAGATAGTTTTATTATACTCTCACATAATTGACCTCTGTGATACGCTACTCAGTCCCTTTTTAACCCCCTATTTAGACCCGCCTATTTGTGTCATTTACTACGAGAGAATGAATAATAAAGAAAGAAAATATTTAAAATTGGCACTTGGAATGTTAGAAGTATATTTAGAAAAAATAAATAATTAGAAGAAGAATGGATAATGGACATATGCAAGATATAAGAGAAAAAAATCGATTAATGGAAATTTTTGTCTGAACGAGTATTGGAACTTAAAGATAGGGACAAACATTTCAAAACTATTATAGTTTTATATGTGCCTAATGAAGATGATACTGTAGGTAACAAAAACACATTTTGGAAAAATTTAACTAGAGCAACAGAAGATGCCAAGGTAAATATAATTATAACAAGAAGATTATAACAGCAGAGTGGGAACAAAAGATGATCATTAATACAGTAATAGGAAAACATGAAGATAATGTAAGAAATAATGATCGATTTATGTTTGCTAAATAATCTAATAGTTACTAATACATTTTTTCAACATAAACATATACAGAAATATACGAGAAATGAAAAGTCAATAATAGATTATGTATTAGTAGAAAAGAATAATAGAAAAGAAATATTAGATATCAGTGTATGAAGAGGACCAAAAATGGGTAAATAGTTACCATTATTTTTTACTGGCTACAAAAATTAGAGAGACAATAGAAAATACAAAACATGACCAAAAAATAGAAAAAGTAATAGAATATGAATCAGTGAAATAATAGAAACTACAAAATAATGAAATAGCAGAGAGATAGAACAAATTTATAACAAAAGTTTTCTGATGATAGAGATATAATTGAAAATATTAATAATAAGGAAATAGTTATGGAAGCAGCCAAAGAAATATGTGGCACTAGAAAAAAAAACTAATACAAGAAAACAAACAGCATGGTGGACAGATGAAATAAAACGTCAAAACTGAAAAATAGTTCATTGCAAATGTATCTAAACAACAGATCAAATCAAAATAATGAAATATATAAGGATAAAAGATAAACAGTACAAGAGATGGTAACCTCAGTGGAAAGAATTTGGCAAAAAATGGAACAAGATAGTAAATCGAATCAGAAGCTTTTTTACTAAACTTCAAAGTCGCCAGTAAAAGAGAAAGCTCAAGAATTAAGTTGGATAAGAAATAAAGACGGGAAAAAGATAACAAATGGAAACTTAATAATGAATGAATGGAAAAAACATAGGAGCAGATGAAAAATTACAAAATAAAAAAGACAAAGGGATATAATTGAAGAAATTAAAGAAAATATCACCATAAACGAACTGCAAGAAAAAATAAGGAAATTAAAGAATGTGAAGACACCGGGAATAGAGAAATTAGCAACAGGGATGTTAAAAAATCTAGGGGATACTGGAATGAACATACTCTTAAGACTGTATGATGATCATACCATTGTTAGGAAATCGTGGAATTGATAATGAGATAGACGTATACAATAATAAAGAAGCCGTTGATCACTTACGGAGCAGTAATAATAATAATAATATATTTAATCCAGTCAGATCATATTACATGATATTGGACATGTCAAAAAAAATTGACATAAGTTATATATACACATACATATATACATAAACACATTGAAATATAATTATTCACATCAAAAGGGACGGTAAAGAGGCCCTGAGATTTATAATATAAATAATATTAAAAAATTCCTTCCTTGAATAAATCTGATGATAAAAAAATAGTCAATACAAAACATGAATCAAACATAGAAATCGTCGGTGTGAAATATAAAAATGAAAAATTTTAAAATAAACTTATCAGACAAAGCATCTTTGAATCTCATCACAATTATCACGAGACGTACACATTACTATTTCAAGACTTTTCCAGATATTCGTTAATAGAATAGAAACTTCTTTCCCACAAATATTTTTTAAATTCCTGTTTGAATAAAGGAATTTCTGAAATATTTCTTATGGCTGATGGTAAACAATTGAAGAGTCTTGTACCTGCTACAGAAGGTGACTTTCGAAACAACGCAGTACGGTGTTGTTGTAATTTTTTCTACATTCATGCAAAATGCAAAACTTTATTGAAATATATTCAGTGGAAAAAGAAGCTCTTTATTACACTAGTGCAATAAAGTTTTTATTGCACTCATCTCAAATCCACTACATATTTAGCAGATATTCTGTGAGGCCATACGTTTTAAACAGCTACATATTTTATATTATTTTGTATCAATGTTAGCAGTCAGAGTTGAACAAACAATGCCTTCCCGTGAATAACTCCATAATCAAAACCGATCCGCTATGTTCTAAACCGTCTACCTGCATAGAGCAAACCGTCTGTACTATGAACACACTTCGTGATAAAATGAGTAATATTAATGGAAAACTAGATGATGGTGATGAAATCGATAGTAATAATTATTTATTTAAATTGCGTATTTCATTTTCCTTCACCTAGTGCCGCACATAAATAAATAATTTTTTGCTTTCTGCATAAACGTAGAAAAAATGTTGTATGCAACTCGTGCAAAAAATGTTCAACTCATCCTAGCGGCCTCGTCGGACAATTTCACGTCGAGTGCAATAAACACTTACTTTTTGCACTTGTTGCATAAATAACTATTAAAAGATTTCCGTTTCTAGTTGGATATATGTGACACTTTGCGTTAGTTTCCATGCTGTATTCATTTTTTTTACATAAAGTAGACAACTATAAATATAAATAGAGGGTAATGTTAAAATATTTTTTGCTTTAAAAATGGGTCTGCAGGATTCTGTATAACGAAGACCATATAATACGCGAATAATACGTTTTTGAGCTACAAAAGCTCTTTCTAGGTTTGTTCCATCCCCCCATGCATTTATATTATAAGAGAGAACTGAATGAACCATTGCATAATAGACATCCTTCAAACAGTTTTCATCCAAAACCTTTTTCAGTTGTAGCAATGCATAAAAACTGCAGTTTAATACATACTTTATATGAAATATCCAACTTAGTCCAGAATCTACGTGTAACCCTAAAAATTTGGTTGTTTGGATATATTGTTAGGTTGGTAATTTCTATATTAAGAAGTTCATGTATATATTTCCTGTCAAAGAATTGAATCAAAACTGTTTTTTCTGGATTAACTATAAGCCTATTTCTGCGACACCAATCTGTGAATCGTTCACTAATAATATTGAGTTTACATTGAAGTTCTACAGGACTATCGGCCTCTTGTGAAATCGAAGTATCATCTGCAAACAGTGCTACCGAACTTATACCCAAATGTTGTGGGAGATCATTTATGTAAAGTAAAAATATCAATGGCCCTAAAACTGAGTCTTGTGGAACTCCAATGTTAACCTCACACATATCAGAGTCAGTATTGTCCCATCTTACATATATTCTCCTATATTTCATATAGGAAAGTACCCAAGCTAGAAATTTTCCACGAATACCTATAGTGTACAACTTATCAGCGAGTAAATCAAAGTCTATGGAATCGAAAGCTTTGGATAGGTCGAAGAAAAGTGCAGCAACAAATTTTCCTCTGTCGACACCACTATAAATAGTTTCTAAGAAAGCTGCCGCCGCACTTTCCGTCGATCTTCCTGGGCAA
This sequence comes from Chrysolina americana, assembly GCA_958502065.1. Classification (NCBI taxonomy): domain Eukaryota; kingdom Metazoa; phylum Arthropoda; class Insecta; order Coleoptera; family Chrysomelidae; genus Chrysolina; species Chrysolina americana. Next base: position 13,302,661 of record OY293419.1, on the reverse strand, counting down.
AATCCATTTTGGTACTTGCTGATTATATTGTTTTTTACCAAAAAGGGTAATAATTTATTGTAAACACACCTCTCTACTACCTTACTCAAAACACTAGGAATTGTCACAGGTCGATAAGACTACACTAGCAAAAACAAGAAAAACATTAGCTAAGGTAGGTACAAAGAGTGGTTTCTCAGTTTTGAATAAAGGGGTATCATTAGTATTTTTATTTGAAATATCGCTTCAGCTGTATTCGTGAAAATGAAGCGATTGAAAAAGCAGCGGGCGTAACTAAAACAATTAACATTGAATGAGGTCTGACTCATATATACCTTTTGATCACCGTGATACGGCAAGGTTAAATAGTAATAGTTTCGTTGTTTGTAACCTGGTCGTTTCTTGGGATTTGTTCATGATCTGTCTACCTGAGATTAGAGAATAGAAATGCTTTTATTCATACTCATTTTGGAAATGGATCTTTCGCCGAGTTTACTCAGAATAGAGATTGATCTGGCTGATCAAGGAAACATTAGTTCGTCTTCCCTAGCTCGCACAAGTCTTGATAAGATTGCTAGTAAGGACGCTGCTGGATGACAAAAATTTTCAACAAATATAATAATATGGAAGTAGAAAACCCTCTCACAATTTTTTTCCCAGGAAACGCCAGCCGTGGTTTCAATCACTTTTTTATTTTTGAAAAGACACTATTCAAAGGATAACTGAATTTTTACAACAGAACAGAATAGAAAAGAATAATGATTTATATAAAGATATTTTTCAACTAAGTTTTCAAAATGGACTAAAAAAAATAGGTAATTGTTTTTTTATATAATAACTATAATACAATTGTAAGATAAAAAAAAATTAGGAGTGCATGCAATAGATTATTGATGCAATAGAAACCGAAAGAAAATGATGTAATTTTTTTCATTGATTCGATTCTGTGATTCATTCTTTTTTGTTCCTAGTTGTATTAATAGTTTCATGTTTATTTTATTTTTTCATCAAGAAATATAAACTACCCAAAACACGTTAATTTTCTGAACATGCGCCTGGGAGGGCTATAATATTCGATCCATGAAGTCATATAATTTTTCAATAAAACTTTCTTCAACTCTTACAATATCCCAAATTTTCAATATAATTAAAAAGACAAAATTCTAACTTTAGATAGGTCAGGAATTTTTTAAATCAGCTGTCAGAATGGTGATCATTCAATACAAACTCATGCATAAAAAATGGTCTATCGACTTCCAAACTATTTCAGTTGATACAATGAAAGAAATGTTAGCAACGAATTTGCCAGTAGTGATTTCGTGAAAATCGTTGTCAGCAACAATTTGGTAAGTACTCAATACGGATTTTATGCAATTGAAAATTTGACCTCTTTTCATTATCAAATATTGATTGGCCGAGGTGTATGATGATATTTCAAATTGAAATAGAAAACAAAATATTGAATCGTGTTGAAAAACAATCAAATATTCCGGAAAATCTATTGGTTTCCGCAATAGTTTTTTGTTTAGTTAACTAAAAAATTCCTCTCTAGAGAAATGTTTATAGAACGTAGAAATTCTTGAAGTAGATTGTAGATTTCAAACTTGGACAAACGTCTTAAAATAACTGAAGACCGAGGGTTTCAAGATTGGTGACTTTGATTTTTCTATAAGCGAAGAACATGAAAGAAGGCACCTTGAAATTGAAAATCTTACACATCAAGGAAAAGTATTGTGTTCTTTCGGAAAATGATAAGAGTAAATTTCAAATTTGAACGGAATGGGGTAGAAAATAGAAATCGCGGATTTTCGAGATATCTTTTTTCAATTTGTATATAATCGAGAATCAGAATGTGTAGAGATGCATACATTTTCGGTTAATGAAAAGTTGATAATACAAAGTTGTTCGAGAATTAAAAAATAATAAAAAAAATGCGAAAATTAGAGATTCGCTTCGTTAATTCCATCAAAAATCAAGAACAAGGAAAAAACCCAATTGGGAAATTTTACAGGATGTGTAAAAATGCAAACTAGTAAGAAACCGCGAATATTCAATATTGTTTTCGTTTATTTCATTCATTTCAAGTCCAGGAAGATACGTATACAGTTACACTTTCGGTAAAGGAAAAATGAAATATTAAAAACTTGATAAGGAAGCAAAAATAATTGGAATACGAGGATATTTGAGATTCGTTCCGTTAGTTTCATTATGATTCGAGAAAAAGGAAAATGCATCTTGAAAATTTGACAGAATGCCTTTCGGTTGATGAGAAGTGAATAATTCAAACGTCGCTATGGAAGCATAAATAAGGAAAAACCAATAAAATTCAAGAAAATGCGTGATCTTTCGAAAACCGAAAACTGGATACTCTGCACGGATGCAAAAAATAATAAAAAACCGCGAAAATTTGAGATTTGTTTCGTTAATTCAATTATAAATTGAGAAAACGTAAATAAGCCCTCAGAAAATGTTGACAGAATGTGTAAAGATGCATACATTTTCTGTTAGTAAATATTCGCTTCCACACCGACTTTTCAAGAACCCACTTTTCAGTTTTCGATGGATTTCACTGTTTTCAATTATTCAACGCTTCCGTATCGACTTTTGAATGATCTACTTTTCATTCATCAACCTTAAGTGGTCCTGATTCTGGATTATGAACAAATGATCAAAACGTATTTCGAGATCTGCGCTTTTTAATATTTTTGCGTGACTGAGAAAAATCAGTCACAAATCCTGAAACCCGCGGTCTTCATTCATTTTGAGATTTGCCGTCCAAGTTTAAAATCTTCTACAAACCATTTCAAGGTGTTTTTTAGTTCTGGAATCGTAAACTATAAACAAAACCGATTATTTGATTGTTTATCAACACGATTATAGTAGCTAATGATCTTAGCAATCGATGCCACTATAAACACCCAAAGAAAAAACACGACTCAATATTTTGTTTTCTATTTCAATTTGAATATCATATACCTTGAAGTGAAATTTTCAATTGCATAAATCCGCCATACCAAATGGTTGCTGGTAAATTTGTTGATAACTTCACACACATGGAATAATTATATATAATTGGCATGGTTGGGTGTGATCGTAACTGACCATCAAGTATGATTACAGGTAGGAACATTCCCATGATACATATTAATAATAATTCATAGTAATTAATTGTATGATATAAATAAAACTGGTATGAGTATTCAATGTTAATTTGCATGGTAATCCCTACTGATAAATTTATTATCGAAATGCGCATCCAGGAATTGAATAACTTGAGTGGTAAGTAAAGGGAAAAGATATTTTTTGTTCTCAATCTCAGACAAAATAAGTATCACTAACATCCCCTCCTATTTCTACTTCCTACGCCCGATCAATTCGTTCACATAGTTAACTATAATGACTCATTGTAGTCGATCGACAACAGAATTCATTCAGAATTAAAATGCTGAATGGAAATGAGAGAAACCTGAATACCTTATCGTGGGTGCGTTCTACAGTTTGCATTTTATCGATTAGAACGTGTTCCAGTTGAAACAGACACCCAAATAATCTGCAAAGTTTCATTCAATCGAAAAATTCCATAAGATTCTTAGTTTTGAATTTTTTTTTTTGTTTTTGGTCAACCGGCTGTACCCTTACGAACAACCCTCAGAAGTCAGAGGCTTGGGAAGACGTGCCCCTTACCTTTTAACGTGTGATGCCATGCAAAAGACCAATGACCATGCTGGGAATCGAACCCACGCTCCTGTGATTGAGAGTCAACGCTATACCATCACGACCACAACGGCCCAATCGCATATTTTCAAAACTTTGAATAACAATATATTTTCAATTTTGACAATTTTATAACAGTTACTTTCAGCCAATCAGATGTTTGTATGTTAACAACAGTCTTTCTTTCTTGGAAATCACCCATAATCACACACAAACAAAAATTATTTTGAATTGGAGCAGTTAACCTCTGCTCAAGAGAATTAACTATGACGTTAATATGGAACGAAGAAATATGATTTTGAACAAAGTAAAATATGTTTTCATTTTTACTGACTGAGATGAGAAAAAACCTTATATTTATAGAAATTCATATATTGAATTGATCTCATAATATGAACTTGAAGAACATCAACTCTACAATTGAAGTATTGATAGCATCAATAGAAAGTAATGGTGGTCTCATCCAGACACTTTGTGGTGTTGATCAGAGACAACAGATGATTCACATCTGAAGAAATAGGTCTTTTTTTCAGTTATTCACTATCTCAGATGCAGATCATGAAGACTGCACATGAAAGTAGTTATAAGGTCAAACTGAGAGATTATGATTTTCATTGAAGACAATGTACGCTTTTCTATCAAAGACGGTGATTTTTTGTCCAGTCGTTCGTGCTCACAAACTGATTATCTGAACATTCAATATCAGTGGTACAGAGTTTCAATTTGAGGATATACAGTTTCATAATCAATCATTTGTTGACTTCTTGTACAGCAGGGGTTCCTAACCTTCTTGCACCTGCGTACTTCTTGAATTTTTGAAAAATGTTGGTGTACCACCAGTCTTGAATATTTTAATAAACGTATAATATTTACTCTTTTATAAGTGTTCAAATGCTTTTTGAATTCAAATCCTGAGAAAACTTCATATTTATGGGTTAGATATTTGTTTATTTATAACATGCGTATAATAAAGGAGAAATAAAAAGATTAAAATGATATTGCCACTTCAAAGTGACAATTGCCACTTCAAAGTGACAATTGTCATTTCAATGTGACAATTGCCAGATCAAAGTGACAATTGTAAGATCAAAGTGGCAATTGTCACTTCAAAGTGGCAATTGTCACTTCAAAGTGGCAATTCCAACTATTTTGAAAAATATTTTGTTGTTGGCCCTTCTACGCCTTCGTAAGTTACTCACCTAGGTTGTGTTATTTGATATTTGACATGGACTCTGATAGCGAAATTTCATTATTTCATAAAAAACATCTATCGTAGAAAAAATAGCATTTCATACTCGAGATAAAATACGTTTTTTTCGTTCGTGATATTGCCACACTCGCTCCGCTTCGTTCGTGGACAACCTCTCACCTCACGAAAATAACATTATCTCTTGATGAAAAATATACTTCTCATCTGAGAGCGCAAGTTTTTCAAATAAAAAATTATTTTCAATAACACATTTTTCCTCAGATTGAGATAACACTTGTTTCTGTATATAATTGATGATGAAGGTGATGAATAAAGTCGATTCATACATTAATACTATTATTATTATATTCTTCTCAGTGTACCTTTAGATTGATTTCTGTTGCATTCCTTCGTCTCGATAGTGCTACATTACTCGTGTACACCCGATAAATAAACATCACTGAAAAGTGGAACTTTCAGAACGTGACGCCAATCAAAGGTTCATGGCACAGTTCTGAAGCAAGTAAATAAACATTATGAATTTATACACATTGGGGCACTTCAAAGATATTACTAATGCTAACACTGCGTGACCTACTTTGTGGTTCGGTATTGAGCGAATTACTTTTTGGAGAGCGACAAAAACCTTTCAATTGGATGCGGTTGATGAATGTCCTCCATAGACGCGGCCAACAAGTGCGTTTTGTAGAATTTTCTATAAAAATACTCGCCTATAAATACTTTCATATGTAAGAAACTCTTGTAGCAACCTACTAAAATTTGCCAAATATCTGACATCATTCTTATTGGAAACTTGCAGACCAAGTCGAACTAGATTAAACAAATAGAAACAACAATAAATGAATGACGTTTAAGAAAATTCAACAAGAACACAATAAATTAATAACTTTTTTTTGGAGAAACCCAAGAAGCAGAAGTAATGGGCTGAGAGTAACCAGGCGCGTATACAAGGCGGGGGTAATGGGTGTAATTACCCCCCCCCACGATCGAAGAAAATTCAGTGTTACAATCAAAATTGACATTAAGATATTCACAAAATGAATCTAATCCAATCATCGTTGATTTTTTTTTTTCATATTGAATAAAACAAACTGAATTTGCCCTTGTTTTTTTCCCCCTACATGATGCCCCTCTGATAAACATAACTATCAATTTAAAGGCATTTGAACAAAAAAAAATTCACCTCCGGCGCTTTTCAATTTTCTGTCACCCTCTCTCCACGGATTCACGAATTATTATATGGGTTAGGATCCCGGATTGGCCGTTCGGAGCTGACCTGCGCCCGCCAGAAATTTTTCAAATTTTTTTCCATATCATATTCGTGAAACTAAATCTTTTTTGTGTAGTTCAACCGAATTTCGAAGCGATCGCTGTTCGAACATAGTTGCTGTAGGCATTCCAACGAACGTCTGCATTTTCAAACGACTCGAAATGGATTTTTTTTTCTCAAAAATGTATCGTGAGCAATTGATGGCGTAGAATACGGGAAAAATAATGAAAAAATACGCGCCTGAGAGTAACTCAGCCTCAAGAGTAAAAAGTCATCAGGAATAAACAGTATAACCCGAAACAATCACCGACATTGTTGATTTTCTCGTAAAACCATTAACTTTTTTTATGAATATGTAACCCTGTATAGTCGACATATCTGCGATGTTACCTATTTTGCAATAATTTAATTGTCAATTAAGTATAGACAAACTGAATAATTAATCAGGAAAGAAATTAAAATTAATAGCATTACGAATGTTCGTGAAAAAATGTCACTATACCAATATCCAGGGATACGTCCATGGTCCATAACTTTTTTCTATCCAAGATATCGATTAGATTTTTCAAACTATACATCAGACAATGAAGCACATTATAAAAATATTTTAATTTATCTACAAGATGTCCCAAAATGAAATAAACAATTAAGTTCTGATATTTTTAGGTTAACCTCCATTTTTATTGCGGTTTTGTATTCACCATTAAATTATCGATTTAATTCACTGGGATTTCATATACTCACCTGTTATAGTTTTAGACTCATTTCAGTTTATATGTTAAAATAGCATCGTACATAGACGCAGAAAAATTCTTCAGAATCATTCAATGTAACCAAACCAAGTTTTTTCCAGTCGATTCTAAACTTCAGCACATCTTTTGAAATGTAAGTGACCTCAAAGTTGATATTCCATCACCTACTATACGATTTTTTTAAATTACAAATTACGAATTACATCAATTCGACTTCTTCAAATGCAACGCTCTGTATTCTCAGTAAAAAACCTTTCATTCTCTTCTCAATTTAGGCAGATACCCGACAGAAAACAACAACTTCCCTGGCTAATACCACGACGGATGTTGAATTGTTTTCTATTGCAGAATTGCATGGCATTTTCGAAAGATTTCTGTCGATATAAAGTTTTTTGGGTATACTTTGTAATTTTTACGAAATATGTCGCAAAATAAGAAATGTGGATGGTTTTTGAGTGGGCCGCTTTCATAAAACTCTATATATGTAATTTGTCATTCAAGAAAAATCGTATATTAGGTGATGAAACATCAACTTCGAGTTCATCAACATTTCAAAAATCGCACAGAAGTTTGAGGAATTGCCTGGAAAAAAAGGTGGTTGAGTTATCTTGAATCTTTCTGACGTTATATATATTTTTCTGTATGTCCATACACAACAAAATCTATTGCAGACAATTCTATGAAACTCGGGAGCGTTATATCGACAACTCAATGATGAATCCAAAACTGTAACAAAAATATGGGGTTTGTCATTGAAAAATACATCGAAAAGTACAAATCTCAGTTGTGAATTTAATTTTGGTAAATCCTGTATATGAATGAAAAGATTGTCAGAATGTCATTGTTGGACCTATCATTTGAAAGAAAAATGTAGTTGACAGCTTGGATAGAAAAAATTATGGACCATGCATGAAACCCTAGATCATCCTGTATAAAGAAAATCTGATACAACTTTCGCTTAAGATATGTGACGGACACAACTAGTTGTATTGGGTGTTGTTTTTTGTTGAAGATTTCTCTCTACTAAATTTCGTAGATCATGAATTATTTCCGGTAATTTTTTTGAGGTACACATTGTTTGAAAATTTTCAAATTTTAATACAAGCTTGGTAAAGATTCGGTAAAAAATTTTTATACCACATGATTCGGAAAATACATAACATTTTAACATTGTGTAGTTTATGATAACTACAGAGATGAAAACAGTTTTTTAAAATAAGTATTACCTATATAGGGTCCTCATTTCTCTAGAAAAATTATTTATCAATTCATCCACAATCATCTTATAATTGAAATTTCATCCACACTTACGAACCGTATAAAGTACCACTTCATCCACTAATGAAATAATGAAAAATACAATCTTGAATCAATAACATTTCACTTATTTATTATTGATATTAGCATTTATATTAATAGACATTTCATTCTTTGGATAACTTCTTCTGAAGTAGGAAATGTTTTTTCTACACGTCTCCACATTATTGATATAAAGAGGATCCTGCTTCTATAATTATGAATTTTTGGTCCTCGTGTCTGGTATGGAAAGTAGCAGACATGCGACCCTGTCTTGTACATGACTGATTTTCAAATTCGTTAATTCACAGTATCGACAGGCACTTCCATTAATAATGCAACATGAATATTTCTAAGTTTATTATTCAAACAGTCAAAAGGGTTACGAGATGTTATTACATTTATCATCAAATATTCTTTAACGCAAGCTCTCGTCATGTACTATTATTCTACGTGTACTCTTCCCAATACTACAGCCCTCTTCTCCTTGTATCCTCGCGACTCATCATATTGGCAGTGAGTTTACTATATTTCCCAATGTCTATGTTTTTGAATACCTTTATAGCGGTCTTTAGTTCTTCTTCAGATTTAAGAAGCAGGACTTTTTCTGTTTCATTGTTATCACCCTCCGTTTTTTTTTTTCAATTCGTTAAATTCTGAAAATACTTTTTCATAATGTTCCCTGGACAATAATTGGCGTGTTGCTTCTTCAGCTTCCTCAAGGATTTTATTAGGAACAGAATTATTTTCTTGCATTTTCCACCAACTCCACAAATTTTTACAAATGGAGTCGATGAACCATCGGAAATAAATTGCCATTCAACACTCCGATCAAGTAACACATCCTAGATGAGTAATTCTCAAATAGTACTCAAAGTAACATCTTTTCATAATGTTATCCCTCAAACATGACATTCAGCCCTATGCTGTATCACTTCCGTTTAAAATAACGTCACCGTTAGTCTCCATTTCCGTTATTTTGCTATGATTGGTAATAGCAAAATAACGGAAATGGCGAATAATTTCCGTTATTTTTACAGCATAGGGCTGATTGTTTCCCGATTATTTATATTTTATTGAATCTCAATATTTCTGTAAACAACGCACGACACTCTGCCGGTGAGGAAAGATGTCTCTTACAAACAAAGTTCAAGACGTGAGTAGGGCGAGTTACTCATCTAGGTTGTGTCATTTGATCGGAGATTCAACACCTCCCTTGATTTTTGAGTTGATGACTGCCGCTGTCGTAGCAAAATGTCAAATCATTTTCTGATGAAAAATTTCAGCCATTCTGATTTTGAATGAATGTGATTGTGAATAAAACGTTGTATTGAATGCGTGTTTTAGATAAATTTCATTCGCTCAAGAAAATTAAACTCGAGCTTCGCTATCGCGTTTGAACATTCTTGTGCGAATAAAATGCTATTTAAAACACTTATGCACAATAAATAAATCTATTTTAAAAAATATTCAATTTATGGAATTGATATTGAAATATGCTCATTACCCAGACGGCACCCAATATTCCTGGAATATGCCTACAACATCCTATTTTCCAACAGATATTGCAATATTCATGGAATATTCCATGAATATTTATTTGATCTTATACACATTGAGAATATTCCTGGAATATATTTTAACGCATATCCATGAGATATTCTCCTTGAATATTGCTGGTATATTCAAAAGGCATATCAAGCAGAAACGTAAGTTTTTTAATATTCTGGGAATATTCAAAAGGCATGTCAATTTAAAGAAACGTTTTGTTGGAAAAATATCAAAAGTTTCTCGAATATGTATTAAATAAAAACTAAAAAACCGCATACATTTATATAACTTTTTAAGTTTCGTAGCCAAAATGACCCATTTAATTAGTTAGTTTATGAAGTAGTACGTTTGAAGTTTGAAGTAGAATTTCAACCAATCAAATGTTTCGGGTATCTACGCTCGACGCCGGAGACTTGACAAATAATATTGATTGGCGCTGCGATCAGTTTATGGATATTTGACATTGTCATCTGTAAGCTGTAATTGTTATTTGTCAATCGTCAAACGCGCTAAGAAAATGAAATTTGTTTAGTTTAGATGTTTTTAGTGAAAGTGAAAGCTGAAAGCCCTCGTATGGGTGGAAGTGTTGTAGTGCTGTTGAGACTATTATTACATATTCCAGAAAAAGTTGATAGAAAATATCCGCAGTTGAAATCACCCAACGACTCTTGGTAAGATAATTCGGAATTTAACTCATTCTCCGAATCTCCTTATCAAAAGTTCCAAAATCTTTTCTGTTTTTAGTTTTCATTCGTTAGTATAACAAATAATATATTTTTCCAGGTAATAATTTGCAACTATCCAGCTCGTGTCAGTTTGTAACAGTATCAGTGGACTAAGAAAAGGAAGTGAATGCAGTAACTCGGATCTGTCGAACTCAAGAATCTATTTCACCGCAGCAAAACAAAAATATTTATCCTGTAAAAGTAAGTAAATCTCTAGAATGTATATTTATGCATTTTTTTCATTAAACTTTCCTTTGTTTTGTAGAGATTCTACTGAAAGTCCTATGAGACTTCTGAATATTTTTAAGGCAAGTGCCACACAAAACGCAGAAATGATAACGGCTATAAGAAATTCTAAGAAAGGAAATAATATCCAAGATAATCCAAAATCAGTAGATATCGATATCCCATCATAGTCTTTCATAATAGAGTTGGATGGAAAACTTACTGACAAAAACATAGTAATTTTTACTTCCTTCACGATTACTTTGATAGTGCTTGTTGTTAAATTGTTATTAGTGCACTATAACTGAAAAGATGTAATAATTTTATTTATAGATGACAAAGCTTCTTTATGTTGGACGCATCAGTGTATTAGGAGATGTATGTCTGCCTCAGTTAGTTGACGATGATGTTTTAAGGCACCTTTAGCTAGGTTGGAGGAAATGGAAGGAAAAAATTATCTAATCTAGATGGCTACTTTGATAAAAGGTAAAAATATACCACAGAGAATCTCAGATGACGTCAATTTGAATTAAAATTTACCTTCACTTAATTTATACCATGTACTTAGATTATCATATAAAAAAAAACGTTTTTCTCAATGTTGACCAACTGTTCTCGAATATTTAATATTTTTTTCGGTATTTACATAATCTGCATTCCTATATGTAATAAGAGACATTGTATATAAAAATTAGAGGCTTGGTCAGGCAGGTACTTCAATTAAATTAAATTTTAGACTAACCTTACCATAGTGTTGTTACATTATTTTAATGTCAAATATTATGTAGGTATTTACTTAAATCATTTTCAAGTATTCCCCTTTATAAAATGTTGCAAATATCAATATGAATAATTATCAAAATAAATATAATTCATCAATTCTTTTCGATAATATATTGATGGTATTTTTAGGGGTATGTAAGAAAATCCCACTCGCATAGCAATTTACTTAGAAGTCGAAGAAAAACATGCTATTTTCCGGCTCTAAGCAACTGAGAGTTGCAATAGGACACTGTAAGTAAATTATTGTACAATTTATTTTCTTCTAATTGTTTTTTTAGGATCAAGAAAAACAAAGAAAGATCCTGAAGAACTGAAAAGTGCAATGAGACCAATTTGAGTAATTTGTGTTAGTTAACTGAATTTCTAAAGGTCTTGATAATTGCCAAGAGAGTGTATCAGAATACATATGTATGTTGTTTTTGTCGTTTTTGCAATAAATACTTTTTTTTGTATTTAATTTTTTATTCTTATTCAACATTGGACCTCATATTTTAGTTTATTCCATATGTAAACTAAACACCCTGGGATATGTTCTGAATTCATCTTCAAGAAGCATTCAGAATATATTTCGGGCATGATTTTATGGTAAGAAAACATATATATATAGCATGTGCCATGAATGTGTTTTAGGATATTCCTGGAATATGTTTGGAATATTCCTGGAATATGCGTATCACATGTTTTGGAGGATACGGAATATTCCTGGCATATGCCAATATGCCGGTTTAAGATGTATGGAATATTCCTGGCATATATTTCATGGTGACCTTGAATATCTATGGAATATGCATAGCACATGTTTTGGAGGATATGGCATATCCCTAGAATATGCCAATATTCCGGTGGAATATGCCTAGGATATTCATGCAATATTATTATGCCGTCTGGGTATCTGTTTATTTCCCGAAGTCATCAGGTTTTGGTTGTGTAAAAGTAATAAGCGAATTGATGTCAAATCATAAAACAATTATGTACTGTCAAACGACATAAAATTTTCACTCGACAATTTTTTTGCTTCCGATTTAGTGAAACACTTGTAATGAAAGTTCAAAAAGTTTCCAAATTTTAATTTAAATTGCACTCTAAACTACAATGTTTTCTATCATAAACATACAGCATTTTACTTTCAGTATATGAACCTGAAATAAAAGGATGTACAAAGAGTAAGTAGTTATAATCATGTTGAGAAACATCACCATAGCTGTTCTGAAATCCTGCTCTCTATTTCTTCAGCTAGGACTCTTGTTAGAAAATTGTAGCTGGCGTATATAAAATGAGCATCTCTCTTTACTTAATCCAATTACTTATTACCTAAATTTCATTCTTCATGCCATAAGTAAATTCGTAACGACCTCGAAGTCACATAAGCATCTAAATATACTGCTTCATTATCGCTCATCACTCCACACTGCTATAATGGTGCTGTTTCATGTTAGGCACGTCTCGTTGTTTACAAATTGAACCGAAAATGGGTTTCGAGTAACTAATTAGTTGCATTCAGAGAAATTCCGTCATAATCACCAAATCAATTCGAAATAATGATGTCATTCACGAAATCAAATCACGAAAGGACAAAATAATCTACATTGGTCAATCAAGGATTTTGTAGATTCCGAATAGAGAACTGACAATAGCCCAGGATATTATTTCCTTTTTGAATAAAATACTTCAACTATCAATTTTCAGTTTTTCATACTTGAAAATATCCCAATCATCGTAAGTGAAATTTTATAATGAAGCCACTGTTAATGTTTAGTCCTGTCGCTTAGAAAATTCACTAATTGAGAGTAATTTCGAACAAATTAATAATTGAGTAAGTAAAAAAATACGATATACGCTGTATCTATCGAGAGTTCAAACAGCTACTGATATGAGGAAAAAAACAAGCTTTCTAACGATACTTAACATGACATATGTTTCCATTTGAAGAAATTAATGATAACGTCACTTCTCCACAAATAGAACATCAAAAAAAAAAATTGAATTCACAAAAAGATGCAGAGTGAAATACCGATTGACTTTTAAGAAAACTTTTCTTGAATTACTCTCATATAATCATAAAGTGAGAAAAATAGGCGAATCCGCATATTTGACTAACTCTGTGTGGATTTGCGAACTTGGATAACAAGGTTAGTTTGGTTAGGTTAGATCATGTTCCCTTCTTTTTTAATTTTTAAGCCATAAAAGAAGGGAACATGATCTAATCCAACCAAACTGAACCTTGATATCCAAGTTGATCCTCAACGTAACCTAAAATTACATTGCACACTACGCAGGCGCAACTAAATAGAGTTTTGATTGGTCCATGCGGATTGACAATTGGGAAGTGTTGTGGATAGGAATTCTTGCATTGCGAGATTGGGCATTTAATATGCGAAAAAGTAATTTCTAATCGTAAAATCCTACAAGCACAAACCGAAGGAAGAAAATGTAATGCATCAACTCTTAATAAATCTGAAGAATTTGCAATAGCCAGATTAAGTATATGATAAAAATTAACCTGAAGGATTCCAAAATAAATTATATCACATTTTGGCGTTTGAATCAGCTTGGCGCGGAGGAGAAGCAGCATACTTCAAAACCTCTTATTCCGTTGTAATTGTAATTGACAATAATTGAAAAGAAAATAGACATATTGAGTATAATCCTCTATTTTCGAAAACGAGACAAGGCGGTAAGAATAAAATATGTGACAGCAAATGGATTACGCCTAATATTTTAGGGGAAGATATTTGCCCAATACGTTTATTCGAAGAGTTAATGAAAAAACGAGTTACTCTTTTAACATTGGACAGAGTATTTCTTACACCAAATCCATTTTGGAAGAAGAAACATTCTAAACGTTAGGATGAGAATGTGCCGATCGGAATTAATTAAATTTCCAAATGGACCAATTCATCAGCACAACGTATTGGTATAAATGTCAAACGTGTCAAAATTACTAATCACTCAAATCGAGCGGCAGCAGTTAGCGAATTAAATAAAAGCGGAATTGAAAAAAAAGCTCTAATAAAAATAACAGACACAGCAATTCATCATCAATAAAACCATACTTAGAAGTTGACAAAGAGTATCATTCGAGCATTATTCAATCAATTCGTTTGGAAAAATAAAAAACTCCAACAACTACTACAGAAAAAGGATTAGCTGCGGCACTCGCAGTGACATCATTGTTCCTAGTATGAATTTCAATAACTGCGTTTTTAATAATTGTACATTCAAATAATATTTTTTTTGTTTTTAATGATTCATGAATAAAATTTGCATGGATAGGTTTCGAAATTTCTCATTCATTAAATTGTATGTACTAAAAGCTACACCAGCATTTATGGCACACTCCAAGAAAAACTATTATACAATTTTGTACACATTTATTACAAATTTGCGTCCCATCCAAAAACATTTTTACACTCCCCGTTTTCTGGGAAATGGGCGTGGGCTAACTTTAAACTAAAACTGCACCACGCACTTAGTATTTTTTTAAAATACGCAATTATTGTTGATCGAAAGGCTGCTGAAATTTCTTACACATTAATTACAAATCATTGACGTGTTGAAAGTTCCAATATTTTAATCCCCAAAGGGTTAAATACCCCTTAATTATAAATAAATCCCCAATAAATATGGACCCAACGTGGCCAGTGCCAGCATTTTTCACAAGATTGTTTAAAATTGTCCTGCAAACAATCGAAGAGTCGGGAATTACAAAATGAAGAACCCCCAAGGTGTATACAGTGTGTCCATTCAAGTTGGTGACATACGGAAAACATTTTTATTATTCACTTGCGGAAAAAATTTAATTCCCTTCAAATGTTCTGAAAATTGTAGTACTTAATTTAGAATGATCAAATCGTGAAACTTGTCAGCTGTATACGAGTAGAGTCCAAAAATATGAATTCGGTAATAGAGTGAAATACTTTTATTTGTGGCAATATCGAAGACTGCTTTGATGGAAAATTGTTAAGAATTGAAACTCACTTTTAAATGTGCATTCATATCCATTCAAATTTAATAAATAGTTATGTCACGAAATGATGGGATATTCTACTTGAACTGCATTTCATAGAATATTAGAATTCTTTACAGTATCCCACAAGCTTCTATTAAGTGTCTTTTGATGCATATGGACTATATCAACCAAAAAAATTGAAATTTTGAAAAGTGGGCTGTGTTAATAAATAGTTGTACCACGATATGACGGAAAATTCTACTTGAACTGCATTTCATCGAGTATTAGAATTATTTACAGTATCCCACAAGCTTCTATTAAGTGTCCTTTGGTGCGTATGGACTATATCAACCAAAAAAATTGAAATTTTGAAAAGTGGGCTGGGTTAATAAATAGTTGTACCACGATATGACGGAAAATTCTACTTGAACTGTATTTCATCGAGTATTAGAATTATTTACAGTATCCCACGTACTTCTAATGAGTGTCGTTTGATGCGTATGGACTATATCAACCAAAAAAATTTAAATTTTGAAAAGTGATCTGTGTTAATAAATAGTTGTATCACGATATGACGGGAAATTCTAATTGAACTGCATTTTATCGAGTATTAGAATTATTTACAGTATCCCACAAGCTTCTATTGAGTGTCGTTTGATGCGTATGGACGATATCAACCAAAAAAATTGAAATTTTGAAGAGTGGGCTGTGTTAATAAATAGTTGTATCACGATATGACGGTAAATTCTTGAATAGATACACTGTATACACCTTGGGGGTCCTTCATTTTGTAATTCCCAACTCTTCGATAGTTTGCAGGAAAATTTTAAACAATATTGTGAAAAATGCTGGCACTGGCCACGTTTGGTCCATATTTATTGAGGATTTATTTATAATTAAGGGGTATTTAACCCTTTGGGGGTCAAAATATTGGAACTTTCAACACGTCAATGATTTGTAATTAATGTGTAAGAAATTTTAGCAGCCTTTCGATCAACAATAATTGCGTATTTTTAAAAAGATACTAAGTGCGTGGTGCAGTTTTAGTTTAAAGTTAGCCCACGCCCATTTCCCAGAAAACGGGGAGTGTAAAAATGTTTTTGGATGGGACGCAAATTTGTAATAAATGTGTACAAAATTGTATAATAGTTTTTTTTGGAGTGTGCCATAAATGCTGGTGTAGCTTTTAGTACATTTAAAATGTCCTGCCGAATCAGGCTACATGTTTGTAATAATATCAGGTAAATTTGTGTTGTCCAAATTCTAAACTGTTACCTGAAGCAATTTAACTCGGAAAACTTCCAACCTAAAAACGTTCCACCTTTGGTTTCGCGTTTTTAATAGTTGACAGTTTTTGTTAGACAACAGTTTCTCATTAAACAACCCGAATGCATCCGATAAAATACAAATCTCTCATGCAATTATTCTAAGTGAAAAGAGTGAAAATACTAAGGATTTACATGTATACAAAATGATTGTTTGATTCTTTAAGATTTTCAATATTTTACATTGTTTTTCTTCAAATGTCAATTTACTGAAATTAAATTTTGTTTTAAATTTTGTTTATTTCAATATTCCTCAGTTGAAATTGTCATTTTCAGTACCTACAAAAAGTCGTTCTAGATACTTATATTTTTCTTCCCAACATAATTTGAATGACATCACAAATTTCGTGAAATATTTGCTTTACCGCAAAAATGCTTCGGAGGTTTGCTCACATCCGCATAATCACTATTCACATTTGTTTACATAAGCATAAAGGACTTTCTATTCCAGTGTCCCCCTTATGATTGTATAAGTTTCAATCGATAAAAATTAAGTAGAAAGAAATGTAAATGTGAATACTGTAGATTATGCAAAACCAACGTACAGCAAAAGCAATATTATAATATACGAGGTATATTTCAGTATTTCCGACACGTTTGATTACTGTTTCAAACAATCTGAAATAATAATGACATGTTTACAAGATTTTCGAAATGAGTTCGCACACTTTCATTCAAAAGCATGTGCCTTATCTTGTTTTATGAATCTGATATAGAATGGGTGTTATTTCATAAACCTTTTCTTTAATACTATTCTCTAAAATATTTCAATACTGTCAAATCCGATCAGAAAAATTTCCATCCATTACTTCAATTGTTCAGTAATTTTATTAATTGTATTGCTTCCATGCAATCTGAAGATCACAATCCATTAAGGCTGATTCTGTTCAATTCATAGGGCAGGAAAAAATCACGATAGCTGAGGCATTTCACTAACCCCAATTCAACCTGTTGTTTACAATACATCTGAGATAACTCACATTCTTTTGGAGGAAAATGTATTTCAATTTTATTGGCGCCAATATCATATCCCTATATACCTATAGAAAAATATTTTTTCAATAAGAACAATAGCATTGCGGTATATCACACACTTGGTCGAAATCCAAGAGTTCCCGGGTTCGAATCCCGTTTGATCCATATATTTCAATCTGGCATGCCAAAATATTATTTTAGATTTGAATTCATTTGAGCACAGAATTGAAGTGTCACTACCTATACACAGAAAACAAAGTTTCGATACGCAATTCAGTTATTAAATCTGCAAAATGTACAACGGCATCAACAACGGTTTGAAGAAATTGACTTATTCAAATATGTTTATAAAAAAGTACTACTTACTACACAACACGTGATCATTTTGAGTTTAAGAAATCTATTGCAATACGTTTTGTTAAAAACACATTTTTTTAGTAGACATATCACATTTATTTTTGAACACCGGTATCATAAGACTGTGACAAAAACTGCTAGACAATAATGCGAACTGGTTTTTTGCTGCATGTATTATAGTTTATTTTTTTCCTAATTTTCAAATAAAAAATGAGTATTTTTTTCACAGTAAGTTGTAAAATCATGTTGATGAGATACCTGTATCTACATCAAGATAAACTCCGCCATTTATTTCCAAATTTAGGCGTGTACTAGAAAATGTTGAATTAATTTGAATTTTTGGGAATGATAACGACGTTAATTTTTTTTATTATTCTTTAAGAATATCCCAATCACTTTCGGACAGCGCAAAAGATCATTTATGCTAATAACCACTCCCCACGCCGTGGGGTAACTGACTATTAGATCCGATAATCATGTGCACTGAGCAGGCAGAGTGAACCAAGAATTACGGCCTTCTGCATTCGTCCTGCTAAGATTTGTGCCAAATCACGGAAGGCCGGTATGATTTTTAAGTTGGAGAGCAGTGTGCCCATCATTCCACCAAGGACTCCTATTATCAGAACCAACGTCTTGATAGAATGGTTTGTGTAAAGCCTGCGGAGAGTAGATCTCGATATTAGGTCCGTTTTTCCTCCTCTTTTCGGACGATATTCGTTTCGCCAGGAGCTGAAAACTCAATAACAACCGTTCTACTCTGATGGTCGAGGAGGACTATTTTATGCTTATTGACTTGTATTTGCCTGAGGGTGGAGAATGAGTAGTTACAATAGATTCGGCACTTTTCATTCTCCAAAACGGACTCAATTTCCCCCGGAGCATAAGGCAACACCGGTGTCTCGTCTACACCGTACGAGTGTCAAAGATGTTAGTATAACACTCGTAGGGCCACGTTATGCCTGTGGATAGAGACTGAGACCGCATACGCTGGACCAGCTGACAGCAAATGCATTATGGTCTCAGCTGCCCCACGACACGCTCTGCATATAGTGTCAGGGACCTCTATGCCCATCACGCGACTACGGTAGACGAGTGTGTTGAAGACACCATCCTGGCAGGCCATTATGAATCCCTCGCTTTCCGACTTCAGTCCACTTGACCTGAGAGGCCAGGTTTCTAGATAAAACAAGGCCTTCAATGTTCTTGAAGACGACCCCATGCATTGGCTCATTCTTATGCAGAAGAATTTCACTCTCCGCAGCTTTAACATGGGATTTTTGCTGAATGTTCTTGAAGACGACCCCATGCATTGGCTCATTCTTATGCAGAAGACTCTCACTCTCCGTAGCATCAACATGGGCTTTTTGCTGACAGAGTTTGGGTTCGTCCGTTCAGTGTCATCGGCTGCACGGGTTGCTGCCTGGAAAGAAATGCTCCAATCCCTGGTTTTTCAAGCAGAGAAGAGGATCTGAACTCCTGATGACTTTACAGGCTTCATCCAGCAACATTCTGTTGTGTAGACACTCCAAACTCAAAATTCCACGGCCTCCTCATTGTCTGTGGAGTTGCGAGTTTTTACGTCGAGTTGTCTCAGTTCTTCCTAGGTCCATTTCATAACTCCGAAAGAGTAGAGTAGAATCGGAGTAGAATGCAGCAACTTTGTTCTTCCCCGACAGTTCTGATGACCAGATCTGTCGGAGTTTGTGCTGTTTGGAGAGAGTTTTTAACAGTAGTAACCCCTTGGGTGTGGCGTTGTTCCATCCCTATACGTCTCTCAGGCATCCAGATTGTGCAGGATGTTTTCGTCTACGAGTGGGTATACTAGGCTAACCTCCTGATATATCCTACTACTCGGTTCCAGATGCACGAGAAAGAGGTTCCCACAACCGAACCCCTCAGAATAGGGGTCATAGGCAAGGTGGTGGGGTCCAAAATGATAGATTGCCACTTTATGAAGACGTTTATTGTTATTATTATTATTATTATTATATATGTGAAACGTATTTCAGGACACGTCAGATCTGTATTTTACGGATTATACCAGAAGTTCCTAGCTCTTCAACAACTTTGGACATCAAGTGAGGAATTTTTGAAATTTACCTACCATCGCGCACCATGCAGGTTGTGATGATTAAGAACTAGGTATTAATAACGTGAAAGTGTGCAGTTTCGTTTCATTTCATTTCAAGAACACCTTGCAGTGGAATTTCCATTCGTTCAATGACTCAGATTTCTACTTGAGAAAAATTCCATGGTGACAGCACATGGACAAGTGATTCCCTAGCCCTGAAGTGATTCAATGAACTTGAGAATGAACTAACGGCGAATAAAATAATAAAATTTGAATTTGAACAATGGCACCGTCGTAATTCCGTACAATGTCAACCGATTCTCGCTAATGTCTCCAACACGACAATCCACTAGCTCAACCTTCATGGACTCAACTATGACATGCAACAAAAAAGCACGTGTTTGAAATGAGTCTCCAGAGCATACTAATGGATATATCGTACCATGAAAACGGTTGGCATTGTCCGAGGTGAACACGAAGGTTATCATTAAAATTCTCTCTGAACAAACCAAGAGCAATTCTATAATAACACGTCCCATACAATAGTGAAATAATTATGCATTAAATTATTCACGATCAGTAATAACGTCGACCTATATCAGTATATAGCTCTGTGCTGTTGATAGTTTAATCTTTCCTTATCAGTAAAATTGTGGCGCAATATGGAAAATGCCTTCGTGTTCCTTGTACGTTTTCATTTTAAAACTCACCACACCCTATGACTTGAAAACATCAAAATATTCAAAAATCTGCCGATGCATGTCAATTTGTTTTCGGGGATGAATTAGTCTTCAACTTTTTTATTGTAAAAACTAGTTTAACTGAACATGGCCGATTTAGGCAAGGAAAGTCAAGAAAATCTCCCAAGTCAAGATGTGAGAAATCCCTTCCAAGCCTGAATGGGAGCAAACCGAGCATCTGAGACACCAGGTCAAATACCATTTTATCAAGGCCTTACTGTAACTTGTGGGGTTCTGCAGTAGTGGACCAAAACTTTCCTAGCTACTCACGGGAACAAATATGGACCTACACAACAGACAAAAATCCACAAAGAGGCGGAAGTGACCATACCCAGTCGAAAGCAAAAAGCTTAGACTAAAGGTACTCTCAGACGAGGAGGCTAGAACAGTCCATCCACAGCCTCTCCTGTCTCTTGACGAAGATAAGGCACGTAGAGGACTCTCTTAACGATTTCGAGAGCATACACAACAGATCTAAGAAGATCGTAGTGTATGCAGATAGAGGCTTTTAGCAAGGAAGTTCTAAACTAATCTGAGGTACGATCATCTTTATTTTTCTATTTGACAGGGAATGTGGCAAACATCCAATTCAGCATAGGCTAGCTACAAGGATCATAAACCCCACTTTTCAAGTTGCCTCTGAACTCTTGCAAGTGATTCTCTCTCTCTCTCTCTCTTTTAAAAAATTTTTACGTAGCACTTGTTTTCTCTCGTTCTTGTGTAAGGCAATCTAAACACCTGCAGTTTTGAAAATTATCCTGAGGAGTCTCTTAATGAAGACAGTGCCCGATAGAGAACTCTGAACGATTTCGAGACTCTGGTAGGAAGTAGGAATTTAGAAAACAAAATCTCTACACGCCGGTGTTAATTGATCGATCCGTTGTCGAGATATTTAGGAAAATCTGTTTGCTGCTTCGTACCATTAAAAATAAAACTGTACCTAACTGTTTATTCTCTTTCCTTTTATTTCAAACCTGAATTAAAATATTTTACACTACTGTGTTGTTCATTATTGCCCAAATAATGGTATAACCGCTGTTTAAATGCGTGGCGAACATTTTCAATCACTTCTGTTCGAAGTGCTTGACATTCTGCAGTAATCCTTTGTTGAAGCTCTTGTAAATTTTGTGGCGGGGGTGTGTAAACAACTAATTTTAAATGTCCCCAAAAAAATAAACCACATGGTGCTAAATCCAGGGACCTGGCTGGCCACTATTATAGGACACTATCGTTTTTTTTGGCGTCCGCAACTTCTTCAATTGTTACTTACTCCTTCATTTGTTGTCTTCTGTCTTCTCTAGGAATGTTATTCTTAGAGCGTGACATTAATGTGGAGAAGCCCTCTTTGAACCAAGGCAATATAACACATTTTTGAACAATTCTAGTTTGATTGCAGAGCTGTGCCGAGCACTGACAAAAAGTGCCTCGAAAAAGTGCTCAGGAGCACAGTGCTTTCGAGCGCTAAAATGCTTTAAGCACTTTCACGAGCACTAAGCACAGTGCTTTGGGACAGCTCTGTTTAATTGTTCTCCTGTACTCTATAACTTGTTTAGTTGAGTTGAAATCAGTTGAAATTACGACATGTTGATTTTAGGTAAAATGAGAATTGTTCTGAGATATCTAGTTGCAGACACTTCAGAAAGGAATTTTTTCATCAGATGAAAATCAATTCGAAGGCAATAGACAGTCTCAGAAACAGAAAATCACTGATATGAATGCAATCAATCAAATGGCATCAACAGAGAAAAACAAATGTTCTGTATCAGCTGCATATAAGTATATTGCCTGAATATATAAGCATGCCATAATATCATTTCCATTTAAGACGTGTATGAATTTTTTCTGAATACCTACCATCAAAACGTATCTGAAGGGGGTCTAATGTCCATCCCTGAGGCACTCCGCACTTAAGTTTTGACATTTATCAGAATTCAGTAGATCATCTACAATCTGATTCAATTGCTTCCGATGCTATACTTCGAAAACCCTATTACAAAAGATTCATTCATAACACAAAGACGAAAAATCAGCATCATTGGCATTATTCTTCAAGGTAAACACAAAGGTTGTCATTGAAATTATCTCTGAACTAACCAAGGGTAATTCTATACTAACACGTCCCATATAATACTGAAATAGTTAGACGTTAAATCATTCATGATTAGACCAATATAGAAAATTAATTCGTGTTCAATTTATGTACGCTGTGATCATCATAAAACAAACCACACCCTATGATTTGAAAATATCAAAATATTCAAAAAATGCATGTTGATTTTTGTTCTCGGGGATCGATACGTCTCAACCTTTTTTTATTTTAAACTTCGATGTCAAATTAATATTCGTTATACGAAATCGAATTACATCACTCATTCCATAATTTTTTAAATTATTGGGGGAACCTATATTAGGCTGTACATAAATTATAACTGATAATTATCATGACAATGGTTATCACGGGTACTAAAGCACCTGTTGATTTATTGAGTTACCATCATATAGAAGAATAAACTGTATTATTCATATTAAGTACCTCATTTCCTCCCCATATGGCGGCAAACTGTTCATTTTTTTGAAGACCTTTTTAATGCAGCAACAAAGCGGCGGTTTTTTATCGTTTTAAACGATTTTCCAGCCTCCCACGAGTCTTATTATATGTACTTAATGATGAGGATGTTGAACTAAGATAAAATTTGTAGTGATTATGTTACTTTATTCAAGAATATAATGCATTTTTTCATACACACACGCTACTAATGAGTAGGCACGGAATTAAAATGGTAATTATGGACATTGTCAGTCAAAACAAATAAAAATTGGATACGAAATCGAACAAGAGCAGCATGAAAACACAATGATCAAGTACTTTCTAATCAACTTCTTATACGTTTTCTTTGGATGAAGCCGTAAAATACGTTCACTGTCTCAGTTTGGATGTCCTAAATTTCGAATTCGAATAGAAAATGATACCGTCCACCGAATGTACAAGAAGCCCATTCAGTGTTGGCTTAAAATACAGCATGGGAAAACTCTCTAGGAGTCACGAACAACATTGAAAAAATTCAACTGAATATGCATGGTCTCGTGCCTCATATATTTTAATTCTTCAATAAATCATCGACTCAGTGAAGCTTTACAGCTTGTCTCGAATAATCTCAAAAAAGATAAACAAGATTTTAACAATTATAGACCTATTTCGTAGCTCTCTGTTATTAAAACTGAAGAAGATTGTTAACAGGAGACTTCCACCTCAGCTCAATGCCAACAAAATTATCTCTCCAGTTAAACATAGGCTCATATGATTAATAAATCCACTTCATCAGCTATGTACGATATTATCCAAATGATTTATGGAACACTAGACTCTGAAAGGTTAATCTCGGCTTGAGATATGATTTCAAGAAGGATTTTGATCGAGTATGCTTTGATATATTACTGTTAAACCTGTCATTATATCAGAAAATTCTAGTAAAACGTGCTCTCCTTGGGGTAATATTAACAAAGGGGTACCATAAGGATCGATTCAGGGTCCACTTGCATTTCTGGTTTATACCAAAGAATATATCATAAGCTTCAAAAACGATGTTTGTGGGTGACAAATTTTTTTGTTAACGATATCAATGAATATGAGGGAATAGATGCATTGAATACCTTACTGTCAACTGTCAGAGTGGGCCATAGAAAACGAAACAGCCGCTATGTAGGTCGGCAGAACCGAATTATATAAAAACGCTCGGCCACGTAAACATTTTCAAGGGGGACATCATTTGCGATGAAATTCACCTGAAATACATTCCATCCCTCGGAGCTGCTACCGCCACCCCTAAATTCAAAATGGCAAAATATGGCAAGTGATACTTCATTCGAGAGGTATTTTCTTTCTTAATGTCGAACATTAATTCTATGGATTCGTTCGCGAGATATAGGAAGTTGAGAAATCACTTTTCATTCAGTCAATCAATAAAAACAATATCTGATGAAGCAACTGTCGCAATAATTATTATTTCCAAACTATCACCCATTTTCATACAATGAGACCTCACATTTCGTAGCATTTCCGGCGTTATTCGACGGCATTTTCCAATAATTTTACTTCGTAGATCTTCCAGAGATTCTGGTTCGGTTGCATAGATTTTGTTTTTCAAGTGACCCACAGGAAAGTCGAGTGAGGTTAAATCTGGAGATCTGGCTGGCCACTCTATGGGGCCTCTTTTTCCAGTCCATCTTTCAGGAAACATTACATCCAAGAACGTCCTAACAGGCTACGCATAATTTGAAGGTGCCCCGTTTTGTTGAACTATCAAGTGGGATCATGGTAACGATCGTCATTTTCAATGATGTCTACTAATTGTGAATAATATAATAATATAATATAATAATAATCATAATCCCTCATAAACACTCGTTGAGTGTACCCAAGGCATTCAATAAGTTTCTCCTATCAGGTTACCATCGAGAAATACTGGTCCAGTCAAACGGTCCCCAGGAATACCGGCCCAGATCAAGTAAATGAGGATGAAATAAAGTTTTGAAACGAAATTACATGTTATTTTTCGTTAAACAATGAAAGTTACAATGACAATGATAATTATCTAAACAGTTGCATTGTTAGATCTTATTTTTATTGATTAGGGATATAAAATGATTTCCAAACTTCAAGTTAATATTTCTTGAAAACGAATCGATAAAATTAATTTGTTTTTGTTGTTTCATCTTAAGAAGGAAAATATGTTTCAAATGAGGTATCACTTGCCATATGTTGCCATTTAAAAATTTAGGGGTGACGGTCACAGCTCTGAGGTATTTCTGGTGAATTTCATCGCGAACGATGTCCCCCTCTAAAATATAGTTGACGTGTCCGAGTGTTTTTATATGTACATATAATTCTGTTCTGCCGATCTACAGAGCCGTTGTTTCGTTTTCAATGGCCCACTCTTTAGTTGGTATAGATTGAATAGCTTCGAAACTCCTCAATGGCCCATAGTGAATTTGTAGGCAATGTTGAACATGATCCATCGTCTCACGATGTCAAATTTGAACTATAAATGTCTTCGAATTTTAAAAACCCAGGGGATTACCAAATTTACAAACTGAAATTTTACTTCTGTTTTTCTAATTTTAATGTCCCAAACACCAACTCATAAAATTAAAAAAATGTTAGATTGAGAGAAGCGAAAATTTTGTACACTTCATTTCAGTAAAATACATGGGGTGGTATACATTGGGACATACAGTAAAATCTGAGACACGGGCAATCTTTCCAAAGGAACAAGTTTTTTTTCTTCAGGAGTGTATGAGTAAGAGCAATACGACATTGAATACCTCAACTACAATATTTTCTAAAATCCAGACTATCACAAATGGCACTACAAAAACTTTGAAGGATTTGAAATAAAATGATTTGACTCAGTAGTGAATTGAAATGCAACTAGGAATTAAACGTTTCTTTCCTAAAACAAGGGGTTTCTCATAGAGGCATCAACAAAAAATATCATATGTCAAAATCAATTTGTTTAGAAACAAGTCAGTATATTTCACCGTTATGAAGAACTACAACTTCCTTACCAATTTCGTTACCATAACTTGGGCCCCTACAATACTTTTTGAGAAATGTACAAAAATTGTGAATTTATCACTGCGACTGCACCTTTTTCAGCCTGTTCATCATCTATAATCGAGGTTATACACCAACAAAATTCACATACGACTTAAAATTACAAAAGATTCTCATATTTCGCATAGAGAAATATCTCAAAACTCGAACAAACTGACATTCTGAACTGTCATACAAACAATTTCCATATACCATATACAGTTATTACAAATTAATTTTAATAAAAGGATAACATTTTGTGAAAGTGCTGAGCAGCAGTTGCTTTAAGACAGATTAGATAGAAGTAGAATTTGAAACACTGTCGGAGTTTCGAATATTTCCTCTGATAAAAAAGTATGTTCTATACAGTGCGTTTCAAAATTTAGTATCAAGATTTCAAATGTAATCTTTATATCTGAAAAACTGAAAGAGCTATGAAAAATAAAATCAATTATACTCATTCTCTACTGATTTGCAGTTGATAATTATTAGAGTGATGGAATCCTTAAGCTTAAAGAGACAATTTTTGAAAAATTTCAAATTTAATGGTAAATTTCTCAAAAAGTTTCCGTTAAGGACAAAATTTGTAGGGATGAAGTAGTTCTATAGAATGGTGAAATAACACCGGTTTCCTTCCAAAATTCCGGTTTCGCTACGAAATGCAACTTATTCAGTTGCCATGCTCTTAATAATAATAATAGATTTAGGAATTTACTACACACGTATGACTCCGCAATGAATAAACCAATGACGTATATAGCAGCTGCAGTATAACCCCATTATGGAAAACAACCGAGATAATAATTCTGTTGTAACGCTGGTTCGATGAGAGTTCGTTTTACGTATAACCGCAACATTCAGTAAATCCTTTTTCGATGGTTTGTTGATAGCCGCTTCAAAATGGCAGAAAAATTTAAACATATTCAAAAATATTTTTGCTTGTGATTGATACCTACCTTCTGTCGGCAAAAACTTTAGGGCACAGTATAATTAGGGGTAAGTTGTGCAAAATATTGCAAGATTACCGCATATCAATTTTTTGTTGAAAATGTAACAGAATGGACCTGTACATTTACAAAAAATCAATTACAAAACTTGTTTCAATCGATTGTTAATAGTCTAAAACGTCTATTTATCAACGAGTGCCACTCTACTTTTTTTATTTAAGAAAAATATCACATTTCAAAGTGTGCCTCTGACGTCACGTTCATCGGAAATATTCCCCACCATAATTCACGTTCCGAAATAGGGAATATCGTTCTCTCATAAAATATAGCTACTGGCTAATTATAACCCATGTTAACTTTTAATTTTGTACTTTGTTTTCTTTTTCTATTTGTTGTTTCTGTCTGGAATATCACATAGACGTTAACGTCTCTTGAATGTAACAGTGATACGTTATTAGGAGGCATCTTTGCGGGGTTCAGAACCACATCGCAAAGACATCTCAGAAATACATCGCATAGACGTCGCCAGCATGCATCATGAGTGTGACAAAAGTAAGTCGCTGGGACGTCTGTGCGACGTAACGATGCGAGTCGCAGGTCACGAAGTGACATCGCATATATAATATATAATACGCATGGCTAATGACCATAGCAGTCGATACCAATACACCAAAGAAAAAAAATTATGAATAATATAATATAATATCTTAGAGATATATCTGTGTTGGCTGGGTCTTTTCCCGCTTCATGACTGAAAAAACTAAAATATCAACCCGAAACATCAAAGGCGCCGACTAGAAGTGAATTTACCGTTTACGGATAAAAATAGATTCAATCCTAGCAAATGAATAAAAAATAACGTAATTAATTGGCCAATAATTGGTGTGTTTTGAGATGAAATGATTTCATCTGAATTGCTCAAAACACACCTTTTTGTGAGGAAATTTCAAAAAAAACTGCGGAGGAGACCCCAGATCCCTCTTTGCGCTGGGGGTATTCCTCACACCCCATACCCCCGCCAGGTCACTTCTCTAAAAAGGCCTCGCAAAGATGTTTTGCTCCGGGCCTCGCATTTGCTAAGGACGGCTCTGTCGTCGGGTGACAGGAAAAACTCAATAAGTACTTTTTTGTTAATAATAATTATTCTGAAATTTTACTGAATATTTTTTATGCATAGTTAACAGTCATTTACTGTTATGGATGTTTGAAAAATGTAACGTCTAGGAAAAACTTTATTAATTTTTCTTCTGAAAAAATAGAACACCAAGAAGGAAATACAAATTAATAAAAAAAAAATAAAAGATAGCTTTCAGTCCATCAGATGTTCGAAGTGACGTCCTCAATTGTTTTCAGAACACAACTTTCCACTGTTATAACAACCTGAGTGCTTATTCTCTTTGGAGGCTGACACTGTCCAACGTCTGACACTCATGGCGTATTATGTTTTAGAGGACTACTATATTTGTAGGAGCTTCAATGTTAACACATTATCTGAGATAGAGCCATAGAAAATTTCCAGTGTGATAAGATCTGACGACCTAGCAGTCCTTTCAACACTCGTACTCGAGCTCGTACTACTCGACATTCTTTTGATGAAAATGTAGGTATGATATTTTATATGGTTGAACTCAGAAGGACAGCCTCTGCCATAATTTGAAATAAAAAATATGTCAATTTATTTGAAAAAAAATAGTTGACATGAAAATGATAACATGTAGATAATTGAAATGAGTCACTTAAAGGCCGAGTTAAAGGCTTTCAATAAACCAATGAAAGAATATACAAAGTACGTTATGGTTTTTTTCTATAAATGGGGAAGTAGAGAATCGCAAATACTTGGCTGAATCACCTGGTATTCTAAATTACTTCGATTTCTATATTGATTTATATGAAATAAGGATTTTTCAGTATTACATTCCAGAATTTTGTGATAAAAGGGAAATCCCTGAATACACCAAATGATAATAAAGTTTAAATCATCAAAAGATAAGTTTTTGTTCATATTCCCCAACTGCGAAGTTCAATATTCTTCCGAGAATGGTACTTCAAAGACTTGTTCATTTTCAGTTGGATACACAAAGAAATGTTACTTTTAAAATCAAGTTTACGATCCAAAACATGAACAAAAGCAGATTAAAATAGTCTCTTCTAACAAGGTCATTTTTCACGAAGACCTTCAGCTAAAACTGTGATGCCACTAAGTAGCAATAATTGAAGTATGTGAATCGTTCTGGATAAGAATAAATTAAATAATAATAATGATAACAAGTTTATTCTCATATCTTAAGTGAAGTTATAACATAAGATAGGTAGATATTTGACAAAAATGAACTATAAAACAATTCCGTGAAGTATACTTACTTGTAGTGGGATATTTTTTAGTGGCTTGCTTTTGATTATAACAGTTCATCAGGTGCTAGATCATAAACATAGGTAATTGTATAATTTTTATGCACCTGGTACTTATTAAAAATGTTATATTTGTATGAGCAGTGGCGCACTCAGAAAATAATTATGGGGGGGGCTGACCGGGGGTCCCTGGGCCAACCAACCAAAGCAAGTCCACAATTGGCGGATTTAAAAATTTTAAAAACAGAATATAATTTTTTAAGTTTTTTCTTGTCTTGTCTTGAGGAGGGGGCTACAGCCCCTTTAGCCCCCCCCCCGTGGGTGCGCGCCTGTGAATGAGTATTAAGTATATTATTTTTGTTCTTGTAGGTATATCACTATATTATAAGACAATACTTGTCCACTGTCCATTTTTTGTCTTTCTTTGAATGAAAGATCAGATGAATATCTTCTATATATTTTTAATGATTTTAAGAAACCATTCCTGAAGAATGTTCTAGCCAATTATTTTGTTTACCCTTCTTTTTTTTGGATTTCATTTTGAACCTGTTATTATAGTTGTGACATTTGAATAAGTAAGTACCTATTACAGTATTTTTTGATTTCGAAAAGGTAGACCAATATGTTCTGACAGTATAATTGTCTAATGTACATTTTTTGGCTTTCTTCGAATGAAAGATGAGATGAATGTCTTCTATTTTTTTTTTAATAATTTCAAGAAATACATTATCATTCATAATTATTATCATTCAAAGGTTAGTAATGGTCAAATTGAAAAAAATAGATTTTTTATAATTTTCCTTGTATTAAAAAATGTCGTTGGGGGCTGACTTGGTATATATCTCATACTGTGAAATTTATCAAGAAATTGTTTAGAAAATACTCACAGGATGGTTACTAATCAGGTTCTTTCAAAAAGTAGTATGAGGTATTACTTGTGCAAAACATTCATATTCATGGTGTTTTCCTAAGAGCAATATCATACAAAAAATGGCTATACTTTCTATATTCAACTCCAAAGGATTGGGTTGTGCCCAGAATACCAAAAATTCAGAAAAATTAACAAAAAATAGGTAATACTTGAAATTATTCACGATGAGGCTATCAAGCTACAGAGGTTAGATATGCTAACAATTTTTGCAATACTTAGTGCAGCACATCAAATACAAACGTATCATGAAGTAATTAATGATCATATTGAATGAATCGTTTTGAATCTGACAATGGGTGGAAAATTTCTATTAAACGTTTTCTTCGTTCATGCCAACTGATAAATGATAGGTATTGAATGATATATTCCGTATATGAGTACGACCCGGTTGAACAAATTAGTTTATTTCAGATTTGGAGTGCTCACAAGCCTTTCAATCCACGACAGTCCCAAATCTTTTTGACAGTAATCGTATACTGGGTGAAAATTTGAAAACGAACAGTGAGCAATATTTCTGGGACTAATGAAAATTTATCGGAAAATTTGGCGAAACACGTCAATTTACTCGGGTAAATGGGCCGCAGTGGTCATGATTGTAGAGCGCTAGTCGAGGGGGTGACCACTCTGGCTATACGTGTACAAATTTGCCCCACAGTCGACCGCAATCGCTTGATTTTCGGCCGAAATCCCGCAATCACTTAGGAAATCGCTCCAGAAAACCGAAATCACTTTGAAATCCCCGAAATCCGGAAATCACTGACAAAACTTTCGAAATCAATACCGAAATCCTCTTCGGAAATCGCAATCGCTAGAGAAATGCGAAATGATAATGCATGCGAAGAAACGAACGATTGATAGATGCTAGGGAAACATATTTTTCCTTGTATTAACTTGTCGAATCATGAATACCTCGAAGGCCGTGATTGTAGTTATTGTAGATCGAGTTTTGAGTTGTCGAAGTGTGAAGTGTCGAAGGGCCAAGGACCAACCAGTGTTTTAATGAAGAAGATAGGTATTTATTCAAATCCTTAAAAAATATGAAGAAGCAAAAGGAGAGTGTTAAGGAAACGATAGAAATGGATTCAGAGTCCGACAGTGAGAAGGAACCTGAAGTAATCGAGGAAGAAATTATAGAAAATATAGATGAAAAGATTCTAGTGAATGAGCAGGACTATGCGGACATTGAAAGGGAAATAGAAATATTGAAAAACTTCGACAACTTAGATATTAGGGACTATAGTGAGGCGAAACAAAAAAATAAAAACGTGGAGTCAGATTGTTCTCTGACCTTAAATGCAAATAATAAAAATTTGGTTGTGAGAAAATCAACTTTATGTTGCCTCTTTTTCCATGAGAAAGGACATTTGTCTTCAGACAGGAATATGCGATGCAAAAATATGAGTACATCGAAAAAAATAAAATAAAAAAAGAGAATCTAAATCACGCAGACCGAGACGAAGACTCAAGTTTACAAATAATGATAGAACACTATTGCTGTATATTACGACACGTGGTATATTGGCCGTATTGTGGACATCATCTCAGACAATCAATTCAAAATAAAATTCCTCAAATGGGAACTAGATTCATATATATGGCCCAAGTGTGAGGATGTTCAGTTGGTTGAAAAATCATAAGGGATTTCGGCAATACGTGTACGTTTTTTGATGAGTGGTCACCAAGTATGGACTAATTTTTGAGTGATAAGTAAGTAATTGGTATTTTTTAGCACACATTCCTACCGCGGAAAAAACACTCTGAATTCTTCCTTCCTTACACTAGCACAATGTACCTACACACCCTCTTATTAACGCGCTCTACACAATTTTTTTATTAAAAACGGCATTGTTCATCCAAAAATTCAACCTTCTTCCAAGTACATCAAAATCATCATATTTAGGCAAAATATTCAGTGAATTTATTTATGTCAGGTTGGTAATGTTGATCTTTGCATAGTGGCACAGCCAACTGTTCGAGCCATTTAACTTCAACATGAATAAGAAATTATTCATTTACGTTTTTCCCAGTTACCAACTTGACAGGAATAAAATGCTGCCTAGGTTTGTTGTTTATGTGGTTATGGGAAGGATAAGTTTTTGCATAAAAATTGCTGTTTTCAATAAAGTGTTAAGATTCAGCTAGTTATGAGAAGGAATAATTTTGAGTATTTCTACAATTTTTTTCACGGTAGAAATACCTACGTGCTAGAAAATGCCAGTTATCACTCAAAAATAGGCCCATATCTCTGAAATTACTCGAGAGTGCCAAAAATTTCATTTGGATTTTTTGTTCAGGAGACCAAGTCAAGTACGCAAGTTCTAAAAAAAAATTGGCTAGCTTATGGCTATTAGTTAACGAAATTTCACCTCAGCTTCGAAGAAGTAGGTACGTTATAGAATATTTTATACTCGACAGTCATAACTTAGAATCTTATCGATGATTTTGAACGTTGAACATGAGTGATGCCTTCAGCAGGAGTTTTCCATGACAACCCTGTATATGGATATCTCTCTTTTGCTGTCCACGGAGCGAGTTTTTTAAACTTCTTTCTCTCTCACCAAGCAAGAACTCGATAAACAATCCTACATTGTTGATGACCTCACATCTAATTCCAACCGTTTAAAAACAACCTCCCACATTAGGCAAAACGGTGTTAAATTACTTCACCTGTTGCTTCAGGGTAAACGTAAACAATTCCTACTCACCGCGAATAACAGATTGGCCAGGAAAACCAGATATTTCACTATCCCAGTGGCACAGCCCATTTCAACACAGTTTTCTCACACTTCTTTGTAAACACGCACAAAAAGCGAGACCCGTTAGTTGCTACTCCGTTCAAGCACGCACAAATACTGCTGGCTGGCGCACGTTTGTATTTGAAAAATGATTATTTCGGTGCACAAAGAGTTTGTATATCATAACCTCAATAACACTTCCAGATGCTTTCGCTTTACACTGAACTGACCTGAACTCGCTTGGCTACGGCTGGCTGTCACTCGAATGTGTGGAGTAGTGAAGGTTGAAAAACAGGTTTTGATTTGATTTCGCCTCCCCCTGTGATGTTGCGATTCGACGTCATAACTGGCGTAATCGTTTCCTTCTTCGAATGCTGGCATTACTAATTTATACTTAATGTTATCGTTAATGATAGCGGATTGTGCTTTCCAATACTCCAAATTCCAATGGTTCGAGTTCTGTCTCAGCATCGTTTCATCGGCCATCGCAAACTCATTTCACCCATTATTGCTCATTTGTTTACCCAACGAAACCACCGCTTTCAGTCAAACAAGGAAATTTAACGGGTGTAGCTAGAGTCATTCATATCGCTTTAGATACTTTTTTACAGGCAGTATGACTTTTTTCAACATCTACTAATGGAAATGCCATTCAATCACCGAAATATAAATTCATTCGTATTTATAGCCACTCGCGAATAAAATAACGACTTCATGTCAGTGAAGTGCACTTTATTGCCGGGTTTTCTAGTAGGTAGAAAAGAGTGAAGTGCAGTTCACAACCAAGCTTTTTACGTTTCGAAAACATAAATTATTCTTTCTATATTTGAAAAGAAAGAACCCTTATCTGAAGAATCTATTCTGGTTCTCAAAAAATACCTCGAATCCTGATATCCTTCAAAATTATAAATTGCAGAAGAATAACTGAAACTAAAATGATTTCTTTTCAAAATTCCCTGATCGATAAAACCCTTCTCCAAAAACAAAAATGCATTTGGAAAACTGTTTTCACCAAAACTGGTATGAGAAACAATAACACCGACTCAATTCAAAGTAGGGATAAAATCATTGCTGACAAAAAAAAGTATAGCCAATGCCTTTGTAGAACATTTTGCATCAAGTGCAAGCGCTGCCATTGGGTAGCACTTTACTGACACCATATTGACAAACTACACAACAATGTTTGTCCAGAATACCTTTCATTTCATAGGAATAAACTGTCACGAAGTAATAGATGCCATATAGTCACTAAAATCTACCAACAAAGTAGATATTGATTGTATTCCTACAAAAGTCATAAAAAAGATTAGCTCATCTATTAGTATCCTTCTGACTTACTTGATAAACAAATTTGTTACTTTAGGCAAATTTCCAGCAGATCTCAACATTGGTGTCGTGATACCAGTCCTCAAATCTACCAACATAGTATATATTGATTGTATTCCTACAAACGTTATAAAAAAGATTAGCTCATCTATTAGTAACTTTCTTACTTACTTGATAAACAAATCTGTTACTTTGGGCAAATTTCCAGCAGATCTCAAGGTTGGTGTCGTGATACCAGTCCTCAAATCTACCAACATAGTAGATATTGATTGTATTCCTACAAAAGTTATGAAAAAGATTAGCTGATCTATTAGTAACCTTCTGACTTACTTGATAAACAAATTTGTTACTTTAGGCAAATTTCCAGCAGATCTCAAGGTTGGTGTCGTGATACCAGTCCTCAAATCTACCAACATAGTAAATATTGATTGTATTCCTACAAAAGTTATAAAAAAGATTAGCTCATCTATTAGTATCCTTCTGACTTACTTGATAAACAAATCTGTTACTTTGGGCAAATTTCCAGCAGATCTCAAGGTTGGTGTCGTGATACCAGTTCTCAAATCTACCAACATAGTAGATATTGATTGTATTCCTACAAAAATTATAAAAAAGATTAGCTCTTCTATTAGTAACCTTCTGACTTACTTGATGAACAAATCTGTTACTTTAGGCAAATTTCCAGCTGATCTCAAGGTTGGTGTCGTGATACCAGTCCTCAAGAAAGGCAACCAACTTTCCTTAGACTACACACAAATCACAGTCCCTACAATATTATGTAAAGCTATTGAAAAATGCATATATAAACAAATGCTGCCATTTCTATTCGAATACAATCAAACATCAGCACGTGTATACCCAACTTGATAGAGGGTGATATGTGGGTGCACTTTTCTTCGATCTGTCCAAAGCTTTTGATTGTATAGATATGTCAATTAGAAAACAAACTGTATGCATTGGGTTTCAGGCGAAACTTTCTTCGTTGGATATCTTCATACCTTAGTGCGAGGAAAACTTGTGTGATCATCGAAAATAACATATCGGAACTTACAGACTTTTTTACTGTTATTTTATCTTTTTATTATTTATTGATTTGTGTTATATGATTTCTATGTGATCAAAAAGATGAATAAAGTTTATTATTATTATATCGAAATTGTCAAGTCTAGTAATGAGGGACTTAGCTTTCATGGTCTAGTTTGAGGATGCATTATGAAACTTCAATAAAAAATACAAAATGACAAAAGAGTTTTGAATTCATGGTCCGATTCTATTAAAAATTTGTATGAAGGAAGTTTCTAGGGTGGAATATTATAATTTTTTTGGCATGATTTGAGATGCCAGATAAGCCTTGTAACTTAAGAGCGCCTTTACATTATGCAATTTTCATGCAATTTTTGTGCAATGCAAGACTAAATTTTACATTGCGCTTGCGCCCATGCAAGTTATGTGCAAGCCCAAAAAAATTTCGACTGGTTGAAATTTTCACGCAATTCGTGAGCAATTCTAGTGAGTTTTCTGGTGAGAAATTCAATGCCAATAGCACACCAAAGTACCTGTAGATATTGTTTTTCGAATGTCTCCTAACCTTCAACTCCAACTTGAAAAAGAAATAGAAAATTTGTCAAAAGCGTTAGTAATAGGTGGAATGTAATTTTTCGAATTTCAGTTAAGTACAAACCAACAATATATCAAAATATTTTATTGAGGTTAGATTTTCTCGAAATATATTATGTTGGTATAAACTGTTGGCAACACAACAATAATTGCATAAATGTAAGACACAATTTCTACATTGCCTTGCAATACCTGTCTTGCATTGCATAAATGAAAAGCCGCTCTTATAGTACGATTTTATCCAATTGCGTAATCCTATTTTTTGTTCCAGGTATATTATTGTGATATCTCGTGAACAATGCAATCCCTGAATAGCACATCTGCAGATATTAACCAGCAATTTGATCATCCAGTCTGTGATATATTCGTAAGTTTTGAAAAGGTGAACAATGTCAAATTACCGGGTTATTTGAGAAAATCATTAATTTTTTTGTGGTTTTGACAACTTTCTGACTGAATCGAAACTTGATCTGGAGTAGGATTTGAAAGCTCTAAAAGATATTTTACAAAACAAACTTGTCATTTCGAGAATGATGAGAAAACATTATTCAGGACCGTTTAAAAATCATCCAACTGATTTTTCCATATCACCTAGTCATCTAGTTTTCAGCGTCATATTCACAGAAAAGCAAATGAAATGAAACACTAGACGGAAAAACTAATTAGAAAAAAACAAAAATGGGTTGACTTAAATTGTCCAGATTACCACCAGAAGTGGAAGAAAAATTGTCCATTCCAAAATGTCATTTAATATTGTTTCCTCGATGTTTCCAAAACATTTTTCATGATCTGAAACTTTTTTGGATATTTGTTTCACGCCAAAATATACAAAGCACATTAACTACCGGTTGAAATTTTGAATTCTTGATGTTTTTCCCAAGATTTCAAAGCCTTGAAAATTAAGTGTACAGAACAGACAGGACAACACCACTTGCTGTAGCCATAGATCATCTTCAAACCAAGTGCATAAAACTGGTTGAATAATAATAAAGTTGTGAAATTATCAAACGAGGTCTTAAGGCAAAGAATAAACAAATTGGGGAAAAGTGAAAAGCCATATGAAAAATTAGTACCTAATTATTACAAAAAGTAGAAAAAATTAATATAAAATTAAATTTGCTTCCGAAAAGTACAATAAAATAAATAAAATCGTTTTCAAAGTACTATTTATATCTGAATTTCATTGTAATTTCATCAAATTTCACTCATTATGCATTTGTTTATCTAACAAAACCACCGGTTTCAGTCATCCAAGGAAATTTGACCGTTGTAGCGTAGTCATTCTTATCGCTTTTGGTACTTGTTTTACAGGAAGTAGGTATGACTTTTTTACTTCTACTTATGGAATTGCCATTCATTCACCGAAATGTAAATTCATTCGTATTTATAGCCACATTTTTGCTTTATTTATATGCTTTATGTATACACCACGATGAGCTAAGCCGATATGTATACAGGGTGTCAATTTGAAAACTTCCCACCCTTACTATTTTCCTTATGAGAAATCGAAAAAACACGAATTTTTTTTTGAAGTGGTACACTTTCAAGGAATATTTGTAGCCCTCGTGGTTCAACCCCCATGGAGGGGTAGATGTTACCCTCAGAATCTTAAATGGGAAGGGGGGTCAAGTGGCACATCATTTTGATTGGCGTTCAATTTGTTTTTAATGATATCCTGACTTTTTATTTCTTGATGAGCAGTTTCTAAAAAATTGCGTTCTCTTGCCTGTTCTGAGATGCATTATTGTATTGACTGTTTTAATAAAAATGGTTAGAAGAGTAGGTGGCACCCTTCCAACCCTTGAAAGAAGTAATAAATTTATAACGCGTGGGATGTTTCATTTGTGCAAAATAAAATTTAATTTGCGAGAAAGACATTACGAACATAAAATCTACTTACGCTTATCTTATAAACTTCACTATCAGAAGGTTGTGAATAAACAACGGATTCAAGATGCCCCCAAAGAAAGAACTCTGAAGGAGTTAAATCCGGTGATCTAGGAGGCCATTCAACTTCTTCCCTTCTGCCAAATCATTTATCCGGAAATCTCTCGTTCAACCACTATTGGACGGAAAGAAAATAATGAGGTGTAGCACGGCCCTGTTGGAAATATAACAGATCCTCCTGCAAAAGTTCATTACCTTCTGCATCAATTTGAGTTTCTTGCTCGTGAGTTATAAGAGAATCGATGGTCTCTTCAAGCATTTCAAGGTACAGATTGCCAGTCAAGTTTTCTTCCAGAAATAATGGACCAATGATTGCATTTCCAAAAATACCAGCCCAAACATTAACTTTTTGTTGGTGTTGTCCGAAAAATATGTGGGTTTTCGTCACTCCAATAGCGACAACTTTGTCTGTTTACATTGCCATTCAGGTAAAATGAACACTCATCTCTGAAACAGATCATGGTTTCTATCATAATCATCCTCGTGGAGCTCTTGAAGAATCTGCATTTGATATGGGTGGAATTTATTGATTTTCAATGCTTTTCTCACAGTCTCGCGTGACATTCCCATCTGTTCTGATACTGATCGTAAGGAGCTCGTGGACTCTGCAGCAAATGTTCCCAAAACTTCAATTTGAGCTTCTTCATTTAGTACTCTAGGGTTATTTCTTTTTTTATTTGTAACTGAACCAGTTTCGTAAAACTTATTCACCAAATCAAGCACATACCGGTGACTTACGTTACAATTTGGATGTCTTTCCGTTAAAAAGACAAGCCGCCCTTCGTGCGCACTTTTCAATTTCTCCATAAATTACAATCATTTCAATCCTTGAAGAATGTAAACCATTTTTACACTTTCATACAGTTATTAAAGTAATCACTAAACAGCCCAGGTAAAACTGTATTCACAATACTACCACATCGTTCAAATTTGCTAAACTATTTTTTGCCTGAAAACGGAAACATTTTACAGCAGAAGTAGCAAAAAAGGAAGGCCATCTGAAAAATGTCTGCAGTGAGAAAAGAAAATTTTGCATTTAATAAACACAACTTAACTACTATCTACGTTTTACTATGAGACTACTTTTTTGGAGCTAATGGCTAATGTTACCCCTAATGAAGGGTTCAAACGGTATGACCTAATATTCTATCCAGTTCTAGTCAAACCATGCATCTCAGCATAGGCAAGTTCTAATGATTATTCCTGTTAGTTTAGAAGGCCATTTTTGGGAAAATGCTCATCAAAAAATAATGAGTCAGGGTACCTTGGAAAAAGGGTTGAACACCAATCAAAATGATGTGCCACTGATCCCCCTTCCCATTTAAAATTCTAATGGGAAACATCTACCCCTCCTAGAGGGTTGAACCACGAGAGCTACAAAAAATATTCTTTGACAGTGCCCCCCTTTGGAAATAAAATTGATTTGTTTTTTAGAATTCCATTTAGGCTAAAAGGATTTTTAAATTCAATTGGGTCGAACTAGCCTTCGCTGAAGATTGTCAAGGACCATGAAACCAGTACGGAGGTGTTCCCCAATCAAAAAATTTCAGCTTTCATATTTGTTCATTTCATTTCTTCTAGAAAACTCTGCCAAATATTAAACAGATATAATTCGATGCTCGTAGGGGGCAGTAGTTGCTTTTTGTTGAATACTTGCCGACGACAATAATACCTATTGTATTTTAGTGAATGATTCGGATTACGTAATCCACCATATTTCATGATTAGTTTAATAGTCTTCCATCAAGTAGTGTCGCCTCTCTTCATGTACTATAACATTTTTATTTCCATCTTCTTGTTCCTACAAAAATGAAAATCCTGTAATATTCCGAGCCTAGGAAAAATAGGTACAAATTCGTGTTTTTGTATTTTTGGAGGCTGCTTGCGTCAAGAAACACCTCTTGAGGCACTCAGTTCCAGAACTTTATCGTTCGTCGCTAAATAACGACCAAAGGCCAATGTGAATGAAGACCAAGCTCAACGGGTCAGTCTAGATAGAAGCGGAGCCAGGTAGAACAATAATTGATTAATCTTTCAGAAGAGCATGGATCATAAAAATATCTATAAAACAAACAAAGGCAGATCGCCAACATTTCTGCGATATTCCAGAGAAGGGAGCAAACTTATGAGCGAAACATCACCGACGAGACAAATTGTTTGTTAACATAATCAAAAGTTTCCTTGCACTGGAAACAGTTTTTCATGTCAGGTCGGTGGTGTGCCTTAAAAATCATAATCAGTTCAAAGGAAATAAATAGATCTTGGCGCAAAACTGGAAACCAAGTTTGTGACATCGACACTCCTTATATCATTACGCTAGCCACTATAAGATCATTCTCTCTATAGAAAAGGCATGTTTCAGTTTTGTCCGCAATGAATTCTACCAAGCTGTCCCCATTCTAGAATGTTTGCCAAGTCCATGTTTGAATTTTCCACGTTCCAAGACATGAGGTAGCTCCCAACAAATCATTGATATGAAGAAGAAACGGTGTTGTTAAAATGTGCTATGTCGACCATTATGGTTGACAAAAATCTATAATCGCCTTCCAAATGAGTTTTCTTCCGCTTTCAGAATCGCTGGTCATTTCTGAGAGCAACTCTATTTTAACGATCCTGGAGCCGGACCTGACCGTTTTTTAGGACAATCAAGCTTGACTCGAAAACGCTGCATGACTCATCAGTCGAGAATAACAATGATAATAGTCACAGAACTCTCCAATTATCCTAAATAACAACGTCCTGTCTTGTTTTTTATCGACGTTACTGGAATGTTCCAACAGAAGTCTACTAAAGGTATACATGCAAGACTCTTGAACAGAGAAGGCAGTTTATAGTGTTATAGACAATCCGAGTTCAATTACAGAGTTGGCTTAACGATAATGACATAATTTACTACAGTTAGTTGAATAAATCAAAAAATTTATATTTTACAAGTCTAAAAAAATTATAAGGAATAAAGTTCCAGTGTTTATATTGCAGAGTCCAATTCAATGAAACAGATATTTCGTAAAACCGTCTCTCTACACAATTCCACAAAGCGGAAATTAAGAAATATATCTGACAGAAAACAATTACTTCCCCCTACCGATATTGAATTACATCTGTCGTCCATTTGTGCAACGTTCCTCACGGACACATAATTGCAAGTGCTAATAGTTATTAAGTCATTGAATATTTTCCTTCATTTTGTTGAAAATTACCACCTGCATGATTAGTTTGATTTCAAAATATAATTTGATGAAATAAAAACTGGCCTGTGCATGAAATTACTCAAGTTAAACGCCTATATTACGACCTAGATACATAAATTACTAGAGTTGTGAAAATCTTTTGTATTCTGTGAACAAATTATAGAATTCTAAGGTTTCTGAAAACAGGTTGTTGTCGGGTATACCATAGAAGTCCTGTGTTTGCTATGAAACTGTATTTCCTCCAGGATAGGTTGACAAACAAGAAAATCTAAATCATATAAATTTATTTTTATTGTCCTATCATTATTATCTATCACATTGAATAAGAAGTTGTGCCATCCCTGAGCAAACGATATCCTAGACAAATCCCAATAATGCCAGCAGTTATCTGAAACAGAAAAAAATATCAGTTTTGTTATGACATGACTCAATGATCAAGAATTATCTATGTTGAACAAAGTGGGGTTTTTGGCAAATCCTCCACAAATTCAAACACGAGAGGAATCTCATTTGCAAGCTATTAACAGAAAATATAACCAACCTTATTGTCACTGAATTATAAATTTGATAAGAAGCGAAGTCTTGTTTGGATAATTTTATTGAACGCCTACGTTTCAGCAGTTATTTCTGGCACAATCTGAACTAGTACGTTGAAACTTGGTATACGTCCCAAGTTGCACACTTATATTGGGATAATATTGGTAAAATACTGGCAATATATTCAAAGGTAGTATTGGCGAGATGAAAATGAGAATATTTCGTAATACTTACTAGTAGTAAGTTGTTTAAGATAATATTGGCGAAACAATGCAGAAGCAATATTGGCCTAAAACCATTCAGCAATATTGGTACAATAAAATATTATAGAGTAACATTGGTATAGTATTGAAAATATTGGCAAAATATTTTAATTTACTTTGGCTTTAAAAAAATGGAAACATTTCGCGATAATGGTTTAATTTTGCACTTATTATGATTTGCTGAATATCTTTGAAACAATATTCAACTAATGTGCTGTCAAAATTGGATCCACAATATTGTTTTCTTTCCATAAAATCGATATTTAAAATTGTTTCAAATTTTTTTATATCCTTCAACCGGCGACACCCTCACGAGTAACCCTGAGAAGTCTTCAAGATACTTTTGCGAGCAACGTGTCATCACACTTATTCCAGATGTTTGAAAGAAGATGTACAAAATATTAGTTTATCGATATTGGCATGAATTATTATCCATCAAATATTGAACCAATTAGGGTTGATTTAATTTGTTGAAAAATCTGTGAAGCAATATTCAATATGTTCAGATACTCAGATTTCATTCACTCATCTCTATGATCAAGTTTCTAGAGTTTGGGATTGCAATATCAATTACTATCTCATATTTCATATTCCATATGTTATTTCTATTTGTCAGCATTTTTTTTCTTATTCGTTAACCTATTGTCAGTCAATCTGTAAGTTTTTTTTTGGGGCTCTGGCCCTCTGTTGGTTAAGTGGGATAGCTTTGAGGTAGACTTCGTCAACAGTCAATGTAAAATACTTAATGGAGTCTATTTCTCGAATGGCAATAAGAAAGGCGTTTATCATTATTATTATTATTTTATTTCCGCACTAGGTGAAAATTTTGTACCTATAATTGACTTCCTTCCTTCCAATTGAACCATTTACATTTACATAAGGAGCAATTTTAGTTCCCTCCAAAACTTTTGGATTGTATAACAACTTTTTGATTCATTTAGTAATTTACTGAACAAGATCAAACCACCACTGTCTGGTGATTGGTATGAATTGAATATTTAGTCTAGTTCAAATAGGTATATTTGTAAAAAGATCACTATACAAATCTGTCGTCCGGACAAATTTGAAATAAGTAGCTCTCATTATTCGATTTTGGCCAAAAGAAGCGTTATTTAATTTGATTATTCTAACACACATCATATCTCACCATGATTTCGCCCATGATAAATGTTGTCTGTATTCAAGACTTCCCTTAGATTTCCAAATAAATAACGCTGATAATTTATATTTTGTACTAACTTATCACCGTGAGTTTTCCAACCTAATGTATTTTAAAGAATATCTAGAAATTTAACATTCTTACATTTTGTACCTCTTGTTTATCACTAATTTCGATATTCAGAATCTAAGGAATTATGTATTTTCTGTATTGAAATGAGAATTCAACTTTTGGAGGATGTCACTACATTATTTTTGTATCATCATATACAGTGAGGACGTAAAAAGTCCCCCCCCCCCTTAACTTTAGAACGGAACAAGCAATCGAGGTCGAGTAAAATTTAGGTAAAAATGTGCCACTTCTACTACTTTGTGGTCACGTGGCCTAGTGTCAAAAGGTGACAAGCGTTTGAAATTTGCTTCAAATATTTTACGAATAAATTAACAACCTAAATAACTTTTAATTTCAACAAAATTTCACGTTACAATTACAACTATTTTAACAATTGCTCAAAATGTTCACCGTTCACTTCTTAACAGAAAAAAAGT
Source organism: Chrysolina americana (assembly GCA_958502065.1). Classification (NCBI taxonomy): domain Eukaryota; kingdom Metazoa; phylum Arthropoda; class Insecta; order Coleoptera; family Chrysomelidae; genus Chrysolina; species Chrysolina americana. The sequence continues at coordinate 13,258,596 of OY293419.1, read as the reverse complement.
CGGTTGTGGAATTCATTCCGAACGTTATTAAATGTTTCAGGGGTAATACCGTAACACACATCTGTTATTCGGTTCATAAGTTCCTAGAGTGACTGTGGCTGCCTTAGATTTTATGTACCCCCACAGGGGTCATATCAGGTGACCTAGCTGGCCATTCAATGGGGCCATGTCGGCCTATCCACCGCCCCGGAAAATTCTCGTTAAGCCATTCTCGGACAGGTCTGTAGTAGTGAGGGGGTGCATCATCTTGTTGAAAGGTAACATCCATGGTAAATTCATTTGGGTTTGCCCCAACTACTTCTTGAATAAAGTGTTTGCTGAGTTTTATATTTCGTGATTATGTAATTGGGTTTTCTCAGTACTAAAATAATGGCAAACTCATTAATCGAAATGAATGACGCCCAAAATGAATATCAAATCAAATAATTACCTAGTAAGGTTTTCCCCATATTTTGCAAACTTCCTGAAGGGCACTGGTACTTACATTCTCGTCAGTACACACTTAGTACATACCTCGATACTTCCAGATGAAACTGACACCAAACCAACAATATTATTATGAAGGACAATAAAAACCTCCAGTGCCCCTGTACATCCTGATTGATGTAAGGTAGTAGAGTTCAAATCACACTTGTTATCACTGCTACCACAGCAAGATTTTGGTAATAAGTTATTCACATCAGGAATGGAGTCGTTTGGTGAAGTTTTTCCACAACAGCGCATCTGAAAAGTGTTAAATAAATTATTAAAATGAACATAAAAAACACGATAATATTTTTGAGGGATAATTAAAGATTGTTGTTGATGTCTCCTAGGAGCGGTCATTGAAAAGGCAACATGGTCGACTTTTTTCTTACTGATCATGACATAAAAATAACATACTCCTGAAACAACAAATCAATTTTTCTTCATTATTCAACGTAACATTGTATGAAGACCTATTATTTGTTTTCCGAACATAGCAAAATGGGTACAGATGGAACGAATGTAATAAACTTTTGAAACAAACAAAACAATTATCAAAAAAAATATATTTTAATATATTCATGTTGCCTCTTGTTCTTGGATCGATAATGATGGCAAAAAAGATAATAGTTCATTAATTAACTGACATGATTGGTGAGTCGGAATATTTTCATAAACTCTTTGTCAAATGAATCGTGCGTATTACGAAGTTGTATTCTTTCGATTTTTATATCCCTTATAGTCTCTACACAGGGTGTTGCCGAAATTGGAGCAATAAATAAAATGGGGTGTTCTATGAGATATAATGATATTTTGGAAAGCACAGGTTTTATTCATCAGTTCCTAGGGCGCCTATTTTCTAGTATTGTGTTTATTACTCGTATTCCCGCACCGTTGCCAGTTTATTATTATTTTGTAAACCCAGCTTTGAAGTGAACCGAAATAAAAACACTGACTTTAAATCAAAATGAGGGTAATGAGGCATTCTCATTTCATAACAGGGGATCAAAAAGGTACTAAAAATAAACGAAATTTGATTTCACAACAATGTGTTCGAAATGACCACCACCACTTTCTATGCAGAGTCTCGCACGACGAAGTAATAAGTCACAACTCACAAGCACGCTGAAATCTACCTTGTTGTCGCATCTGTTGAACGGCGTTGTTATTTCACTTAGATTCCAACTACCTACCTAATTGCTTCGAAATTTTCGTCTATTATCCGATTGAAATATCAAGTTTCTGGAAAAGTACCACGATTGCAAATAACGTGTGCGTAATACCTATCAACACTGACATTTTCCATAGTGGTGAGTCCAATAGGAATTCTATAGGAATTTCGAAAAACAAAGATGTAGGTAAATAAAATACGAATGCAGTCGAATACCAAAACACAACAAATATCTAGGTACCCACCTACATAAGACGTAGGGATTCGTCAAACGATTTAACCAAAATTCATCTTCGATATGCACATAAAATAGACACAAATATCCTAATGAATGCACGAAGCGATATGATCGAAGAATACCACGAGAAACAATGTACGACTCTAAATTGATTAGCTCGCGAGCTTTGCTCTTAAAGGGGAATTCAGCAGGGTTTTTTGCAACCAAGGCCAAGCCAACTCAACGACCTCTACAGCTCCGAGTACCTGCGTTAGCCCCTTAAAGGGGAACTGTTCGAAGAAAGAATATTGTTCGTTTAAGCAGCCAGCACACTGAGCAATCATGATCGACCGTCTGTGATCGTCCAACTACGACCAAAATTTCCAAGACTTGTATCATTATCCGTGATGGTCATGATGGTAGAACGCTTGTCTCTTAACCTAAGGGTCATGGGTTCGATTCCCAGCATGGTCATCGGTCTCGTGCATGGCATCACACGTTAAAAGGTAAGGGCTGCGTCTTCCCTAGCTTGGACAAGTCTTTCGAAGACTTTTGAGGGTTGTACTCTCAAGGGTGTGCAGCTGGTTGACGGAAATATCTATTTTAACAACAAAAAATAACAATTTTTAACAATTTTAGCAATAACAACAACAAAAAATTATCGGATAACTCACACTGAATGATCGTCCTCGACTGGTTTTCAAAGACCATGTTTGAAATTCCAATCTGCTGAAGATTTTGGTCGATCAGTGTCAGTTTGAAAGTTTTCATTGATCCCTTTCAATTTTTGATCGTTGCTAGATGGTCGCGGACGGTCGATCTTGATCGGTCAGTGTGATTTCTAGCTTAGTTTATCTTACCATCATTCAACGTCGGCAACTTTGTCAAAGTTATTTATTGCGCGCTGGCCTTTTTTTGTCACCGCTCCGGTTACATCTAGGGGCCGCTGATCTCTGGCCAGAGGTTCCCAAAAGTTTGCCAGAGTTTTCCGAGAATTCGGATAGTATGTCTTGTCCCAATTATCACTATTGTGTATCAGGTGAACAAAATTTGAAGTTGTGAACAGTAAAATAGAAAAAAATTCGAAAAATAATGTCAATGTTTTCAAGTTGCATTAGTTAAGACTGTCTATTACATAATGGCGACTGAACGAACCTCGATAATCTTTACTGAATCGACATAGACAGAATGCCACGACATCGGAATCGATCTCGACAACGTATCGGTAGGTAGTGATTTCACCCCTGATGATCTTACCTACCAGTGATTGAATGTGGTCAAGCGTTGTGGAATTTATCGTCTGCTGTTTTCCCAAATGTTTATCGATCTCAACTTTCAGAGCAGCTTCCCCGTCAGTTGATATCATTGTCGGGTAAACTGCAAGAATTCCTATGGAAATTTGTAGAACTGCCAGGACTAGTAGAATGATAGAATACTGAAATGAAGAAATTATTGAAATTGAAATGAATGGATCATATTTCATTCCAAGTCAAAAGTTAGAAACAATACGTAAAAATACTTTCATTTGGATAATTTGAATAAAAATAAAAGATGCACTTTGAAGTAAATCAAACTCATCATTTTGTTACGTTGTGGGGGTATAATATGATATAAAATCTTGTCGCGAGAATTATCTGAGGATGTATTTCATATTAAATTAATTTTAAAATTATTCTGAGGTCAAAGGAATTTGATGAATGGAAAGTAACTTGGGACTTCCACAGTCCGCTATGGCATCTAAAGTTGGATGATTATTTACTCATTGAAAAGCAGCAAACAATTTTGTTGTACTAACCAACCCATGGCTCAATCAAGCTTCTAATGCGTTAACGCAAACAAAATCCAAAGTAAATGGCGATTCTTAAAATGTGTTAATATTCTTACGTGGTGTTCAGTTTGAAGAAATAAAGTTGGTAGACTTTTTTGATAGAAGCGGCAACATCGCAATGCTGGTTAAATTTTAGATCGATATAAATTACCAAAAAAACAGCGTTGCTTCTTGCATTAAGGTCCAGCTTACTATCGACCGTGAGTCATGCTGTTTAATCAAAGTTATAGTGATACATTTCATGTTTGGAAGGTTGCAAAAGTTTTTGTATGCAATTAATTATTCTGGCGAATTTTTGATACAAATATCGCTAGTATGTTTCTTTTCTTATAAAATCTTAGGTACATGACTTTCCCTTATCATCATTTGATCGATATTTTTTTCGCTACTTACCAGATTCACACAACAAGTGATCTCTTTGGATATTCCCCAGCATCCCAGTATTATCAAGGAGAAGAGGATGATTCCTGAAAGGACGAGTACTAAGGGTGGTACTGTCACATAAGAGAAACCCAGCCTTAAATCTACTGTTTCGGTAAGATGCATCACTAGCAAACACAAAGCTCCATAGAATATCTCAGAGAGGCCCAAAACCTATGGAAGATATAAAATCAATTTTTATCGTGCTGAAAATAGAAGAAGATTCTGAAATAATGAATATATCTTTCAGCGAAAGCGCCCAATTAGTATACTGATGCTTAAAATGTATGTCGATACTGACAGTTCAGATGAAACTGATTTTCTCGATCTAACTATAGACGAACATCAAATGCAGAACAAAATTTATTCTACGTGATTTCTTTTCAAGAATGTAGCAGACATTCTAGTCCCACAGTTGTTAGTGTTCATATACAAGGTGTAAATTTGAAAACTTTCAATGCGAATATCTCGCGAAATTAAACGCCATTTGGCAAGAGACTAACGAGTTAGGGGGAACTAAAACCACCATATTTCAGTGAAGGCACGAGTCACCCCGTCGGCGCGACACACCCCAACTGTAAAATGTCAAATGGCACTACCTCTTTTGTAATACCTCAAATGAAAGGTCTCATTTAGTAGTATTCCCCTGTACAAGAATTTTCATTTCCATCCAACACTGGGTGGCACAAAAACCGATCAAATAAAATATCCTTTTAACACAATACACTTTATTTTATTCGACTTTATGTTTTTCTTACACCCTGTAGTGGTTGGAAAAAAGGTCTTGTACAGGTGAATACTACTGACTGAGACCGTTCATTTGAGGTATCACAAAAAAGGTAGTGCTATTTGACATTTTAAAGTTGGGGTGTGACGCGCCGACAGGGTGACTCATCCCTTCACTGAAATATGGTGGTTCTAGTTCCCCCTAACTCTTTAGCATTTGTGCCAAACGGCGTTTTTCTAACTTTTTTATTTGGCGAGATATTCGCATTGAAAGTTTTCAAATTTACACCCTGTATACTTTACACAGGTTCGGTCTCGCTTACTTAAAACCACAGAACTATAACAGGGGAAAATGGAAAAGTGATTTTAATATGGCTGCATGTTTTACTTGCGAATGTGAGTTGAATAGAAAGGATCTAAGTTTGCGCATTTGCTTTTTTCAGTTGTCAATGGAATTGATAGGTATGTTTACATTTTCTGAAATACTTCTTTTACTACTAATTTTCGGATTGTTTGGTTTGTTATTGAACGTTGTTTTCATGGTCCATTCTCTATTCCAAATGCTTGTGACTTGTCTTGTAAGTAAAGGAAATATGTCAGGAACCAGGAAAATGCTGTAGAATGTGAAGCAGTGAAGTTTTTCAATAGCCAGCAAAGAACTCGATTCAAAGGGTTCATTATATAAACTTTGCCAGTGATATCAAATAACAAAAGCATTGTTACAATTTTCAAAACTATTTCATTTTCAGCAATCCATGCCCATAAATTGGCGACCTTGTGAATATTACAAGTTATTAGTTTTTCAACTCGAATTCGTACCAAAACTCAAAAATGTATTAGTAAGTATTGCTATATTTTAGTTATGAAAATGTCTGAAATTTTTGAATAATTTACCCAAATATAGTTATGCATACGAAAGGAATCAGTAGCCACTTTTATACCGTCCGCATATTTGGTACTCTGACCAAATTGACTATACCAAATTCAGACCAAGAAAAGAAGTGACTGCCTATTTACACCACGCTCAATCATTTAGACATTTAGGCAGTTTACCACTGAACTATAAAACAGTTTGCAACCCTACTATCCCATATTTCATGTCATGAAACAGTTCGAATTAAATAACCAAGTGTAGATTAGAAACATTATTCATTCGATGTTATGCTAGAAAAATGGATATAAGGGCGCTGCACATTAGAACTTAGCAAGGATTCGAACTGACATGTTCATCTTCCTGGAAAGTCAAGGCAGTTGATGCTTATACCATCTTGGTCATCTAACTATTTTGGTCTGGTACGCAAATATTTTTGAAGATGACCAATGGTATTTGGTTAAAATAAAGTCATTAGTCAACTCACCAAGTGACGGTATAAACGTGGCCATTATAGTTTTCCAGCGTGGTAATGCCTCTCAACTATTTGCGATACTGCTTCCTCTCACCACTTAGATGAGATCTTGTCTTCCTGAAGCGAAGTGAAAATGCCAGTTCAAGGTTGAAAAAGATACAGATGAATCGAGGAATGAATTGGTCAGTATATTCCAATTTGGAAGTTATTGAATTTTCAACTCACATCTCCAGAGATTACCTACTAAGTAGACTGTTATTTGTAACAATTTCTGTGAAGATATTCTCATCTTTTTTTTCATGATTATGATTAGAGTTGCAATGCTTTATTCATTCCAAGAAGATTACAGCATATTTGGAAGACACTACTGGTAAATAAATATTATGTTTTTGTCTAGTATCGTTTTGATGAATGTCGGACACAGCTGTCAAGAGGGTGACGGAATGTTTTTCGTGAGTCTTGATATAGTGTATATATAACGCAATTTTATATTTATGAATACTACCCAGTGAAAGATACCCTCGAGGAGCGTATAGCCGAATAGTGGGATATCTGAGTGGCGGAGAATGAACATTCTTGATAGCCTTATTTTGTAGTGTTTTCAAAGGATTCATAATTGATTCCTGAGCTGTTTCCCAGACCGATATAAGGTATTGAAGGTGGCTGTAAATATGTGAATAGTATAATTGCTTTCTAATTTTCAGCGAAATCAATCGAGCGATTTTATACAATATCCCTATAAATGGGGGAAACTTTTTTCCGGATAAATTTTATGTGATCTTTCCATGAGAGGACCTCATCGATGTAAAGACCCAGGTATTTGGTTACCTTTTTATATGAGAGCTGATTGTTGCCTAATTGAATTGTACCGACTTCATTGATTGGTATTTTGGAAATGAACATGTACGACGACTTGACTATATTGAGGGTTAGCTTGTGGGAGTTCGGCCAACCTTGGATGAGTTGTATATCCATTGTTATGTTTCTTTTGATATAAACCACATCTGCACCGATATATACCAATGTTGTGTAGTCTGCATATAATTTAATTCCACCAGTAAGAGGTTGAGAGGAAATAGCATTGTTATAAATCAGAGAAAGGGTTGGGCCCAGAATTGAGCCTTGTGGAACTCCACATTTGATTCTTTTGTAGTCACTACGAGCACCATTGACACTGGTTAGTTGTTCTCTACCTTCCTTATCAGAATACCATGGTCGACGGTGTTGAACGCCTTTCGTAGGTCTAGCGAAACCAATGAACATATTTTACCTTCATCAACTTTCATTTGCAAATCTGTTATTAAATCAACAACTGCAATTTCAGTATCATCGCTTGACCTTCGAAACCGGTACTGACAATCGTGAAAAAAATTAATTTTCTCAAGATATTGCACAAGTCGACTATTAACCCAATCTTCAAGAATCTTCGAAAATATAGGCAACAATGAAATAGTGTTGGGAGTTCCGGATCACCAGACTTGAATAGAGAATCACTTTTGCATATTTTGCTCCCGCAGGTACACAATCTTACGGCCTCCATACAACTTTATGCGACTAAATTGTCTTATTGAGATCTTAAACGAAAACAATGTACATCAATCAATGAATACTCACAAGAAAAAGTCCTATATAAAAATAGCTGAAATTTTTAACACGTTTTCCACTACAACTCATTTTCCGTTTCTTCCTGGAAAAAGACACGGATTTATCATGAACCTCTAGGCAGTTGTTTCACAAAAGTAAATCAGAACTAATAGATGCGTGCGTGAATATTATTCACCAACAGGAAATGAGAACCGACATACCAGGATGATAACGAAGTATTCGTAATATTTCTTTTTATCAAATTCCATTTCACTGATAACAGTTTATGGAAAATAATGGTGGGAATACAGGAATACTTTGGCAACTTAGTTTCCTGATTCGAATGATACTGAAAGCTTATCGAAAAGTTTCGTTGATTCTTCCTTCATAATTAACACATATTTTTGGTAAACCTTTTTAAATACTAACTGTTAGAGTTATGAAATAATAATGGATCCATGTGGAAGAACATAAAAATAAAGAAGGTTCACCTGCAGTTTCAAAGGATGTGTCGAACCATGTGGTCTCATTCAAGGACATGTAGTAGATACTCGGAAAATTGATTATACTGGAGTTTTAACACGACACCAAACCACTATTATTAACATCGTTGTATTCACCAAGTGACCATCTACGTATTTACCTAGGGGTGGAGCAACACCGCTCCTAAGAGGTAACCATTGTTGAAAACTCTCTCCGCGATAAGTATCAGCACAAACTGTCGGGGAAGAACAGTTGCTGCAACTAATATGCTTGCCGTTCTATATCTTGCTCCTTTGAAGTGATGTAAAAACTCACTCACTGCATTTTCATAGGAAGTTTCATCCTGAATCGTCGGTTCCACGATACCACTTTCCCAGACAGAGGGGACGCCATGGACTTTTCAGCTTGGAGTGTCAGAATGATATTGGATGGATCCTTTGAGTCATCAGTTCTCTGCTTAGTATGCGACTATGAAAAATCAGGGATTGGAGCATTTATTTCAAGACAGTAGCACGTGCAGCCGATGAACTCGGTCTCGTATTCGACACTGAACGGACGAATCCAAACTCTGTCACCAAGTTGGAACCGGTTCAGCAAAAAGCTTCTATCAAAGATGCGGAAAGTGAGAGTTTCCTAGAGCTTCATAGGGATAGGGTCTTCTTCGAAAACATTGAAGACCTTGGCCTATCCAGAAACCTGACCTTTGCATTTCCCAGGTCAAGTGGGCTATAGACGGAAACCGAGAGATTCCTAATGGCTTGCCAGGATGGTGTCTTCAACACCCTTGTCTACCGTAGTCGCGTGATTGGTATGATGATCCCTGACACTAAATGCAGAGCGTGTCGTGGGGCAGCTGAGACCATACTGTATGTTCTGTCAGCTCATGCGGTCTCAGCCTATATCCACAGGCATAACGGGGCGCTACGAGTGTTGTACTGCCATCTACGCCACTCGCACGGTATAGACGAGACAACGGTGTTGCCTTATGCTCCAAATCTATTGGAACTACTCGTCAACCACCCTACGGCAAATGCAAGCCAATACGTCTGATGTAGTCCTTCTTGAACAACAGTACTCTCATTGAATTTTCGGCTCTTGGCGATACGAACATCGTCCGAAAAGAAAAAGAAAAACGGAATGAATATCGACATCTACTATTTGAAGTCCGCGTGCTTTAGATGAATTAGGAGACGGTCTTCTGTATTGTTATGAGAGCAGTGAGCACGCCCAGAGAGGACACATGGCAAGAATGCATGATATTTGGTGTGAGATACGCCCAGAGCATGCTGCCTCTTTCTTCCTAAGTCTAAGGGATTATGTAATTCATCTTCGGGGTTGACGCTATGTCAGAGCCCCTCCTCAACCGATTAACGGAATGGCAGAAACGCCACGTGTCAGTCTGCCAACGGTCTGACGTTCCGTAATACCAAACTCCTAAAGCCACTGGCGTGGGTGGATGCGGTTATTCACGATGTCTTGACAGAAGAGGCTGATATCTGGTAAATTAACTTTGCCTTCAATGACGCTGGTCTGTCTCAAACAGAGAGGGGGGAACCACCACTTTGACTGGGAGGCATATGCGGCGCGTTCATAAGATGGAAAGTAAGATCAATAGGGCTTTTCGAAAATCTACTCGGGTTGATGAGATCACTAACCTGAGTTACCAACCCACATTTGGATCACTAACCCAGGTTCATAAATCGTAACCCAACGCAAACGGGCACGTATCTGACCTGTTGTAAACTAAGAACCCGGGTTGGTGATTTGTACGGTAAAACTCCGCAAAACTGAGACGAGCTCACCACACATTGAATCAAAGCCTGCTGTTTACCATCAAACTGCAATGTCTCGATGGGATACGAATGCTGGTGACTGCAAAAGAGTCACTAGTGAGGCAGGCGAGAAGAGTCGCGGAAAATATGGAGTTCCAAAAGCTTCCACGTGTTGTGGATAACCCGCTGTCAGCTGGTCGGGTGGAAACCTCCTGGAAGAACTTTCACGAGATTCCGCAATCACCGCAATCACTCAACTCCAGCCATGACGCAGTTCGAAGCTTTCTGCAGGATGCTTCGTCAGCCTGAGCTCAATAGGCGCTCAAAAACTTGAAGAACTTTGCCACTCCAGGCCTTGATGGGCTAAATAACGGAAAATCCGCGAATACAGCAACTAGATACATAAGGCTACCCATCTGTTTTACGTAGATGATTTCAAACTATATGCCTCAAGAGAAAATCATCTTTATCAATCCTTGAGGGAAGAAGCTAACAAAATAGTTTTGGACCAAAAAATGCCGGAGAAAGGTAACCACTGTTCAAACTCTCCGATTCAGGCTGACCATGATGCATATGCTGTCAGCCTGTCAAACTTATGCGGTCTCAGCCTATATCCACAGACATAGCACCACACGTTAAAAGGTAACGGCTGCGTCTTCCCTAGCTCGGACAAGTCTTTCGAAGACTTTTGAGGTTTGTACTCCTTAGGGTGTGCAGCTGGTTGACGGAAATAACAACAACAACAACAATAACGTGCCGTTACGCATGTTGTACGACACTACGGTTTAGACGAGACACTGGTGTTGCCTTCTGCTCCAGGGGATATTGAATCCATTGTGGAGAGTGAGCAGTGACGAATTTATTCTCCACCCTCAGGCAAATACAATGTTACGTGTTTAAACAGATATAAACTGCTAGATCACCTTGCAAGTCGTATCATCCATCTGTTCTGATATTGGCCAACTTTGTCCTCAAAGCTGAGGCCATGTTCTGTCATCCTTGAAATGTGAGGATTGAACTTACCTTGTCTCAATTATGATCTGTCTTTCTATCTCCCTTTTTTGGTTAACAATTGTGGAAGCATATGCTTTTTTTAATCACTAAGTTTATTTTGTTAATCAAGAAAAAAAATGATAATAATTATGCATTCAGTATATCTCTAGTGATAATTTTTTTAATTTTTGTAACGAATCTTCCAGGTTTCCAGAGAGAGAAACCCCTCAGAAGCTCCTAGCAGCTTGTGCGAGCAAGGAAAAGATCTGGACTGATGGCCATGCTGGGCTTTGCTCCCACGACGTTATGCTTATTAGGCCAGCGCTCTACCACACGACCATCACGGCCCATTTACCATTCCAATTGGAATTTAGCAAATTCGTTATTGAAATTTATAGTAGAACTGATTTCTATGAGTTAAGAACGCGGCTGCAATTTCATTTGGGGAGCCTTCAGCTTTCTCTGTGGAATAATTCTTCACCATCAACGCTTTTTATTCATTTTAGACCTTCTTCCCCTTGTTACTCTCCGCTTGATCTTCTATATGCTACTAACTGTTTCAATCTCATAAATACCACCCTTCAGGAGCTTCAGCTTCCAACGCCGAAGAGCTCCTGCTTCCAGCGACAGACTTGAAACTGATTCCATTTCCATTGATGATTATGCTAAGCTAATTCTTCATTCAGGCTTATGCTCATTTGCATGTCGCTTGGTTATTTAGAAATTTACAATAACTGTATCTAGAAGACAACGGCAAAATTCTAGGAACAAGCAAGTAAGAACATTCCTTATGATTATGCTAAGCTAATTCTTCATTCACGCTTACGCTCATTTGGTGGAATGATGGATACGCTGCTCTAGAGTTTAAAAAGTATACCGGCTTGCCGTAATGTGGCAGAAATCTTAGCCGAAATAAAGCAGAAAGTCAACTGGGATATTCCTAACGGAAAAAATAACAACGAAGTAACAATCAAAAACAATAAATTATAATTTTTACAACAAAAATTTCCATAAGTTAGCATAACAGAATAACGTAAAATATAAATATGAACAATTTTAGGGTGAAATCAAATAAAATTGACTAAAATACTAATTTATTTTCCAAAACAGTATTAATACAAACAAACGATTATAGTAATTATATATGTAATCATAAAAATACATATTGAAGCCCTATAAGGGCTTGGTACTCATACAATTATTCAACTAGTCATAAAAAACTCTCATAAACACAATATCAAGAAGCAACATCATCAATATTATTCAACAACTGAATATATACTATCTGATTCATTGACACGAAAGCCCAATTTTCCTCACGGAATCACAGAAGTTACAAGAATCAACAGATATAATAGTTACCATATTGAAAAGAAGTTGAGTATATTTTTTTGGGTACTATCGAACTGGTCTGACGACGCAGAGTCGTATTTCTAAAATTTACAATCTCAAAAAATGGGATATTTATTTTCAATACTTTTACGATAAGTATAAAATATTGTCAATACTATCCTAAGAAAAATGACGATCTTCAAATTAATACTTATATTTGACAGGCCGGTCTGAAATACTGTAGCCAATTGACTGGTTAATTTACGTAGCAAGCAGAATATATCACAGGATACTTTCAAAAACAAAGTACAATTTAGCATGCTAGAAATGTTCTATACTATTTCCTTACAGTGAGTGAGATGACTGTAGGAACAGATTATTTTTATTAAAAAATTTTGCAATCGAGTACTAAAGGTAACTGCATTTCCATGGCTGCGATTTGTAAATTTGTGCATTTTGATTATCTCCAAACAGCCACACTTTGGTTCCTCCATATACAGCAAGACAAGCAGATTCCAAAAATGGCTGCAAGTAGCTGAAACACGTAAAATTCAAATAAGAAAATGGGTTGGAATTGTACAAATAACACTGAATATTCGTGAAATATTCTCCGTTACGTTTTCGATGTTTGAGGGACAAATTAAAGTGAAAGCACTGCACAATGTTCATTTTATGAAACGGGACTTTGGCTTCTTTCAGAAACTTGAAAATATGAACATGGGTTGTCATATCGACTGAAATTACCGACTTGAGCAAGCCTCTCGATGAATTGATCATGTATTTTTTTATAACACCGATAGAACTCAGGCAATAAGGTTAGGATATTGCCGATCCATTTTTCTTGTTACAACATCAGGGGTATCACAGGGTTCTTACTCATGCTCCATACTATTCAACAAATACATGAATGATGAATAAGCCTGCTTTTTCTATTGAACTTTATTGAAGTATGCTACTAATGACATGAACATTTTATGTCGTGTCCTCTATGTCAGATGGCCAAATCATCCACGCCATCTAATGTCGTATTGACTCTCCTTTGTTGAACTTCTATTAAAAATACAACTTTTTAACTTTCACGAGGAATGAAAATTTGCTGACCGTACAATATTCTCTCGACAATATAGCTTCAACCAAGACCTTGGCTTGTGATTCGACTCCAAGCTATTATTAGACATTGATGTTGATTATCTTTGTATACAACACTAAGCTTTCTGATTCGCACATGCCACGATTCGAAAAATGTTCATTTTGTTCGAAAATATTTTGAATTCATTTATAAATAGTCAACTATAAGGCTGAGTGGTATAGTACAATCCTAAATGAAGTTCACTCAATACTCTCTCATATGATACTGTAAAAAAATAGATTTTCAAAATAGTTCAAAGTCTTACAAAGGACCACACATACTTTTTATGCAAAAAGTCTTTCGGTAATTTCAATATGTTTTGCTTTTTGAGCAGAAGTTACGAAAATTCTATTTTTAATTCACGAGATACTGAGTGTGGAAGTTGTAAAATATCACATTCAGACCATTACTAACTGAACTTCATTGTTACTAAAATCATAAAATCATAAGTTTTTTATCTACACCACAGTATTACACTTGTCCAGTGCCACAGTATGTTTTCTGAGTATTTTCTAAACAGTATGCAGGGTAAATCTATACTTTTTCCAAGTTACGAAAAAGGAAAATATATATCATAAGAACTTTTCTGGGAAATACAGAACTTATGTATGTCTAGTTTTCGTTCATCATCAAAAAACCAATAACATTATCTTTCAATTTATGTTCGGAATACCTAAACATCAAATTCGCTGAAATTTTCAAAAGAGTAATAGGTCAGAGAGAGCTTTTTTCATTAATTTAGGTGTAAAAACTCTCCCAGTATTATGGCTTGCCTCGATCAATAGGTACCTGTGGTTATACTGATGGCGGCCATGGTGTAAACTATGTCTACATCGAGTCTACAGCGTTATTTTATTCAATACTGACTCACCCTGTATTTTAAATGATTCCTGCATATTCATAATCTGAGAGCACTCGCAGCAAGATGAAAATGTTAGGGTCATTTTGTCAGGAATCAATTTCAAATATGCTTCAAAACAAAGATTATTCGATCTTTCAGCATCTTCATCTAATATTAAATAAAAACCAGACATAGAAAAATTCTGTATTTGATATACAAGTTCATATTATATCTTCTTTGTAAAATGAAAAGAAATCAGAAAAATTAACCGATAAGTTCTTTTATACGGGGTATTTTTTCAATTGTTAGTTATATAGGTTTAGTTTATTTTTGTGTCACATTTTGATTTCAAGTCGTCTTATGGCACATATCGGTACTCTGAACTGATTGAATTACATAATCAGAAGTATATATAACGGAGACACATTCGGCCGATTCTATCGAATGTATCTAATACATAAACATCAATTTTCATACGATCCGACTCATGACGTTGATGCTCCATTATGAAATTATTTTAATTTTCCGTAACTCGGCAAAAGTCATGATTTACCTTGTTTATTATTTAAAAAAATGCTTGGAATACAAACTGTTGCATAGGCCAAGTGTAATGCTGTGGTATATATAAAAAAACCACTAATAATTTTGTATAATTTTGCGTGAGGCGTTGGTTATAATTGATGGACCAGAGAGCTGTACTTTCAAACTAATAAAAACCAATACAAAAATGCGACGAACAATCTCTGTACTTTTTCAAACTATATTGCTTTTACGATACACACATATATGTTTTTTCCAATATATCTCGAACGCAAGTTCTCCTTCTTCCGTTCTTGCTCGCTAGGTGCACACTCGCGCAGGCGCATACCAAAGCTACTCAACTATATACTTAGCGCGGTGAACATATTTATTTGAACACGTATACTTACTCTAACAACCCCAAATATGATAGTTTCCCTACAAGAAGAATTGAAAAATAAATAAAAATAATTCTAAATAGTAAAACATAATGAACTAAATTATGAGTTTGATTGAGCCTTTAACAATTTTGTGATATTTTCACCAATAACGTTCACTTACTAATGATCTGAAAGTGACATTTCACAACTTGAACACTCCGTATCTCGTAAACTATACATATAATTTTTGTGTGCCAACAGTAGCTTCTGTTCAGAAGCCCGAGTTCATCAACATATTGAAATTTTGGACAATTTGAACGAAAGACTTTTTGCGTAAGAAGTGTGTGTCGTCCTTTGTATAAAAATGTAATTATTATGTCATTCTTCTGGGGAATTATTTTCCCTTGGAAGATTACTCTTTTCGTGTTAAAATATATTCCATTATTTTAATGAGGAACGTAGGTTACTTTCAGTAATCGTCATCCTTCAAATATTCCCCCAATAATAGATTATTGGGTCAAGCTCTTCAAGCCTTCAGCATTTTCAAGAGGTACAAAACTCAACACCAGTAGCATCTCTAACAATATTCCTTTTATGCTGTTGATTTTGTCTCTTGGAATTTCACCACAAGTCCTATGATAGTTGAAAAAAAAACAACCTACGATTTTAACACTGTCGCTATTTTGTATTGTCACCGTCTTGTCTATCGCTATTTCTACTGTCGCTGTTTTGTCTATCACTATTTTGTTTACAAGAACTGTTTACATACCTCAGTAGATCCTACCCCTAACGAAATATATCCAATGATGATGTTGGTCCCGATGGTGAAATCATATACAGAGGTGAGGCATCCTTCAGTGTATCGGTCCTGAGCATTCAAGGTGCATGGAACCCTCGATTCGCAACAAGATAGTGGCAACTCGTATCCATTCAATTTGTTCGGGTCGACGTACTTGTATTCTTCACCTGGTTGTCGTATTCCACAGCAAGACATCTATAAAACATAAATAAACTGATCAGAAGGTTGCGTGTTCAAACTACGTCGGGGACACCACTTTGTAGGTGTATAAGTTCCTCCTATTTGTCTCTTCGATATTGAAACTTCATGCCAAATTTTAATGACAAAACTTAATATATATTTATTGACAACCTTTGTTATTACTAAAAACATTTCATAAACAAAAACTGAACATCGCCAAAAGGGTTGTTGATATTCAAAACGTTATTCATGATATACCAATTGTTAGCGACTGCACAGTTGCTACAGTTCCATTAGTACATCGATAACGTAAAAAAACAAAAAAACTAACAGTGACAATTATAGGTGAAAATTGTATTAGTTTTAAACCACACTGATCTATTTCTTCGGGTCTTCGTAACAATGACCTCTCTCCCTTCTAGTAGTAGTATTTATAGGGAGGCTGATGCCTTCACACCCAGCAGAAAGAAAATCGGAATAGTGGTAGGGCTCCTGACGGGTCAAGCACCTCAACATTATAATTATCAGGGATGATACTATAATACGTATGGTGCTTGAAGGATGAGGAGTCAGCCACCTACAACCTCAGGGAATGCCCAGCAGTGGCAGCAATACGGAAAGCGCACCTCAGGAGGCTGGCTTATTGCGCTCGCAAAATGAGCTACCTTCAAGAATGAACTAGTTCCCAGCAGCAGTGGGTGCATAATAATATTTTTTATTTCATTGCCAAACATAATATGTCTACCAAATATCCTATTCTATTCAAATAGCATAATTTTTTCCATTGCTCATTGTAGTCCCCGTAAAGTTCCTGAACTGTTTATAGTATTTCCAACGTTCGTTTCTTTATGTTTTGCTATATCTGGATAACGCTTCATTCCGAAGTTTAATTGAATATTTCATATTATCTGTGAGCTATGGACAAAACTTTTTTTTTAACGTTAAATATGCATGAACATCAAAAATCATAATGATCAACTATCAAAGAATTCGAGCTATTATATCATCTGTAAACAGCACAGAAACAAGCTCACGTTGAAATTCAGCAACATTTATTTTCTGTATTCGATGTGAACCAAATTAATTTTCTGTGTCAGTACTGGGTAAGTGGATGAAAATGAAATATATTATTGACCTAAATAATTGCGAGCAATGGTGTCCGAAAAACAAAGCCTTGTCGCACCCTACGTTGAATACCCGTTTGTATCGATGCCTGTTGGACAAATACAATAGAGATACAAATATTGAATGGCACATCTATCGCCCTGTAGGGTTTCAGTTTGGCAAAGAGCAACTTATTTGAAAAACCCAAACATCTCTCTTGGCTACCTGACTCAAAGCCATCAACTGTACTGTCTTTTTCTATGAATACTGCGATATGGTTGTTCTCCACCCTATTCATCATGTAAGTTAATCATAGTAGTACCTACCCATTCTTGAATTTCGTCCAATCTGGCATCCTCCAGTTGCATCCTCAAATCGTTTTCTATCTGATTCCTCAAGGCTCTCTGCTCAGTATTCTTGTAGACAGCAATACAGTAGCCTCCAAGTGCAAAATGGGCCATGGCGAGTAGAATAAGGAATGCTGCATACTAAAAACAAAATAGAACTTCAATTGAAATGAAAAGCGAAATGAGATCAATAGATTGAAAGTTGGATATCAAGTAGTAAGCGAGTGTTGCACTTTTTAGAGGAAGTATTTTACAAACTTGACTGGTATTTCAAAAGCTTGGCATGAAACACTAACACTAACGAACGATATGAATTGAACCCATTACCCATTGCAGCAGTTTTTATATACTCGCGAAAAGTAATGGTGGTATGAATATGCTATTTGGTCAATACCTATGGATCATCACCAGTAATTGAACTTTATTAACATTAATTGAGACCACTCCGATTGTACTGTTTCCATACGTAGTTGGAAGTCGTGAATGATATTAATATTAGAGTTGCACATTAACTGTATGTCGTTCAGAACGTGTTGAAATTCCAGAGATATTTCTACAGGACCCGATAAAAACTTTTTCAACATAAAATTTTTAAAAATCATTTACAGTTTTTTCCAAACTGAAGTCGAGATGTAGTGGTTAATTCTACAACAGATCCATTAATCACAAACCTCTGCAAAAACTTAAAAATGTTAGATGAAACTAGACCAAATTCTTTCATACAGAAACATACCTTATTATCCGAATCACAATTTAGATTTCAGGAAGAAAAATGCACTACTGCAATTAACTGATCTCATGCACAAATCACTCGAGAGAAGCAAACCGTCAATGGCTGTTTTTATTAGTTTATCAAAGTTATTCAACACAATTTACCACCTCATCCTATTGAACACTCCAGAGTACATTGCAATAGAGGCAAAGCTTTCAAATTATTACAATCATCACAGATCAGAATCAAATTGTGTGAATTGAAGATTTAGAGAAAACTGAAATAAAAATTGAAATGGGAGTACCACAAGGAACAGTACTAGGTACTAAAGAAACTACTACTACTACTGGTAGTATTTTTCCGATTGCACGGGAGTGTTCCGAGGAGCTCGTTTCATTTTAAATATTTTCAGTTGTCTACGTCTTTCAGTTTTAGCGAAAGTGGACAAGAACTGATTTTTTTAGTGGTGTTTCATCCTGTTTTTTATTGCATTTTTGGAATCTAAGATGAATTTCAATACAACTTTTTTCGAAACATCATATGTCTGAGGGGACTCCAGTTTTCAGTATTTCAAATTTTTTTGATAATTTTGACCGTTTAAAAATTACTAGAATTTGTCTGAATGAATCCTAAAGCTTCATGAATCTTTAGAAATTGGTACCAAATTCGGCTATCTCGAAAATTGTATGAGTATGACATTTTTTCAAATTGCAACCTCATTATTTTCTTATCGCCAATGGATTTCTACGCTAAATAGTAAGGGGAGTTTATGCTTACAACAGATGCAGCCCTTCATAAAAATAAATATATTCTGGAAACAAAGATAGTCAAGTCAAAAATTGCTAGAATTTGCCTGAATCTTTGCAAGCTTTCCGAAAATATTATACGGGGTGCTTAGAAATTGGCGATGAATTCGAAAATTGTGTAACTCATTTGTTTAAAATGGCAATGCTATTTTTTTCTCAACGCTAGTGGAATATATGCCGAAAAATTGAGTGAGCATATGCCAACAACCTTTTATATTTGAATGAAACGGTTTTCAGAGAAATTTCCGAGTGGTTATTACAGATATCTGAATTATCAGTAAGCTTCTTTGGAAGAATCGGCTAGAAACAAATGCTGAATTATCAACAAACAGAATTTGCTAATAATTTGACGTTCAAGCATAATTATTTCGAAAGCATTTATCATGTCCCACCTAGGATTTAGTAACGAAGATTACTTCAATTTTTTAATAATTCACGGGCATTGTGACAAGGTTATTGAAAGAGCCTGTGAAACCGATGAAAAAGAAATATGATAAAACTATGTTATGAATTAGAGAGGAACACTGAGAGAACTACCAAAATGTTTTAATCTTCAACTATGCAAATAACCAGAACAGTATTTGAAGGTATGTAAGTATTTAGAGAATTATCAACGAATAAATGACTTTCACTTGGCAATATTGACATAAAAATATACATTCCATTTTCATAAAAATCGTACGTACCTATATTAGTACCGATCTGCTTTTCATTTGTATCGAAAATGGCCGCCTTTTGTCTGTAAGCTGACCAGTGAACATATAGGTAGGTGCAATGAATATGTATTTGACATAGGCCAGTAATGATTTTAAAAGAAAAGCAGGTGATCTTATATCAAGAATTTTTGATTTTCGTACAAGGCAACTGTCCTAACCAAAGGAAGTTTGATGGTTTTCAAAAAAAATCAGGTGATTTTTGAACAAGGATTATTGATTTTCGTACTAAAGGAAGTTTGTGAAAATGAGTCTTTGAATTAAAGAAATTATTTCGAAGAAAACAATTAACAATAATAAAGCAAGTATAAGTTTCATAACATGTTTTCCTGGAAAACTCAACTACTTAACAGATTCCCATAAACAGTTTTTTCTACCTGCTGTAACTTTCCGCACCTGCAAAAAACAGCTCCAGACCCAGACCTATTTTTATTTTCAAGATGCAGAAAAACTCAAAGTCATCTCCAAAAAAATTGTAGGGATGACTTTGAGATTTTCTGCATCGTATATCTACACCACTCCACTTTGAGATACAATGGACTTCTACCACAGGTCTATCATTAACTTGATATTTTTTTCAGGAGGAAAACAGTTCAATTCTTGTATTCAAAAGAAATTTTTAAGTTACACCGTTTAGAAGCTATGGACCACCGGAGCGCAGTTGCAGGACTCTATAGTTCAGTACAATGATAATAATTTCACTTCACGCTTGGTGATTGAGTTCTTCATTATATTTATTGTAGTTAGTCGGATGTGTTTTGTTGTTAGAGTTTTTTATGTTGGTTATACAGGTTTACAAAAAAAAGCTTGTTCCAATGATTATACTTTTATGTTTGAAATATTTAAATTTCTGTTGTATGTTATAAATAAATTGTTTACCTTAAAAAGTTTAGATATTTCATTCCCATTATAAGAATTTCATTAAAATATTTTATAATGTTCTTTGTCAGTGGAAAATATAGAAAACTGCATAACACTGTTTTTAAATATGATTTTCTTTGTGTCTGAGAAATAGCAAAAGACCAATCTACTTCACATACAATTTTTAATTCATGTGGTTCTGCACTTTCCATTAGCAGAGAGTTTATAATCAAGCAATTTGTCAGGGTGTTCCAAATTCGATTTTCGTCATTGGGATCTCGGAAACTATAAAAGATACAGCAAAGGCTAAATTGTAGTGAAGTTGCATAATTTGAAGTGTTAGTTGGTGATGGTAAGTATAAAATGATTGATCTGATGATGGTATCTGAAATCCGAAACGTTCTTTGATTTAATTATAAATTATCTTAGAATAGGTACACTGTAAAAAAGTGATTGTAGAAAGTGCTTCTCGTTTATGTTTATGAATAACGTCCCAAAAAATTTAAAACGGAAAATATCCCAAATTTGTCACCGGCATTACCTTGAGCTCCATATTATGCAACTTTGCCACAATTTATTCTTTGCTGTATGTTTCAAAGATTCTGAAATCCCAATGGTGATCATCGAATTTGGAACACCCCGTACCCAAAGCATTATTTCCATATATAAGATAATATATGTTTTTGAATCTAAAACATAAATATCGTTTATCAAGGAAATATATATTTGCAACAAATATATACATATTTTAAGAAAAGATAATAAAAAAAATTCAAGTGATAACTTAAGGATGCCATTCTTTGTACCAAAGATATAATAATCTTGCGTTAAAGACGAAATCTTTGATACGGTAATTTACTCGCACTTGCACTGAAGATGATGGCTTTGAACAGAAGCTTATTAAATCCTTGACACAAAAATAAAGCACTTCAACTCAAGAGAACACGAAATAGTTGTGAATTTGAATAAAACATGCCAAGTAAACATTTGAATTATAGTAACTTGCGATAAAGCATTATTTATTGGATCTAAGATATTACTAGTTCCTCCAATTTAGGAAATTATTGACTCTAAGACAAAATTCATTTGGATATAGACAAGATCATGGCGATCTTGATTTAATTTCGATTGACCTTATTTCAAGAGAACTCTTTTATCAGTGTACAAGTGTGATTAAGTTAAGTGAAACTCACCGTTTCCATACAGCAAGTTGATTCTCTGCAAACTCCACAGCATCCTATGATGACAAAAATGAGCAGTATTATACCGAAGATGACCGTCAATGCAGAAGGTGCGATAGTGCCATAGTCTTTGATAACCATGTCACTATTCGAAATCAAGATGAGGTATGATGAGACGCCGCCATAAATAGCAAGTCCTATACCAGCAACCTGAAAAAAAATTGTGCGTTACTAATGACAAAAGCAGATAATGAAAGCATGTGATGTATCATAGTAAAAATATATTATATTTTTTTAATCCGACGGATGTGGCAGCAGAAACGAAGATTCTTGTAGGTGGTAATGACATAACAACAAATGCATTGGCCTCACCAGAGGGCGCCGTAAAACGGGTTGAATTTAAATAGTTTCCTTGATCAGTAGAGCTCTGGTTTCCATGTTTATTTGGTAAAACCACCAAATATTTTGTGAAACAAAAATTATTCCGTGTAGTTAAAATTTCAAACGGTGCTTGCTAAGGAGTTTAATTTCGATAATTCATCTTCGAGTGGGTGAAAAAATCCTAAAAATTTCCAAAATATTTACTTTCTTCTCATTTGAGAATTCATCTACAGGATTAATGAAATACACCGTTTACAGAAAAATGCTAGCATAATTAGTTTCTATTAACGATAATGACAATTCAATACTGGCACCATAATCTAACAATAATAATAATAATAATCTAATAAGATAACAGAAAGGTTGTTGAGAGGTAACAACGCTAAGTTATACAAAATATTACATTGCTTGGAGGCTTGTGAATCAGAAATCATCCCTCTACAACCAATTTAAAAGATGACAATATACCAAAAATCAGTTTGAACAGCCGTTGCTGGGATTTTTCCTCCAAATACTCCTGTTTTCAGATCTTTCATAATTTGTGACCCCCTTCCTCCCAATCAACCCCAAAGCCCAACCCTAGCGATAAAAATTCCAGATGAACCATTGCTGGTACTTTTTTCGTGAAAATCTATCATTTCTGGCTTACTATCGATACTACGAGCATTTTAATAGTGTGTTTCCAAAAAACATTCTTCTACTATTTTTGATATATGAGCCACACTGATGTTATCGAATCCATCTATGGTCATGAACCTGGTCTAATTTCAAACTTGTTTCATCAACTGGGTGGTTATGATCCAGTACATGAAGGGGCGCAATCGATTTTTTTTCTAGCCTCGTAAATCTGATATAAGCATTGTGCTCTGTGAACCGTACATCCGTGGCCTTTCTGGTTCTACTCACATATTTCTTTCCGTACTCCTCTCAGTTAATTCAATAAATCTGCGATAATTTTTCTACTTGTGACTCACATTTGGGAATAACCAAAATTTGTTTTTGTTTATGATATGTTTTATATACCAGAGGCTGGGTTTCCTCTTTTAATAAAAAATCGGAGTGTTACGAAGGGTTCTATAAATCACCAAATTCTCAAATCCACTTCCCTAACAATGATTTCCTCCGTTTCGAATCTATTTGGTATCAATAATAGCGAACACGTCGTTCACATGCTTTCTTTTCTTCTGAAGCTCTCTTCGCTTCCATCTCAAACCTACTCATGAACAAATGATCTATTTCATTACTCAAAATGTTGGCCAGCAGTGAATCGCTTAGATATTCTAAGGTATTGTTCACGAGACGATTGGTCGAACCTACAGGCCCAGGTTTGTAATTCTTCTGCAGACATATTTTTGATACCTTCGGTTTCAAGAGTAGCAGTTTATTTGTATGTGTTTGTTTAGAGTGGTCTAGGACCAATCAGCCTATCATACTTCCTGATAAAATGACTTGGAAGGATCCTGGATGGATGAAACATTTGAAAAAAAACCTATGGTCAACACGTAAGGAAAGCCAAACAAAATTACTATAAAAACCTCATAGATACATCTGACAACAAAAGTAAAACTATTTGGGACAAAGTAAACACACCCTAAACAGAAAAAATCACAAGGAAATATTGAACTTGAACACGATGGGGAAAAAACTACGAATGGGTAAAATATTGCCAACCTTTTTGGAACATTTTTCAAATCCGTTGTAGGTGATGAACTAACTAACTAAATTTTAGCAGAATTAAAAAACAAGAAATCTTCCAGAATAGATGAAGTCCCGGTGTAGGTATGTTCTTAAAAAAATGTTCTACGGAAATAGCACCCTACCTAGCGTTTATTCTGAATAAATCATTTCAACTGGGTCAATTTCCGAGTAGGTTGAAATTATCTTTGGTATCTTTCATTCACAAAAAGGGAGACAAATCGTCACTAACAAATTATAGACCAATTGCGCTTCTGAGTAGTTTGTCCAAAGTTTTTGAAAAAGGAATCTCCAAACGTATGAATAGCGTCCTGAAGAAATACAATATATTAAGTAAATAAAAACCAATATGGATTCAGAGAAGGCCACTCTACAGAAACGGCAACAATAGACTTCATCTAAATGATACATGAAAAACTAGATAAAAGAGAATTTACTATCGGACTGTTTTTTGACCTGTCATGTGCGTTTGACACCCTGAACTTTGATTTCATTTTATCAAAAATGAATTCGAGGCAATATATCAGACTGGATTCGTTCGTTTTTACAAGGACGTTCATTGATAGTGAAGGTGAATGGCGAAACTTCTGATGAATTTTCAATAGATTCTGGTGTTCCCCAAGGAAGTGTTCTTGGTCCTTTGATCTTTTTACTCTTCATCAACGACCTTCCTGAGTATATAAGCGATGGAGAAGTATTTATGTTTGCAGATGATACATCTATAATAGTATCTAGTTCGGATGTGAACGAATTATTCAGGAAAATAAAAAATGTTCTCCTCCAATTCGATAAATTCAAAAACCGTCGCTATTCAATTCACTGAATCGCTGATGACAGAAAGACTCGTAACTGAATAGTTGCGTATCAATAATAAAACATTGCCATTTCAAGAAAATTGCAAATTTCTTGGCACAATTTTTGATAGTCATCTCAGATGGCAAGAATGTATCAACACGATATGCTCTAAACTGAACAAACATCACTTCGCAATTAAAAATATAAGCAGTCTTGGCGAAGAAGGAATAATTTCTGCGCTAGTATATTCAACCATAAGTTACAATATTATTTCCTATGAACTTGCTGTCGATAACAACAGAGTCTTCCTTGTACAAAAAAGGACAATTCTCCTTATTTTTCACTTGGATTATCGAGAATCCTGCAGAGATTATTTCAAACAGAAAAAATTGTTGACTTTCACATGCATTTATCTTTATAAACTTCTGCTACATACTTACATTCACAAGAATAGCTTCACTTGCAATTCATATTTTCACAATTATTCCAGTCGAAGGAGAAACGAATTCAGACTGGAGTTGAAGTCATTCCTTGTTATTAATGCATTCTACAATATACAGGAATTCTTAATATTTTGTCAGCGCCCTACTGTTTCATAGTTTCGCATATTTGATTAGGGATGATGTTTTTAATACTGAGATAGTTTTGTATACTTATAAATTTAACTTATTTGCTCATTCAGAATGTGTTGTTGTCAACGTTTTATTGTTTTATAGCTTCATTCACTCAATTAGGTAATATTTATACACTGTGCTGTTCTTAGCGTCCTATTGATGTTTTTAAAACTGTGACATAGTTCTGTATATACACTTTTTTGATTCACTTATTTGTTCATTCAGTTCTGAACTTCATCATGTCTCAATGATGAAATGATGTAATGTATTGTTTCATGACTTATCAATCCAATGTAATTTGGTATTTGATTAATAAAACTATTATATAATATTGCCAATTGCATGCAACAGACTTAAGGCTGGAACACAATGGATGTTTTATGTCTTTGGTTTTAATTTTTATAATTTTTGATTCAATTTCGACATGGAACTGGCATTGCTATTATTATTCTGATCAAGCCCCACAAACAATCTTGTTGGTAAAATTTGAGTATCATTTCTCAATTCTATTTTGCATTCTGTTCCATTTGCAAAATTGATACCCTCAATCTCAAAACTTAAAACTTAATACATAAAACTTCCATTGTGTCTGCGGCTTCATACAGAGCGTAGTAGACTGCTGATTTTGACACTGGGAGTCACAGCCTTCTCGGAATGACCTCTGATATAATGCATGCAACAGTAAATTTTGACTTGCTTTATATCGTTCTAATTCCGAAGAGAGAGAAAAACATCCTCAGGATCTGGTGTAGGTGTATACAGTCGTATTCATAGAACAAAAATATTAACATATACAGGATTAAATGCGACAGTATTCCAGGAGGATCATAAAGAGGGGCGACACTACTTGAAATTCACGCCATCGATCTATGTGTAGAGAGACTGGAAAAAACTAACTTCACACAAAGATCAATCAAAATTTTTTTAGTCAGTCAAGCGGTTTCGAAAGCACTTGGCTCGTATCGATCAACGTCTAAACTGGTGTCAAACTGCCAGTTTAGGAATATTCAACAATCTGTCTCTGGTCTGGATTCCTGGCAACTCCGATATGGAGGGCAATGAAACGGCGGACCTTCACCAAGTTGTACCAAATAAACATTGAATACTTGGACAGCAACGAAAGTATTGAACTTCTCCCAAAACCTACCAGGATTGACTCATTCCGAAGCATTAATACATTCCTCGAAGAATTTGACCAAAACACTGTTAGACTCCAGCAGATATGACCTGCGATGTCTAATAGACCTACTCACAGGCCACTGTCGTTTGAATCATCACATGATAAGACTAAAACTGTTGGAGGACCCGACATGTCATCTTTGTCTTGAAGATGATGAAACAGCAGAGCACATACTTTGTTTGGCACAGTTTCATTCTCTCAAATAAACCTATCGGCTTCTTCAAGAAGCTGGATTTATTTGGTGAACTAGTATGAGCCACAATAGACCCTAACCTAAGGGATCAGAAATCAAATCAGTTTTCGTTAATATTTTTCTTGAACTGAAGTATAGGGTACGCTACATGAAATTTGCTTGCATGGAATTTTACGTAAACTCCAAAAATGCAATGATACTTCAGTCTTTTAAGAAAACACACTAGCAAGTGGCTGGGACCTATACAAATAGAACTTGAGCCATTAGAAAGTTCGAATGAATCCCTACAACTTTTGTATTGAACATTTTTTTGTAATATGAAGAATAAAGAAGTCGCATATTCTCTCAATGAATGTCAGTGCTTTAGAACTCATTGCCTAGGAAAGTCGTCCCTGAAAGTTATAAAAAATATCATTTCCTAATCACTCACTGATTTCTCACGAACTGTGTACTCATCGATATTGAACGAAGCACTCCATTCAACAAATTGTCTGGTTCAATAGTTGAGTCGTTGGTGATAAAGAATGATAATCTCTTACCGTGAAATGACAAAGATAAATCCCATGTATGCACCTCAGAACGATCTCACTACACCCCATTCCGATGCCGTCTCACATTTGTTTTTTCGGCATGGACTGCCGCGAATGGCCCGCTACAGTTATTACCCAGACTGAACGTCTCCACAGCGTCTGAAGGTCCAGACTGAAAGGAGGCTGCAATATCTCGAATCGCAGTTGTTGTCGGCGTTATAAAATAAAGATGTCCTTGTTCATTTTTGATATTGAGGCTGTTGTGGAAGCCGCAGATATCAAGAACGCAATAAATGTCATCCGTTTTTATTATTATTTGAATCCGAATTGGCCAAAAAAATATTGATTCCCAATGACTTAATTATGAAAGTGCCAAAAGGCGTCTAGAATATATTTTTTCTACGACATTTTGTAATAGAATACCTTTAGCGAAAACGTGATTTCCGTTGTAGTGAGAGAAATTCTTACAAGGTTAACTATTGTTTCTAGCGACGAAAGTTAAATTTATATTTTCAATAATTTTCAATAATTTCCCGACCTCGTATATAATGTTTTGACGACTTAAAATTGGACTGCGTTATGCATTACTTGACCAAGCACTATTACCGAATTTCGAGATACTGGTGTCTTCTAACGAACAATAGTCCAACTTACTTATGAAAAAATGTAGCCAAACGCAATCGCTCAAATTTCGGATTTAGTTAAAAGGTGTTGAGCTACACGCCAGGTTTCAATACGAAAATACTGATTTGTAATTGACTGGTAAAGTTTTTTCACTCTCCTGAGAAAATTTGACTCTTGGTCGAGTCATGCATAACGCGGTCCAATTATTAATTCATTTCTATAACTAAAATGCATATTTTTTACTTTTGTTCAATTCGTAAAAATATCGATAGATTTAACTTTATATCTGGTAGCATGGTTTCATTAGTTTGACGTTTGTCGTTGATTATTTGAGTCCTTTCAATCACAATCTTCAGTTTTTCAGTAAATAGAATTTGGCTTCCAGTCATTTCATCCAGTATTTGAGTCATTGAGATGTAGTTTTGAGCCTTTTCAGTCACAATCGTGGGACTTTCAGTCAATCAGATTTGGCTTCCTTCCTGTCAATTCATTCGCAATCTTGAATCTTTGAGTCACTTACATTTTATTTTATGTTTTTTCATTGCCTACCAATCTTGAGTAATCGAGTGTTTTAAATATTTGAGCTAGATGTTCCTTCCTCGATTCATAAACTGCTCAAGATATCGAAAATGAGACAATAAACTGAATTCGTTTTCATCTCCAAAGATCACATTTTATATCTACAGTAGCCCACTAAACTTTTGTACCTTGAATCGGATTAGCTCTCTCAAAAATAGGGGTGCTCTACCTCTCAATGAATATTTTATTGTAAGTATTCAAGACATCGTTCAGAGAATAGATAATGCTGAAACTTGAAGTAATTCAAAAAATAACTTATACTTGAAATTTAATAATTTTGATTTGCTTGATGCAAGATTTACGTAAAATAGTTGGTAGCTTGAACAATACGTTATTTTATACGATACATTGAATTGCGAAATGATGTAGGAAGCTCGTTATTTAAGCTGTGATGATTTCAATGTAATTTTTGTAATTTGTAAATAGGTCTCACCCAATAACGTTTTGGAGCCCTTTTTCTTTTTTTTTCAATTCAGAATTCCAATAGGTTACCAAAATCAGTAAAATATAAAACATTACGGCTGTTCTTATCCTTATATTATTAATCATGAGATTGCTGTCCATATTTAAAATTCCCCCAACGGCAGTGTCGTGCGTTGTTAACAGAAATATTGAGGTTCAATAAAATAGAAATAATGGAAACTCAATATGGAAACCTGAAATTGTGATGGAATAATCTCCACAAGATTTTGAGAACAGCCGATGCTCTAATTGACATGTTTTTTCATAATTCATTAATTTTTCTCTTTTCCAATTTGGTTTCCCTTTCTCGATAGTTACGACACTGGTAGCTTCAAATGATTGTTCTGT
The DNA here is from genome assembly GCA_958502065.1 of Chrysolina americana. Classification (NCBI taxonomy): domain Eukaryota; kingdom Metazoa; phylum Arthropoda; class Insecta; order Coleoptera; family Chrysomelidae; genus Chrysolina; species Chrysolina americana. The sequence goes on along the minus strand of OY293419.1, from coordinate 13,229,286 downwards.
AAAATATCAAATGCAGCGTTGTTGTACTGACAAGACTATATCGACAACGAAGAATCTCCGTTCGGCGATGGAAATACTATCGGTTTTACATGCTCCCAACAAACTGCAATGAACGTTTTAATTGCCTTCTTATTGTTATATATTTCATCCAAGACAGTATTTTCGGGTTTTCGTTGACATGAATATACCCGACAGATATCAAAATCTAGCTGACGTGCTTATTGTATCCTTAAAAAATTGCGACATGGCAATAATGTCATGATTGGAGGGATAACATTATGAAAAGATGTTACCTTCAGTTCTATTTGAGTATTACTCATCTAGGTTGTGGTACTTGATCGGAGATTCGTACCATCAGTTAAAATTTGCCGCCTCGAAATATATTTGAACAGCTTTCGACAGATTTCGTACAAAAACGAATAATTCGTGTACATGAAAACTTAGCTTAAGACTTCGTGGTAGAATAACAGCGACAGATCCGAAAGGGAAGTATGTAGAATTTTCTATAACATGCATCCGGAGCGTCGAAATATTAGCAGAGCCACAGTTGGACGAGTTGCAATCAGCATGGATCTGTTTGTAAACATATTCTGAAAAATGGAAATACCGTACAAAGACAGATACAAAATAATTCTGAACGAATTCGAAATTATTTTAATAATAATCCGAAAACAAGTGTGACAATTGCAAGTTTGGACATTAACTTACCCCTTAAAACAATAAGGAGAAATCTTAGGAAATATAATAATATGAAACCCTCCGAACCAAAGTTTATCCATACCTTAGAAGGCGATAATGAAAAGAGGATGGAGTATAGTTTATGGGCTCAAGGAGAATATCTATAAAACAGGCTTTTCTTTTCAATATATTTTGTTCATTGACGAAGCGATATTCACAACCAACAGTTAATTTTCAAAAATCAAGGTACTGGACGGAAGAAACTTCGGATTGAATAATAAATTGCAGAAGACAGAAGACAAAAATAAATGGTTGGTGCAGAATAATTGGCCCTTTTTTCTGAAAGCAATTTGAATGGTCGAATTTTCTTGAATTTTTTGAATAACGAATTTTCCAACGTTATGGAAGAACTTCCATTGGCAGAACAGGCTCATCTTCTATTTCAATTAGATGGCCGTTTCATCTACAATAGCAGGATTGTAAGAGATTGGTTGGGAGAAAATTTTCCTAATCGGTGGATAGTGCGAAATAATGCATTCATCGAATTTCCCCCCAGATGCGCGGACTTGACTCCAATAGATAATTTTTTATGGGGATTCTTCAAGGAAAAAGTATACAAAACTCGCTTAACGACCATAGAGGAACAGCGTGAAAGAATAAAACAGGCTTGCTGAGATATCACTCCGAACCAATTATCCAATATTATGGTTAACATAAGAAACACGATAAATGTATGGAGATTTGGTCGAACATTTCGAAATTCACTGTGTAGGCACTGTCATGTCAATACATTCTTTTGTAGTGGTTCATTTACGTTATTAATATTGATAATTATATTATTTGATGTAAAGATGTGCATTCCTATTCTTTGACAACAAACTGCAGTGTTCTTTTAGACATAACGATATCGCACATGTAGTTATTTACAAAATATCATTTAAAATACAACCATTTGATCTATTTTGTTGAATATTCTACATATGCTAATTTTTATTAAAAAATGAGTAAAAAATTTCATCGTGAAATTTCTATGGGGCGCCGTTAGTGTCAAAAGTATAGTTGTTTTCATATATTTTATTTTTACTCAAATATATTTGTTGATGACCATATATTTATTAGTTGACACCAATATATATTGAAACCTAACAAATATTTCCATTTTAGCGTTCATTCATTCATAAATATATCGTCAAAGCATATTAGCAGTGAAGAGCAATATATTTATTACTTGTTACCAATCCATATATAAAAATGAGCTTTTGAGTACCACCACTAGATAGCGCCATGTAACCGATTCATGCCATTTCTTCGCAACGCGTCCGCTATGTTGAAAATAATCGAAAGATTGTTCGAGTTTTCATCATTGCATATCTTCAAAAAGTATAAATGCAATGCATATCAACATAAAAGGTTTGCAAAACAAATTATATTCCAAAACATTATGTGAGCGCCACCTAGTGGTGGTAATCGAAAGCTCATTTTTATATATGGATTGGTAACAAGTGATAAATATATTGCTCTTCACTGCTAATATGCATTGACGATATATTTATGAATGAATGAACGCTAAAATGGAAATATTTGTTCAGTTTCAATATATATTGGTGCCAACTAATAAATATATGGTCATCAACAAATATATTTGAGTAAAAATAAAATATATGAAAACAACTATACTATTGACACTAACGGCGACCCATAAATTTCAATCACACCCATTTGAAAGCATCACAAATCCAGTAGCGTCGTCAACTTTTATTTAAAAAAATCGCTACTTAGTATGTTATTTGGATTTTTGACCTCGAACAAAATTCTAAGTAGGCCTTGGAATTTTTATTTTTATTTCGAATTCATAGCACTCCACTAGAACTATTGACGCTCTATCTATGGAAAAAAACTTCTGAATCGAATAATAAATAACAATTTTAGAGAGGTGGCCCGTTTTGAAATGGTTCACTCTGTACTTATTAATTGTAATTTCGTTATAGTAATACCACGAGTGATTGAATTTTCGCGATAAGTCTGTCGATTTATTTCTGAACGAAACTGAATTGTTTTGAGAAAACACCACTCCAGGACGAGTGGTGTTTTCTCAAAACAATTCAGTTGAGTTCAGAAATGAAAAACAGAGTTGAATTTTATTAGACTATTTCACGAATAAAGTTTCTTCATTAATATAAGTACGAACAATATATAACAGTCAAAAACAAATTATTAAAATCGTCAATATTATAATGTTTTGTTTGCCAAACTTCGTGTTGCCATGGTTACGTCGTTGAAAATACCGAAGCTGATCCTCCAATCAGAATTGAAAGACAGCTGGTGTGATCGCGATAACACGAGTTGTCTTTGGTTTGCGATTGGTCAGATTATGTTAGAGTTTTAAGATGAGTGAAGTATTCAGTATTATACTTAAAAATTTCAATTCATATGTTTATATTATACTTACACTTTCGGCTGTTGTGATCCTACTATTCTTTATCCTATTTTAATCTTTGATTCCATGTGTATTTGTAATGTTTTACTTGCAATTGTTTAGCCATTGATGTTATGTTATATTTACATAGCTGTATATTGTAATAAGCCGTCTTATATGTATGTTAGGGTTCCTAATTAAATAAAGATCTATCTTTCTATCAGACTGACCCTGTATATTGGTTACTGAGTATCATCTGCGTAAGATGAACGTCTTATTATCGATCCGTGTGGTATTGCATCATTTATCAAGATCACGACAAGAGATTGGTTATTGTTGAGAATGACCACAGAATACTTATATATTTTCGATGTTTCGGAGGATAGTAGGTATCTTTGATATCTTTGAATCACATTGTGAATGGATCGATCAACTTTATTACCCGATGGAACATTACATCTTCATTTATAACAGGGATAAAAAAACAAACTTAAAACAGGTGTGAATGATGATATAGAGATGAATACATAACAAAATAATTAATCTGACTATTGGAATTGAACACAAATGTCCATTTGAATAAGGAATCAAGCAAAAATTACTTATAAGTTTGATGAAGTATTGTCATATTTTACTGGACAGTTCTGTCGTTAGCTCCTAGACTAGGTAGTAGGTGTGGACACAACTATTGAACATATAATCACAATAAGAACGAGTTTCTGACCACGTGTTCGATCTCCGCATTGCATAATCTGCCACTAATGAGCAACTGAAAGACTTACCGCAAAAGCCGCTGTCAGGAATCCACTGAAAATCCTCAAAAATCCCGCCACGAAACCCATTTTGAAAAGTTCAGAGTAAAGCACTTACACACACGATGGCTAAAACAGTTCTAATAATTGTTGTCCAGACTGAATTAATAATATTATCCGCGTCTGCTGCCTTGTTAATTTGCAACTGGGAGCCAGTCGCGATCTTCACCAGCACAAACAATTTATTTATAAACATTGCGCTATGTAGGCAGATGAGAAAATCGCGCGTTGTTGAATGGGATGATGTAGACAGGCTCGGGTTGAGGATACAAGTGACCCTTCGGCAGGGACGGATTTGTGAGAAGATAAGAAACATGACCTGATAGGGCCTGGGGAGTCAAGGGCCTAGTCTTTTTGCTCATCAGCCGTATAAGAGCATTCACCAGCTACTCCAACACTAGTGTATTTGTCTGATTGAAACTTTCTTCAAAATTGAGTCTTTTTATTATTCAACTTCAAATACATTCAGAAAACAACTGAATCTGACAAACCTACTAACAAAAATCCGGTAAACAAATAATTTGTTCCTGAATTAAAATAAGACCAAAAGAATGTGAACAAGACATCACATTTCTCCCCCGCGATGAGAAAACTTCTTGTTCTTCCCCTTCCAATTTCAAACTGCATAATATGTTAGCTGGCCGACGATAAATCTAAGTTCTTGTTCTCACATCAGCAACTCTCATTCGCCCATATTGTTAAAATTCTGTTAACTAATAGCCATAAGCTATCAACTAAATTTTACTTACGAAGTTTGGCCTCTTGAACAAAAAATCCAAATGAAATTTTTGGCGGTCTCAAATAATTTCGGAGATATGGGCCTATTTTTGAGTGATGCCTGGCATTTTTTAGGACACATTTCTACCGCGGAAAAACACTCAAAATTCTTCTATCCTTGAACTAACACAATGTACACACCCCTATTGACCTGTTTCACACTCTTAACTTTATTGAAAACGCTACTTTTTAGGAAAAAAACTCAACCTTCTTTTATGATCACATATCCAACAAATCTAGGCAAAATGGTTAGTGAATTTTATTCATGTCAAGTTGGTTTCTAGAAGAAAAGTGTGTGAATAATTGCCTATTCATGTTGAAATTAAATGCCTGGAAAAGTTGGCAGTGCAAATATGCAAAGTTACTAACTTGACATAAATAAATTCACTAAACATATTACATAAATGTGTTGTTTTCATGTTTTTGAAAGAAGGTTGAGTTTTTGGATAAACAATGCCGTTTCAAATAAAAATTAAGTGTAAAACGGGTGCGTTAAGGTGTTTACAGTGTGTTAGTTTAAAGAAGGAAGAATTTTGAGTGTTTTTTCGCTGTAGAAATGTTGACACCACCAAAATTTTCATTTTAAAGCTTGTGGCTATTAGTTAACTGAATTTCGCAGAACTAAACCCAAACCACAGGCTCAGGGTTCTGCAGTTGAACCTCCATCATACCAGAGCGTCTAGCGCCATGGTATGCATGCGGGAACCCTGACTACACGGAGGGAGAGTAGCAGGTCTAAAACTCAAAACGTTGAAAAGACTAATAGATAGATACATAAGAGATGGGGTATTACAGACAAGCCCTCTTAGCAATCACCAATATGCCTATCAACCAGGCAAGTCAACAGACTTAGCACTGGACGATCTCAACAGGCTACTTACAAAGAGATAGCTATGACAACATTTATAGACATCGAAGGTGCTTTTAACAATGCATCAACTGAGTCTATAGCAAGCGCCCTAGTAAAAAGAGGGGTACCTCCCCCATTATGCCAGTGGATAAACGCCAACTTGAAAAACAGGGTCATAATATCAACAATTGGCGGAATAACACTGACAGAGCAAATAGGGGATGTCCGCAGGGAGGGGTACTATCGCCCCTACTAGGATGGCCCACCTAATGGACGAACTGACAGAAAGGCTAACATACAGAGGCTTCTATTGCTTAGGATATGCTGATGATCTTGCAATTATTGCAAACGGCAAATTTGCAAGGACAGTCTCGGAGCTTACAAAAACAGTCATAGATATAACCGACAGGTGGTGTAAGGAGGAACAACTGAGAGTAAACCCTTATGAAACCACTATAGTCACATTCACACGAAAGAAAACACTGTGCTAAATGGGATAGAAATTCCTTGTGCCCAAGAGGCAAAATACTTAGGAGTCATCTTCGACCATAAGCTAACATGGAATCAACATCTACAAAAAATGCTCAGTAGCCTTCAATCTGTGCAGGAGATTGTGCGGAAAAAATTGGGGGCTACAACCAAAAATAACCACATGGCTTTATGCCAGAGTCATCAGAACCATGAGAACTACACCAACAGCCACACTAGAAATCTTGCTCAACCTGCCACCACTACACATACACATTCAAGGGGAAGCCAGGTCGGTCACAAGCAGATTACTTAGACGTCAAACGCCCATAAGCAAGATGCACGGGAGAGACTAGAACAAGCTATATGAAGAGTTGGAAAACGACCATATCATGAGAATGCCATCAGATGGAATACTCCCGAGATATAGCTTTGACAAAACATTCAAGATAAGCATAGCGGACACGGATGCGTGGAAAAAGGCACCTCCCATCAAAGCAGAAATCGACGTCTACACTGATGGTTCAAAAACCGAAGAAGGTTCAGGAGCCAAGCGGCAATAAAAGCAGTCAACTCTATGCAAATTACCTCAAAACTAGTTTGGGACTGCATAGTAGCCCTAAAAGAGCTGGGCAGTCATAACAGACTGACACTAGCTTGGGTACCAGCACACACAGGTTACAGCTCGAGGTCACTAGCTCGAGAAGGAGCAAGTCAGGCCCTGAATGGCCCAGAATCGTTTTGCGGTATAGCAAAAGCTTCACTAAAAACCAGCAACAAATCATGGATTCAGCAGAAATCTCAAGAATGGTGGAATGATTCACCAGGAATGAGACAGGCCAAAGAGTTTATTGAAAAACCGCTGCCAACATTCACAGAATATCTACTAAGCCAGATAAGGAGCACTACTAGAATAATAGTTGGACTCCTCACAGGGCATAGTAGGCTCAATAAACATATGAGCATACTCGGCCTGGCAGAAGAAATGCTAGAGCATCAGCACACATACTATGCCACTGCGAGGGCTTGTCAAGGCTGAGGTTTCTAATGCTGGGAGAAGAAAAACCAGAAGCTCCCAAATATATGGGAGTTCTAAAAACTAGCCTATGGAGTCTCGTGATGAAGACAGGGCTAGACAAAGAACTCTGAACGATTTCGAGGTCGAGGGCACACACAATAGATCTGCAAATGTCGCGGTGTAGATGCTTATGGCCCAGAAGCCCCAAAACTAATCTAATCTAATCTAATCTAGGAATTTTAACAGAAAAGTGAGGAAAATACCACGTTCCTGGATTTTCAATTTCAGCTACTTGTGGATTCAATTGTCTAGCATAACCTTTCTCGATATAACTTTGGATTTTCTGGCAGAACTCGATAAAAATTGACATCTTTTCTTAGTTTTCTTTCCATGCATTTCTGGCATAATTTTCATGGCTATCATGTCTTCCTCACTAGGCTTCATTGGTGCAACTATATTTATGAAACTTTTCCAGTTAGATTAGGAAAAATCTCATTTGGAGGTCGCTTAAATATTTTTTCTGTTCATATTAAAGTAATTAAAAATGAAATAGACCAGGAATTGATAACTTTGGAAATATTCCATCAATCGGAAGCAACACGTCATCATTTTGGTGTCAAACAAAGATTCCAATAAAAAATTTTAAGGTCTCAAATGATTTCGGAGAAAAGGGTCAATTTTTGAATGACGACTGGAATTTTATAGCACACGTTCCTACCGCGTAGAGCAAAAAACACCCATAATGCCTCGTTCTTTTTACCAGCACAATTTACACGCCAAATTGAAAACGTTACCTTTCATGAAATAATTCCGTGTATCTATCAATCTTGAAAATTTCATGATTTTTTCGTCAAAAATTACAGGAGATACGATGGTGTTTCCATGAGAAGTGAAACACACTGTATATGCCTGTGAGGAAATTTCGAATAGTTGTGGAGATGTACAAAAAACAAAAAATTTCAGAAACTCATTTTAGTTTTTTTTCTAGCTTCATTTGATGAATATAATCGAAATGAATAGCACTTTTACATTGCCACTTTTTTCCTGCTATACGATGGCAGTTACAGATTCACCATTCGATCTTTCGTTTTTGACTTTTGGTCACCATTTTCAACCAAATTTTTTCCTATTGATTGCAACGAATAAAAATATAGCAGTTTTTATTTCGATTTCAACGAACCTGTAAAGCCTCTAGATCAAAAATTTTCATCTTGCTCTGCAAACCAGGCCTCTACAGCTTCAATATATAACCTCTTCGTTGGAAGAAACAATTCAAAATTTTTTTCAGTTGGGGAGGAAGATGACAGTCATACGGAGCCAGATGTGGTGAATAAGGGGGGTATTCGAGTAATTCGATCCTCAAATTACGAATTGTCTGCATGGCAATATGCGACATGTGTGTAGCTGTAGAGGCATTGTTCGCAGAAACGAAACAGTTTTGGCCACTCTCCATGTATTTTCTTCTTAATTTTTGTCCGTAGAGTGGTCAGTAACGTCGAACAGTAATCCTCAGTTATCTAGATAATCAATCATGGCAATCCCAAAAAACAGAATCATATGCTACGAATAGTGTTAGAATGAGAGATGTTTCTCAACGAGATTTTTATATCTACTTCCTTAATGTCTGCTTCCTGTTTTAGCTTTTCCGCTTCTGACAATTTATATTGTGAAAATATCAACTATAAAAAATGGCATAGAATCGAGAAATAAGAAAATGCATTATAATTTTAAAAGTACAGGTTGCTTATACTTCTAAACGTATCCATAAGAAATCAGAAAAAAACAACAAATGCCTTATGTCATAAAATAGTATTAATGGTAATGTTTTTTCTCTTTCGTTGAATATACTGAATATGATCCCTTCCTGGTAAACGCATTTTTCCCTATGTAAAGACGAATTTCTTTTCGATTTTCTTTACTAAAATATCTGACCGCTGTTCAGATTTCTCTGCCAAAATGCATCACAAACCTCATATATTCAATTGCTAAAATTGCTGTGTTCTTCATAATTCACAAATATCGTAATCGGAATTACGAACGTGAAGTCCCAGCCACCTGTTCGGGAAATAAGATGTTGAAATGATATTTCTAGTACTCCCGTTACATAATACCTCCTCTCCCCTCATTTAAATTCAAAATTCATACTACAAACTATTATTTTTTCCTTCCGTATTGAAGGAATAGATAGAAAACTAAGTACTCGAACATTAAAGCTACGTCAATTTCACTCGACGCACTTTTCACATCAGAGGCTGTGAGTTTTCTAATTCTAGAATTTCAAACCTATTCAATATGAATATTTTTGGAGATCGCCCAGGTTTCCGGAAAAGCTAGAGCAGGTCGGGACCTTCAATTCAATATGGAAGTGGATTCCAAACCACTCAGCTCAGTGGCAAACTGTTTGAACTCGGGTCGTCAAAGTGAGAAAAAGTCTAGATTTATTATTATGTTTTAATTGAATTCAAAAACCAAATATCTCCATCCCGCATTCAATAATAAAATCTATTTGAATATTTGAAATAATAGATCCGTTGTTATATGTGGCACCTCAGTTTTTTTAGTATTTTTCCTTTCGTAAACTTAAAAAGTTATGTATGCCTCAGCTCTTTTGCTTGTATACAAAAGAAGATAATCAAAGTTTGGAAGGTGCATTTTCAGTTTGAATAATTCATCATAAATTTCTACAAAATAAAAATAAATCATCAATCAAACACGTTAAACTGTTTTAGGATATTTCGAATGTCTTTCATCACTTTTTAACAAATAAGATACAGACCATAGGAATTGTTTCATTCCTTCAGTATTGAAAGGAAAATAAGAGTAGAGACTTTTGGTATAATCATACCGATCTTCAACGGAATTACCTAGTTATAACTGTACTCCAAACTTTTTACTGACATAAGGAATCAAGAAGCGACCAGAACATTTCTTTACTTTGGGAATAACAAAAAAGTGACCATTTTCATGCCCATTTAACTGAACACAATTTCAACAAAGTAATGGTGAATTCCTGTGCGAGGTTACTTAATCTCCACATATTTGATATTTTTTCATCTCCACACAACTTGACCTCAAACGTAACAAGATAAAATTCGAATTTTGTTTGATAATGTTCATGCACGCGAATTTAGGTTCGATGTGAGAAGAAACTTCAAACTTCTGAAACAATTCTTCATACAAATGACGTACTGTGAGATTGATGAAAACATACATTATTCTACTAGTTGAAATAAATATTGAAGGTTCCTAATATAAATATTATCTTTAACAATCGAGAAATAATTCTCCCAGTTCGACAATTTTCATTCATTCATAATCTTCATCGTATCATTGAAAATTAAGCTTTGTTTTAATTAAATCTTTATTATAAATTACCAACATCATAACAGCACAACAACACATAATAAGTTAGTTACAAAATATAATAGGATAGTTACTTTATAATATCGTAGATACCAATTTATTTTTATAATCTGTTTATGAAAATTGACATGAATGTTTTGAAAGTTTTCAGAATTAACAGATACACCTGCACCATTCTCATCCAAAATGATAGTCCGCTGAATCTTGGCCCTCAACATTCTTATTTCGTTTGATGGTATCTTTCGTACATGAAACAGTGTTTACGGAAACGTCTCCAACTTCGTAACAAAAATTTTTTGCGCAATGGAATCTTTTCATTCAAGTTATCTTCTAAATACCCTCTTGCAACATTGCTCGATAACCAAGTTCTTGTAAATCTAATGTTTCCTCCTGCATTAACAAGAAAAGTTGCCGAAGATCTTTAAATATGATGACCAGTATACATAGTTGGATTTTAGAGTTTGAGATATGTAGCAATTTTCTCAGGTATTTTGGAATTTTCCGTTTCTGTATGATACGAACAATCTTCTATATGGATTATGAGCTGGATGTAATGCTATACATTTTTCAAATAATGTCACCGGATTAACGTCTCCGTCAGTTATCACCGCAAAAAATATTCCATATGGGTTTCTGAATCAGAAATTGTGATTACTAGCTGGCCGTCTACAATGTCAACATTTTCCAAGAACATTTTCGTTAATTCATTGGTTCTGTAAGCTCTGCTAATTCCAATTAAAAAAAGGTACTTTTATCATAAAATATGTCTCGCAGTACAAACGAACTCACCAACCTGCTCGTTCGTGAATACTTTCGATTTTTCGCTTCAAATCCCACTTCTTCTTGACCCATATAACCCTGAAACCTTTTTTTTTTTCAGCTATCTGTTATGGCACAAAAAAGCAGGAAAAAATCGAATAAAAGTCTGTCGGTTATTTGTTGCTCATTAATTTTGTGCCTTTCAAAAGGACAGTAGGACTATGAGGTACTATGAGATTTTACGAAACTCATTTTGTTTAATCAAGTATTTATCTATAAACTTGATCAAGGTTAATGGTAATTGAAGGAACAATATTGAGGATCTAGACTACATTGAAACTTTCTGCATAGAAAATTCGCGTTTCTGTGACATACTTGCACACTTATGTTAACTTTCTTTTTAAACAACTAGATGGTCGTCTTCATCAAAATAAATCGTGATTGGTTCTGGATAATAATGAATTAGCCCTTTTTGCATTTCGCTCACACGTTTCCAATAATTCAGTGGTAATGCTCTTTCTCAAGGATAATTGTTCCATTTCTCCACTTTTGTTCTTGTTTAGATGCCAGAAGTTTTGAATTGTCATGTAAATTACGGGCAAATACCACTTTTTCCACGTATACAAAGATTCTATATTGCCCAATATCCTGGTCATTGCGATCGACTCCACCCATGTTCTTGTTATAACGTTTGAGGAGATTCCGTTGATCTATACAAACCTTCTCATTCTTTTCGGACTTAGAAAATGTTCAATGAAAAGACAGATGAGTCGTTATATGCAACATTGTTATCATTTCATTCACATATACCTAACGATTTCCTTGTCTGCCAGTGTATATTCAAAGTATATTTTTTTTTCCGATATTCATTTGGTGAGCATAAGCATTACTAAAAATAACAATCTGTTCAATCAACGCATCATCAAAAAAAATTTTAACATTGCTGCCGGGGATAAACTATCATTCTTCACAGTATGTAAAGGAATACACTCTGAAAATTCTTACTGTAAATAAATAAGTGCATTTTTTCATTTTCTTTGGCATCCTTTCAATCAACGCTTATGAAAGTAGGTCGTCCTCAGTATTCCATCCATGATCAAATCTTGCTTGAGCGTATTTGCGAAGAAGATAAATCACTGACGACCTCTTCATCTTCACATATTGCTTCAGCTTCTGCTTGTGTATGAGAACCCGATAATTGACTTGCACTAACTATATCTTCTTCTCCCAAATTTTTGACAGTATCATTGGCATCGTCCGTATGTGGAATGGCAATATCATGTGGTAATACCTTGGTGATCCGGTTTTTGTAGCTCTTCTATAAATTCAGTTAACGAAAATGGTTTCTTCTAATAACTGCAAAATACTGACCTGAAACTATCACAGAAAGGAATAGTCCTACTATCATTTTAAAGGTATTCAAAACAAGCTCGTAACAGAATATTTAGGCCAATAAAATAATGGAGGATATTCATTTGAGAGTTTCACAAAATAAGCAAGTAATACCGTTTCTCCAGCACCTTGAACCTGTTCTGCATTCCGCCACTCACAAAACTGAAGGTATTCTTTTTCGTAATGGATTCTCGATTTATCCTGAAGCAAATCTAATCTCACAGTGTTAGCAGTCGCAAGTATATTTTCAGGAATATCAATATCTTTCATGATTTTCGCCACAGTTCCAAATTAGTTTCAATCATGACTATATCATTGTTATATGCGACATTATGGCACTATGGCCTTCCAATGAGTATCAGGTTACATGCGATAACAATTCTCTTGAATAACCTGATCTTTGTTAACAGCATTCGCAGACTTCCACGATGGGGGAACTGCGAATGCGGATTCAACCCTTTGTTAACTTATAAGAATACCATTTCAAACAGTTAGTTAATGAAAGCTCATCTTTGCATCAACTACTATTTAACAATTTTTTAAAGAAGTCATTCCCATAATTTTCGAGAAAACATCAATCTTTATGGCATGCTAATATGACAATAACGTGACAATATCCAAAGTTGTTGATTTCATTTTCACATCATCGTTGTCAATGATATGATAAAGCTTTGAATGTAACTAGGTTATTATGTAATTTGAATAAATTTCGCAAGTTGCACCTCGCGAAACGCCTTGTCGCCTGACAACGTCCTCGATTATTATAAGTCGCATGCAAGATGCATAGAAACCCTGGTGCGATCTCAGATTTGATTTTGTTTCTACGAAAGTTGTTGATATTGTAATTGCATTGATACCGTTGGCTTCATCCGTCGATGGATGGCGCAGAAGTCGAAAGCCGAGTTTCCAACATTCCACGGTGCCTTGATTTGTCGGTTGTCCAACCGTCAATCGTCAATGACAACATTAATCTGTAATTTTGCCGCCATCTGTGCTAAAGAAGTGAAACGGTACCAATGCAATAAAAATAACATGAATCAAGTAGGCCGTACATCAACACTTTTGTATGTCGGTATCGCAGGTATAAGAGATCACACCAGGGTTTCTATGCATCTTGGCCGCATGATAATCTCGTTACATTAAATGCTATAAAATGAACTGCTTTTTAGCATATTTTTATTTTCAACTTGTGCATCCTATGACATGTCTTGATATATTTTTGGGGCAATCATAAGTTGAATCTGAAGTCAAGATTAAGTTACAATGCATGAATTCACCACAACACGACAAACAGTTTTGTATTGTATTGTACAAATATCAAATCCTTTGATTAACCTCAAATACAAATATGGTACCAATTAGCATCTTGACAGTTCAACTACGCTGAATGTTTTATCCGTGGAACACTTGAACTCACGCATATGCTTCTCGTCGCAGTTGATTCTTTATCGAGCTGGACAGACACAGGGCGAATATGGCACCAATAAGCTGAAAAGGAAATAAAACATGTCAAAAACTGAGAGAAATGTTTCAGAAAAACACAAACATAGGTACACCGGTATTTGCTGGGTAATGTCAAACTATGTTTGAAAACGCAAAACATGTCGAATTTAATTTCTAGGGGGACACCATACAGTGAGGACCAAAAGTCCGTCGCCCCCCCCGTAACTTCTTCATTTTCCATATTACAAAAAAATGATAAATAAATAAGTTGTAGGGTTTCATTCGATCTCTTTAATGGTTTAAGTTTCATTCATACAGAGTGTCTCAAAAAAGCACGGTGACTTAGAAGTTAATTTTTTTAAATGGGACACCCTGTATTTCATTGCATTATTACATTCTACGTTGAATTCTGAACAAGTTTGATAAATGGTTTTCTATCAAAAAAGGTAATAGTTTTGGACTTATGAACACTTGTAAATAATTATTTCGACTACTTTTGCGCCAGTTCAATGAGAAAATCGTAACAAATGGATCACAATGTATTCCACTTTCCTATCCTAACTTTTTGAAAGCTATCCAATGTGTTGCAAACTGCTGATGGCACCATGTGTAACTTACCTCGTCGTACCATTTTACAATTGTTAGAGTTGTTGAATCTCAGGAAAAACTAGTACAAATGAAGTTGAAACATTTTATTAACAAATAAGGTAGTCCATAAATACAGATCAAGAATCATTAAAAACTGAAGAGATATTTTAATTTATAACTAAAAACGGTGAGTTTGTATCTATTTCAAAAGATGTTCGACATGTCCACCATGCATTTCTTGACACATAAATATTCGGGTTGTAAACTCTTCCCTAACATTAATCAAGGTTTGAGGTGTTATTTCTAAACACACTTCAATAATTCGACGGCGCAGTTCATCTAACGACCCACAAACTGTCTTAAAAACTACGGATTTCACATAGCCCCAGAGAAAGAAATCAAGCGGTGAGAGGTCCGGTGAGCGAGCTGGCCACTCTGTTGTACCTCGACGTCCAATCCACCCACCTGGATACCTTTCATCTAAGTAATTTCTCACCTCCCGAAAATAGTGTGTTGGCGCTCCATCTTGCTGAAATGTTACATCCAAGTAAAATTCATGTGGGTTTTGCGCAACGATCTTATCGATACTGGGACTTATTGTGTCTTGCAGCATTTGGAGGTATCTGGGACCATTTAAATTTTCTTCCAAGAATATGGGACCTACAATGTGGTTACCTAAAATACCAGCCCAAACATTAATTTTCTGGGGAAATTGAGTATACAATTCTGGGTATTCACATTTCCATTTAGGTAAAAAGTGCTTTCATCACTAAAGCAGATGTGTTGCAAATAATTTGCAACAATTCTTTCTGCCATGGTCTCGTAAAATTCAAGTCGCCGGTCTGGATCATCTTCAACCAATTGGTGCAAAATTTTTATTTTGTAAGGATGGAATTTATTTTGTTTTAAAACCCTCTTTACTGATGTTTTAGAAACATCACATGTCTCAGCTACTTGCTTAGTTGATTGTTGTGGGTTATTTACCATTTCGGCTAGTACTTGAATTTCAACATCTTCCGTAATTATTTTCGGCCTCCCACATCTCGAAGCATCTTTCACGGTGCCAGTTTGGTTAAATTTTGCCACCAATTTCTGCAGATATTTTCGACACATCGGACGTTCTGGAAACCGTTCATTGAAAATGCGAATAGCAGCGTGGTAATTTCGGTTAGCTTCACCAAATATGATAACGGCTTCAACTTTGTCTGCTACTGAACGAGCCATATTAATCAACAAGAGAAATTGAAAACCTACAAAATGTCAATGACATTTGGCAAAAACAGATAAGGGTTTTTTTTCGTTGTCTTGGATAAAATAAACGCGCCTAGCGTGCATAGCCTACCTCATTAATTTATTCGTGAACTGGTGCAAAAGTAGTCGAAATAATTATTACAAGTGTTCATCCAAAACTATTAACTTTTTTGATAGAAAACCATTTATCAAACTTGTTCAGAATTCAACGTAGAATATAATAATGCAATGAAATACAGGGTGTCCCATTTAAAAAAATTAACTTCTAAGTCACCGTGCTTTTTTGAGACACTCTGTATGAATGAAACTTAAACCATTAAAGAGATCGAATGAAACCCTACAACTTATGTATTTAACATTTTTTTGTAATATGTAGAATAAAGAAGTTACAGGGGGGGGCGACGGACTTTTGGTCCTCACTGTATATATCTATTAACTACGAATATGGATAATAGAGACAGCCTATGTAATGCCGAAACGAATGAGCATCGACCAGGAGATTCCTATTCAAAGAAACGATTTTGTATTTTCATCTCTTTCCAGCGTGCATGGTTCGGCACCAACAATTATCGAAGATATGAGGAGATTTGGAAAGAAGCATATCTCAACATAATGTCGTTTTCTGATATCCGCATCTGTTAACTAAGTTTATATTTTCATACTATAAGGGTTTTAGTGCTGAGAAAATGACCCAGTTTTAAAAATTTATATATTCATGCCTGAAAGAATTTAAGATCGACGCGTTACTGCGGGTATGTGTTCAGCAGACAAAAATACATCACTAATCACTACCACCAAACTATTTTACTGGGTTATGAGGCCGATATAGAACGAGATTTACCTTTTCAAACAATTGTCTGTCACATAGTCAATATCCACATATCCTCAATTATAATGATTAATGAGTTTTCATCCGCTTATGGCAGAAAATTGATTGATGAAACTCCGGTAGCAGGTGACAAACAGACATAATGTTATATAGAGTTACAAATGAATCAATTAATCGATTTTCAAATGACACAAGTTTATGCAAGACGGCAACTTGCATAATTCTCACTTCATTTTATTCACATTATAGAAAAATAATAGTTCATTGCAAATATGGCACAGTTGATATTGTCAAAATGCCAGAATAAGCACAACCTTAAAAATGACATGACATTCGTCATGTTTCAGAATTCGGCATGCGCAGTAGTTTCTCAGCGCCCATGCGAGAAAAGGAAAGAGATATTTTTTTGGGTTTCAATTTGATTACATGTCGTTTTACTCTCTTCCCATTCTCAATCCAACCAAAGGAATGAATGGCAGTTAAAATAAGTGTTGTTAACAGTTTCGATGTAAATGATTATTATCTCACTTGTTCTTATCGAAATTTGATTTATTAAATATTTGGTAGGTATTCAATTTTTGTTTCGATGATTTATTCATAATAAATCTTTTCTATGGTTCTTCAGGGAGTATGTTCTCAGAATGAATTCACGGTTTACATGCTTCGTTATTGAAATAACATTTGATTCGTATTCTGTGAGTTATGGTCTAAGAGCTGCAGCTGGAAAAATGCTGCTCATACTTATGTGAGATCGTTGATTGATGAATTTGATAGAACTTGGTAAGTGGGCAACTAGAAACATCACCCTAAACATCTTACGAAGAACGATAAAAATAATAATATAGATAATACTCAAAGTATTCGAAGCATGGCTGAAGCTTTCAGATGTTGCGCTATCGAGTAGTCATAGAGTTCTCAAATCACGTCGATCCCACTCATACCGAACAAAATTTGTGACTACTTAGACATACGTCAAGAGTTTTGTAAGAAAATGTCTGAGCGTCTGTGAACAAATCCCATTTTACTCTTGAATATTTGATTTTCAGACGAGAGTTAATTTTTCATCAATGAAACGTAAATCATGACGTGAAGCGTGTATACCTGTCTATTCCTGTTGTACGGTCTTCTATTTCAATTTTCCATTTCTTTTTTAATCGTTTAGGTATTTTAAAATAATACACTACTTTATACTCCACTTGTGGCTGGCTGAATGACGAAATGTCAAAGCCATTAAAAAAAAACGTAAATCATCACAACTGCCGCTATTGGACTGATACCAATCCCAGATTGATACATGAGATCTACACACAAACTATGCAGCATTTGAATGTTTAGTGTGGTATTTTTGCCAAAAATATTGTTGGACCACTTCTAATAGATGATAATTTGCATGGACAAATGTAATTACATCATCTTCAGAATGACATCGACCCCATGATAACAGATATTATCGAAAACGATGAAGATTATTCGGAAGACTACTTCTATTTCAACAAGATGAAGCAAAACCTCACTTTGCAGTGGCGATTAGAAACTTTCTGGAAGAACGACAAACCAATTATTGGATAAGACGACGAGGACTAATTGAGTGGCCAGCTAGATCACCAGACCTCATATCCCGTTGAATAATTTTTTCAAGGGGACATCTCGAAAGCAAATTTTTTGCCACTTCGTTAGAGTCACTAGAGGATCTTCGCGGTAGAGTTGTGAAGAAGTGCGTCAGATTAACTCCAGAAGTATTGGAAAACGTTCGTGATAATTTTGAAAGTAGACTTCATCATTGTATGGAGGCGGGAGAGGCTCAATTCAAGCAATTGATAAAATGAATTTTGATAAGAACAGGTGAGATATTGTTTATTTTAATTGAACCTGTTACAACACCAATTTTAACTAACATTCATTCGATTCTGAAAAAATCATTTGGGGGCTTTTAGATGATGTATCACTCGACCCATGATGATCCGCGAGGGGGTAGCCGCCCTCGTCAAGGGGATCATGTTACGTGACTAAATCTGTCACTGACATGTGTCCTATATATTAAAATCGAAGCGTTTTATTGAAAGTAATTTGTCTTTTCCCAATGAATCCAGGCGAAAAGTTTTCGTTGGGCCATCCTGTTAGTAAAAAGCTAACGGTCTTATCTTCGCAGATCCTTCAAGTCTCTCTGAGAATTGCTCGTAAATGCTCGTAAAGGTGCAGCCTGTTCATGGAGATAACAAATTCTGAACCGAAAGAAATACTCTAAGATGATGAAACCTGTATGCACAACGATGAAATGTCAGAAAGTGCCTTGGTAGAGGATTGACCACAAATCCAACTCGATGAATAGGCTCGCCATCATATTGTAGCTTCAAAATGCCAGAAAAAAGTTCAAAAATTGAATGAGCCAGGTACCAAATCCTCTGAAATATCGAAGAAATCTCCTAGAATTGTTTAGACAGTTACTGAAGATTAACTATCCCAAACAGGGGAGTGGCAAATTTCCTTCTAGTCGCTAAACACATATTGAAACGATTTCAGTACATCGTGAAACTTCAACAAAACTAGTCAATGATTTACAAGGGTTTGACTTTACCTCTACTGATGCAATGGCAATTGCCAGAATGCCTAGCAAATCCAAACCATTTTTAAACCACTTGTAAGAACTTTCTGCACACCCTTTCCTGAAGCAATCGCTTGATTTGATGGTGCAATTGGCTCCGCTGGCGCAACAGGAATTCGGTAATTTTCCGTCGATCCATTTCCAATCCTGTGGTCGGTCTATTCCGCAGCATTCGAGCTAAAAAATGAAATTTTTATCACGTTTTGAAAAGTAGCGCAAATGAATTGATTTATGTGATTATTTCTTTCGTCTATTAAATATCAGTCATCAACCAATCATACGTTTGTTTCCTGTTTGACAGGACCAATCAACACGCTCTATTAGCGACTATTTACATGATGCACAATAGTCACCGACTATTCAGCATGATACTCATATCAAGGAGCCTGAGCATCTGACAGTACTCTAAATAAATACATATTAAACGTCAAATAGAATCAATCGTGTTAAAGCTGAATAATTATTTGAAAATGAATCGGTTTGGAAAAATAAAAAACGATGAGATATCGAGGCTACAATCCCTGACAATACAGTGTCATTCATATGACAGATATGAAGAAATGGATTCAAGAAATAATCTTCATAAATATAACACGACCTTGATTAGTTGTCGACTATTTTATTGCTGATAAATTTCTCTTTTATTTATTTATTTTACTGGACATTATTTTGACATTAATAATCAGAGATGAAAGCCCTCGAGCTTCGCTCTCGGGCTTTCATCATTATTAATGCCAAAATAATGTCTCGTTAAATTATTATAAAATACAGTCGAAATTTAGATGCAATAAAAATAGTCGACTATTCATCAATGTCTTGTTATATTACCCTTGAATATTTCTATTTATGCTTCAACCATTCTGTTTGTCTCTCTTTATTTAATTATTTTCACACTGAGGAAAATTTTTATTAACCGTAGCTAGAAATCCAATAACCCTAGCAAGAAACTCTAATAGCATAGGGGACAAGCGAGCTATCACTTGTGGTTATAAAGTCGACTTTGCTGATTATAACTCACTTGGAATAAATAGAAATTGTCGAATAACTGTTTCTCGAACTTTGCTGCCGCTATGAAGTGCATTTACTTATGGCTAGTAGACAATGTTTTTGTAGTAGCTGGTAAACGAGTGCACCTACTTATGACTAAAAGGTATTGCTGTAGTTGTAGGAATCTGACTTTGCTACCGCTGGTGGATGCAATTGCCCATAGAGCATTATTCATGTTGTAGGTATGCTATGGTAACACATATTTATTTCTGTAACTGTATAGTTTTCAATGAAAAATTATTATCGGAATGTGTTCTTACAGTGACAAACATGAAAGAAGTTTCGAAATGAAACATGAAAGATAATGGGTCAAGTGAATAAACTTCAGGAGAAGCTCTTCATATTCATATTCCACATACTTCATTACTTAACACGAATATGTATGTCTCGAAAAAACTATTAATAGCATTTGAATATATTCATTCAATTCACCCATTATCACATAATTCCTGTTGCTTGTTTGCGAGGAGCACTATTCGGCACTATGGCTGGACTAGAACAGCCGGTAACATTGAAACAACAGTACTTCGTTTTCTCATTTCTAACCGTAACAACCTTCAAATGTTCGTTGCGTTCGTGGAGGGGGTAATTTCCGTCGGAATTTCAGCAAAACATCGAATAACCACAGCATAGAACAAAGTAGTCGTAAGTAGGTTCTTCGAGTAATATTTTAGTGGCAGGTTGACAACTGTATTACCGTAAGTGGATGAACTTCTATGCGATGATCCACTTATCGTAAGCGAAAACCTTACGGCCATAGCCATGTAATTCATTAGTGATTATTCACCTGTGAAATTATGATTTTCTGATTGAAAAACTTACTGTCCGAGACTGACTGCCTTATAGTGACAGCATTATACCTACCTACCTGTGGCAGAAAAACCACCTCCAGCAAAATCGTTTTTGCTGCCGTAGAATTTGAATGTGCTACTTCTATTCTGTAATTTGTTATAGTAATAGTATTTCTTATTACAGTAGCAAGAAATATCCCAGCAAAAACTTTAATAGCAGAATTTTCCTCAGTGCATATCGTTGACTAACTGAAATATTTCATCAATCTTCTGAACAGATCATTTCAATAAAAATGTATATTTTTCAAGGAAGTAAAATAAAAAAATAAATGAATTTCTCTCTTGTTTGGGCACGTAATTGAGACGCACGTGACAGAGGCGGTGCAGAACAGTATCTGTGACTGGCGCTTCAAAGTGGGAAACCGATATTCTGATTAGCCCTTTCTTTTATTCTAAGCTTGAGTCACAGACACTGTGCTGTACAGCCTCTGTAACTTGCGACTCAATATGCGCCCGGTCTCAGAGATTATGAAGGTATTCTAGTTGGAACATGTGTGAATCACTCACTTTATCATGAATAAATAATACTTACGAAGGTTTGGAGGAAGTCAAACTCCTCTTTGACAATTTTGGTGTTGTTGTATTCGTTGAACGATTTTTCCACAACTTGCCTGACGGAGTCTCGAAGATCTTGAGTATCTCCAACTAGTAAGAAGGCGTAAGCTCCGATTGCTACTTGAACGATGAGGAGGGTCAACAGTATTATAGCAAACTGAAAAAACAAATTCAGTAAAAAAATAGTGAATATCCTAACAAGTGAAGATCAAGAAGAGTTTTTTCTAGAAGCGCATTAAATGATCTCATGTAGCGCTCTTGAAATAACTTCAGCGTAGGTTTTCCCCACTAGGGCGAAAAAATTTATTTGACAAAATTTCAGCGTGCGGAAAAATGACACTTCTCAAACTTAATTCAGTGCGGAAAAACGTATAGGGTGAATCACGCATGCTTTTGGAAGAAAAAGTTACAGAGTCAGATCTAGTTCTGGAACGATTCTTGGTATTCTTCGGACCACTCGAATTGTGTTTGCTTTCCATGAGTCTGATTAGTAGTTCAACGATGTTGGGAAACCACAGCACATATCGACGATAGTAGGTGCACATGCCAAGAAATTCCCGTATACCTTTTGGAATGAGACACTCCCTCGCTGCTTCGATCTTCTGCTCATCTACTGCTACTCCTTCCCTAGTTACAATATTGTTTAAAAAAAATAAATTGTTTTTTCCGTTACCCACCTGCCATCGCCCTACGAACGACAACCCTCAGAAGTCGAAACTTGTGCGAGCTAAGAATTAACGAGGTCTTACCTTTTAACGTGCGATTCCTAGAACGAGACCAGTGACCATGCTGGGAATCGAACCCACTTTCCTCTGATTGATAGACTAGTGCTCTACCATCATGACCACTGCGGCCCGTATGGTTGATATATCGTACTGCTTTCTAGAATAGATTGAATTTCTTGGGGCTTGGTGGAAATCTGGAGTCGTCCAGACGCAGAAATACATTCTCCGACTGAATCACGCGTTAAAAGGTAAGGACCTCGTCTTCCCTAGCTCGCACAAGTCTCTCTATGTGATCTTCGAACGATCTACCAACAACACAAATTTTATCGAGATATATCAAACACATCTTCCTTGAGAGTCCCTTCAGAACCATTTCCATCAATCTCTCAAATGAGGCTGTAACATCATAGAGCCCAAATTTAATAACTCTGAACCGCCGTAGTCAGCCTCTCTCTTCATTTTACCAATTTCTGCCTGGATTTCATCTACATCCGTGTTCATGTTCTCCCTTATTATGTTTATTTTTGATTCTACGATTTCTTTTCTTTTTTGGAATACCTCTCCTCACCTCAAAGTTTTTTCTCAAGCATCCTACGTTTTTAAAGAGCTTTTCTTGAAGTTCTTCCAATCTATTGGAATTTCCTAGAATCTCCCCTTTTTTCAAAATTTCTTGAAGCTCTTTTATTACATTTTTTGGATGTTCATAAAGTTCTTCTCTCAAATCCCTCGAATTTTATAGGAATTTCTTTTCCAGGCACTTCGAATTTTGTTAAAGTTCTTTCATCAGACAAATTTTGATGAAGATATCTTTTCGAATTCACCGAATTTTCTAAAAGTTTGTCATCCATACTCTTCGAATTTTGTTGGAGTTTATCTTCAAGGAATTTGGTAGCTTCGTCAAGTTTATTCATCATCGAACTCAAATGAAATCCATAAACACTTCGAATAAAAATTGTTCGTGGTCTTCTTGAATCAAACTTCCTGAGAGTATCTACTGAAGAAAAACCTTCCTTTCGGTTGTTTCTCAATTCTCCTTTTCCAACTCTTGCTTGCTTAAATTCCGCTACCGCCAAATCCACCAGGTGACCTTTTCTCTAATTTTGTCTATCAGTGCCTTTGATAAAGATTTCAATCTATTTCACACAAATAATTTATCAGTTGATTTTTGCATAGTACACAAATCTGCCTAGTTCGTGAACACTTATGTCAATAATAAAACTCCATTTCCACTCAGATTTTTTTTTAAAGAAGCGTGAAAATGGATTCAGGCCACCCTATAAGTAATCAAATATCTTCCAATACTTTTTTGAAGCTGAAAAAAGACATCCTTTCAGCGATTTGCGTCTATGCCAATAATGGAGGAATCGATAATTACTTGATAGATATAATACACCGTCATTTATAACGTAATTTGAGTATCGCGTGAGAAATAGCTCGAAGTTCGAACACCTACATTTGTTTTAAAATCGGGCAAAACTGCTAACATGCTATGCAAAGTAAATTGTATATTGCAGAGAACTGATTGGGTGGTGGCATTCTATTTCTTACATTTCAGTAACAGAGTTTATATATAGTTGAAAAGGGCAGTTATAGGTACATAAAATACCACTTGTCTACTATGACTATTTAAATAATGAGAATATACACTCGAAGACATTATTGCCAGTCCTAATATATATAAGTCAGAACCAGACAATATGAAAATTTATACGGTTATTCTGGAAACTAAATTTTTTACCACTTTCAACACCTCTTAGTTCTGATAATTCTCATCTTAAACAATGTTTGTTGGAACTTTTAGCCTCTAGATGAATCGGAGTTTTCCCCTTTATCCGGGGACACCCTGTATATTTCAAGAATCGCGATCGATCCAGAAGACGGAGAGTAGCGATATTTTTGTTTCAGAATAATCTAGAACGATTTGAAGAAATAACCGAAACAAACTCACCGTAGTCAGCATACATGTGTTTTCTTTTATAGCTCCGCAGCATCCAAAGGAAGCGGTGATGAATATCACCGCACCGATGACGATGAGAAGCAGCGGTGGTAAGCCCAAATGGTATTTATCCGGAATGAAATTCTGTATGTCTGCGTTCTTCATTTTCAGCAGTACACCGATAGCTAACAGTGACGCACCAGCAACCTGTAAAAATATATATCTCATTTGTATTGTGTGTTCAAGGGTGGATGGAACATTGGAATCATCTGGAGAAACGACAGATCATTTTGGAAATTTGGTGGCATGAATAATCAAACATACTCAATCCTTCAGAAATATTATCATCAGTACAGTGCCATTGCTAGTTTCAGAAAGTGGTGGCTACTTCGTTTCAAATGAAACACACCGTATATAACATCATTTTTGGAATTCGCATAGGATTCCCCATAACTTCTTTCGATGAGTACCTATACTGTAACTGAATGTATAGATAGCATGATGAAACCAAAAATATTATTTAAATATATCGAATTGCAGTTTCAAATTATTTCGACCCAATCTTGCAAAATCCTCCGCTATACATGTTACGAACAATCCAATAACCATTTTTTGATATTATTTCAAGAACTTGATTATTGAATCTTTCCAAACAGGGAAATTTCAGTAGAACAGAGCAATTTCTTTATGGTATCACATGTCAGTATTTCTGTAATGGAATCAAATATTTGAAGAAGACCACCCAACAAAAAGGGCAACTCTAGGTATTGATACTGTAGACGATTCTCGAGAAATATCGTTGTCTTCAGTCACAGTAACGATGTAGATGTTAAAAGTTGTTATGTATTGTTTGTGTGAATTCTGTTAATTTTTCATTAGGCTTTTGGCTTCTGGATTTCGATATGAGGAATTATTCAACTTTCATTGTCATCCTAGATATCCTAGACACTCTGGCAGGGCCTACGATTTTCTCGACCCTAGATATGAAGAGTGGATACTGGCAGGTACAAATGACTGAAGAAGATCGAGAAAATTCAGCTTTCACCGCCGGCTCAGGATTGTGGCAGTTTCCAGTTATGCCAATCGGACTCTGCAAGGTTTCGAAAGATTGATGGAGACGGTTCTGAAAGGATTTTCATGAAAGACGTGTCTAGTATATCTTGACGACATAGTTGTAGTCGGCAGATCGTTCGGGGACCATTTGAAAGATTCGGAATAGGCATTTCTGCGACTGAGAAACTTCCGATTGAAACGAAGCACCAAATAATGCCAGTTGTTTAAGAAACAATGATATCTCGGCCATGTCGTCTATGGAAAAGGAGAATCAGTAGATATATGAGCAGAAGATCAAACCTGATAAGGTATGGCTCTTTCCAAAAGACATATACCAGATTAAAAATTTTCTTGGCCAACATCGCTAAACCATTATTCAGGCTTACGGGAGGGCAAAAAGAGTTCTAATGGTTCCAGGAATGACACAATTTTTTTATGAAGCTGTAAGGAGCATCGATCAACGCACTAATTCTGAGCTATCCCATCCCGAACAGAAAATTCATTTTTGATAAGGACGCAAGCAACGTTGAACTTGAGGCTCTTCAATTTCTCAGAACCAAGAGGGATAGGAGAAATGTATCAGTTACTTCAGCAACAAACTCAGTCTCACTACTGTCTCACGAGGCAGGAGCTATTGGCTGTTTTAAAAAGAGTAAAGTACTTCCACAAGTACTTGAAATATTCCCACTACGAACTGACGTATATAGAAAAGAGAAAGTGCTTCCAGAAATTCATGATGAAGGACAAAGACCCTCCAGAAACTGAGGCAACGGTTGTGTGTGCGCTGCCCACAATGGACGTCAAACACAAGCTAAGGTTTCAAGATTCAAGGTAAGACAACATCCGCTCAGTTGAAAGATTTGCCATAGACATCGCTGGCCTGTTTACACAATCTGGCCACGAAAATGAGTAAGTATATCCTTGTGGCAATGAATGTCTTCATTCTATTCCCCGCTCAACCTCATCGTCGCCATCGCCGACGTCCCAGTAAAGGAGTGGATGTGTCGATTCGGTGGTCTGTTGGAGCTGCATTCGGACCAAGACAGAAATTTTGAGTCCAACTTGTTCCAAGAAATGTGTCAGATGCTGAAAATCCGAAAGACGATAACCACGGTTCTGCATCCACAGTCCGATAGAAGGAAGATGAGAGAGAGGATGAACTAGGGAATAAGCCGTCACCTGTCCTAGAAAAATTGGGAACAATACCTTCATTTGTTCTTTATGGCATATCGTTCCTCAGTACATGGGTCATCCGGCCAAATACCGGCTGGTATTATTATGGTTCGAGAACTGCGACTTTTCTGTTACCTGAAGTTTGGGACGCTACAACGAAAAGACACTTTGAGAGAGGACTACGTCAGCAAATTAGGGCAGAAAATGGACAAAATCCGTGAACGAGCCCGTTTGAACAACCAAAGTGGCAGCGAAAGAATAAAGGAGGCCTATTTCCAGAGTGGGATGAAATATTTTTTCAAAATCACTGTTTCTACTTCATCCCAGAGTATTGCAATTTCAATTTCCCTGAAACTCTGAATTCGTTGAATGAAACTAACCGATCATAATCCTATGAGTACAAGTTCAAGTGATTCTTGCTTACAGATCTTAGATATGTTAATACCTGTTTGGGTCATGTGTATATTTGTATATATTACTCTCTATATCGCATGTATGTTTGTATTAGCATACACTTCTGATTTAATTTTAATGTGACATCGTCAACATATTTTAATTTATTTTTATATATACATTTGCCTTATGACTTGCTAAAAGTACACAGAAATGTATGAAAACTAGTGGTCTATCCCTATGACATCAAAGCCAATGCTGGAGGTTGTTGACCTGGTTTGGCTGTACAACCCTACATGGCGTCGTGGACTATCACCACTCAGGGAAAGGTTCGTGCAAAATCATGAAGAGAAAAAGCGACCTCGTTTACTAAATCTATAAGATACCCTGAGGGAAACCTGGGTTCGTTCATTTCAATAGGTTTTCCCCTTACGCTAAAACCACGACCAAGTTCCAGATGGTTCCAGAAGTGCATGTCTTTGTACTCAAATGGACAAAAAGTTCTGCATGAGGCTACTTGACAAGAGCCACGAGACAAGCTCACTTTGTGGTAGAGGATCTTTAAATATCCAGAGGCATTACTGTGGTGTTCTTTAAGAAAGTCAGTCGATGAGAGGAACAACGAGAATGAAATCCAGAAGTGGGAGGGATGCAACCGTTGAAGAAGGGTCAGAATATCTTCTACCTTGTCACCTAGAAGCAATCTTGGGATATAACGTCATGTGGAGAGGATTAAGAGACATGATGCTGGACCAGAATCTTAAAGACTTAAAAATCTCAAAATAGTCTTGTGGGTTTGATGGGCTTGATTGCAGAGTTGTGAGAAGTATGTTAGGGATGATATTCAGATTCAGCACCGTGAACATTTTGGTGTGCTGTAACCATCTTCCAAGACCAAACATGGAGATCGACCTCCAAGGAGCATATATGGAGAAACTTGTACGTATCGACACACTCCAAGGATGACATTTTGAGAAGGTGGACATAAAACGTACACCTGGCCGCTTGTTTGGATAATCCAGTTCGACTCACGATGTATGGCGAAAATGCTCTAATCATATCAAAGAATAAAGGAGAACAATCTAGACTAGTCATCAAGTGTTCCAAAACTATTTTAAACGACGACTTCTCTCGTAGTTTCTTGGCGTTTCTAGAAAGGTGGAGAAATCTACTACGAGTATTTATAAATGGAAAACGGTTGACATAAGATGGAGTTAGTTAGGTACAGATTGTAGTTTACACTCAGAGTTTGTAAATAGACAGAGTAGGCATAATATTACTGCATTTCGCTTTTTGCATTCATCAAAAATTGTTTTGTTTTTCCGTTAACCAGCTGTCATCCCCTTACGAACGACAGCCCTCAGAAGTCGAAACTTGTGCGAGCTAAGGATTAACGAGGTCTTACCTTTCAACGTGTGATTCCTAGCAGGGGTTTGGCAATAGTCCATTGACCTTATTTATTTTCTCTCATGTTCTCAGTGCTGTGACACAGAATATAAACCTACACAGAAGAGAATTTTCAAGCTTTTGGTGTATCAGCAATTCATAAAGCCACTCCCTCTCTAAGTGGGACACCCCAACACGACTCCACCTCTTGAGAGCAGTATTCTATCTCTTATATTATTGGAATAAGACAAATACAGATGCAGTGTTTATGGAATCAGAGTGAACAAAACGAACAAACATTTGAGAATATTGAAATATGACGGATGACAGAGAATGACAGAGATACATATTCGTAAACTCAAGTAAACTGTTGCAAATCGTAAATAGACGCGCTACATATTCATCTGCAAGTGCAAGAATATATTTTACTAGAAGGACAACCACGATACTTATTGAATCGTATTCTAAAGTGAAATCAATTCTCTATACGATTATTTGTACAAGAATATTTTTCATCAGTTAAAAATGCCTCGTCGAGGAGGAACTGTTTGTATATGTTCCGGATGTTCGTCAAAAACGGGTGGGAATGTAAGCATGTTTTCTCTTGTGAAAGATCCTACAAGGTATGTATAATAAACTTCACATTATAATGAGTACATAATATACAAATGATCAAAATCATCAAATACTGTTTTTTTTTTAACTGGCAGCAGGTAGAGAAGATTTGCTTGGAAGAAACTCAGAGGAACTTCATAAGAATTGTAGAATTTGTGAGCTGCATTTTGAGGAATGATTTATTATCCAGGGTCAATCCAGGAAACATCTCTTTGATAATGCCATTCCATCAATCTTTCCACAAGTAATACCTACCACAAAAGAGAGTGAAACTGAACTTCCCAGCAAAATAATGTATCAAAGTAAGTATTGAAGGGGATAGCATAAATCAAAATACAATGTGAGGCTAGGTGCGATTATGAATAACCAAACAATATTTCAACATTTTACTTCTAGTTTTCAATGATGTTACTTTTTCAGATATATCGATTGTCCCAGAAGGTAACACATCAGAAGTGGATCTTTCAGTGCAGTCTTCTGTCAAAGGTATACCATAGCTTTTTGATTTTACCAAAGTTTAGCATTAAAATTTCAATGTATAATTCAAGAAGAGTGTACTTTTCAATATTACAAGCAAGTGTTAAAAAATTACCGTGAGAAACTTGGAGTGGCGATTTTGCTCTATTTAATGGTGCTCAGTAATATTGACATACCCCTTCCTCAGCACGTTCACTAACATTAGTTCATGGAACACTACTGGGTTTTGAATTCAATAAAAACTTGAGTTTTCTTTAATATTACCATTTGATAATTCAGATGTTTGATATCAGGTTTTATTTCGGGTCCTGATACCACCTCTTCGATTGCATCACAAACCCCTGCCAGTTTGAACTTTGCTCCACCAAGAAAACAGAAGTTGAGAGCAAAAATTGTTTCTTTGAAAAGGAATATTCAAACTCAAAGGAGGCACGTGTCAAGTTCTGAAGAAAAGTGGACAGTCAAAGATTTTCATAAGATGTCCAACAAATTTTTGAGCAAACCATTTGCAGAAATTGTAATAGAACAATCTCTTTTACAAAAAAATAAACCCAAAACCAGAAGATACTCTGATGAGTATAAACGATTTGCCTTGACGTTGAATTTTCTGGGACCCAAGGCTTATGCTTTATGGGGAAATTGTTGTGCTTGCCAACAAAAGGTACCCTTCAAAAAATTACAGAAAACTTGGCTTGTAGTCCTGGTTTAGAAAATCCTGCCATATTTGAAGCACTTAGATTGAAGGTGAATACAATGATCGAAGAAGACAAACACTGCAGTCTATGTGTAGATGAAATGTGTATTAAGTCAAATATTTTTTTTGATAGTGGTAGAGACGAAGTAATTGGTTTATGTGATATAGGAAATGGTCGAAAAGAGTGTAATGTAGCTGAAAACGCTCTCGTTCTTATGGTTCGAGGTCTGTATTCAAAATGGAAACAGCCTTTGGCATATTTCTTTGTGGCTCTACTTTTGCTGCTGAAGACCTGTTACCTGTTATTTCAAAATGTATTCTGAAACTGTTTGATATTGGGTTGAATTGTATTTGTGACGTGTGTAAAAAATCTATCTATCATGTTGTAATTTATTGAAAAATAAATATTTGTTTACTTGTATTATTTGCATTTTGATATTCTATAGTATTGTAGCAATGCTTTGAGTTTAAGTCACAAAAACCAAAGTACCTATTTTTTTCGTGACGATGTAATATATGACAGTGTTAACCAAATAACACACACATACATAAGGATTCTAATATATGAGAATAAAAGACGATGAAGTTCAACGATGTAGAAATTCCTTTCTCTCCAGAAATTTTCATACAGCCGAAAATATTTAGCAACTATCTGAATGAAAATGACAAGGTTCTTGGCTGAAGCCACGACAGGCGTTGAATTACATCAAACAAATATTGTGCAACGTTCCTTAAAGAGGACACTATTTGAAGTACTTTTTGGGATCAAACACCAGAGCTTATGTTCCACTTGCAGACTAGTTTCGTAGATGTTACCAGCTGGTGAAGGACGTTTTCGTTCATTCCTCCATACGTAGTACGAAATGCTTTTAAATAAAAAATAATAATTTTCGGAGGCATTTAAATATTCCGAGCACAAAATTTCTATATTATAATATTATGAATTTGTAATCCGAGTACCTCATGTATTTATGATACGAGCAAGTTTTTTTTCTTAGTGTAGTTCTATATTGTTTCTCTCCTTACGTGATCGAACACATTTTGTTTTCTGTGCTTTACTTTTCCCAGTGTGGCTGCATGTGGTGTTCAAGGATTCTGATTCTTGACCCTCAAACATCAAAGTGCCGACAAAGAGCATTCGTTAAGAGTGGGTGTTGGCTGCATTTTAGCTGCATAAAATAAGAATGATCAAACGACTTTTATTCCGACGTATTTTATTCTCATTTATTCTCAGATAGGATCTGAGCCCTATTCAATCAAACTGCTCAAACTCCGATACAAATCGTTATTTATTCTGTGATTAGGCCCATGAAGATAATGTTTGCCGAATTATTTGAGAATAAACATAATGAGCAAGGATTCTAACAAATTCTTATCGTGACGCATATTCTGTATGAAATATAATGTTCTATTACGCAGTAAACTCATTCATTAATTTCTCATCTTCCATAAGATTTAAAACTGTTCATATCTGACCTATAACAATTAATCGATATTTCCATGAAGTATTAATATCAAAGTTCTCGTACTTCAGAGTATTGATCGGTTTTATTCCTCACTGTGCTTGTTATGTATTTGTTGAAAACATTAGAAAATTGATTTCTAAATCTTTTCTAGAGTTACCTAATTCTTTTGAAAGGCAAAAACATGTTCCTGTAAGTTCAAAAAGCTATGACGTCGTTACGTAACTGTATCACTGATAATTTAGTTTTTCTCAACAAACATATGTATATGTATATAGTAGAAAAAACGGACATTCCCGGACGATGTAAAGATGGCTTGTCGGGATGCAATCCAGACAAGCAACACGAAGTCCAGAAAATGCATTTCCTACGTGGTATACACTAGTTTTTCGAAAATAGTTCAGGTATTGTCAAAACGTATCACGAACGCCCGAACACTTGTAATTTTATTTCCCTACGGTACAAAAATGATGATTATTTTCCTCATCTAGCAAAATATTAAAACACTGAAGCTTTTTTTATAGGATACATATCTTTTTCAACGAAATAATTCTGCCTATCAGTAATTTTACGACCAAAAATGACATTCAAAAAACTGCATGACCGTAGAACCGTGAGCTTTTAAATTTTTGATAGATTAGGGTGGGGTGGTTTTCCATGCAATGTTTGATGTTTTTTGCACGTGTTCTTTTCTTTCTTATGTTCGTCCTTCCAGTTATGGAAAACTATAGGGTGGGGGGCTAGTTTCATTAGTATCCATAATCCAGTGCCTCCGGGAATTAACCAGGTAAAGGGGGACATTCCTGGTTAATTATGAGGGCTAGATAGAGACTCGGAAACCTAATTTTGAATTATTGCTCTAATTATTTGAATTTTACAATGTTTGCTATTCCAGAACACGATATTATTAATTAAATGAACATCAAAATGGAAGCTTGAGTATCACCCTTATCAAACCCAAATCATAAACTTCATTTTATCAGAAAATGTCATTCCACATCGTGGAAAATAGCAGTTGTGAAAGCTCTCCCGAGAAAATAGGATCCAACTGAATTCAAAGACCTGCGTGCAATTAGAATTTTCCCAACTCGTTTGATTGATGACCTATTTATTTGGTGGAAATTCATGTTGAATATAAAGTGAAGATTATACTTTTGTTCAATTTCCACTAAACCACCTGCAAAAAGTTTAACCTTCCACAGTTTGAAAATGAATATGTTAATAGTATCCTGCATAAGTGTAGAAGGGCAATGAACCATTTTGCTCCAAAAAGTAACTATGTTACTGTCTTGGGAAAAAATATTCACTTTTGTCAGCAACGTATCGTATTCTGAAATTTGCCTATCTGGAAAAAATTCTAATTAGCTAATAATACTCATTTTTTTACCAGAAGTTGACGTTTCGGAGGCTATATCTCTCTCCGATATCAACACTCGATGAAAACTCAATTTTTTATCAGCTTGGAGGAAATTATGATCTGTTTTTGACAAAGTCAAAAGAATGAAGAAAACAGCGATGACATTTGCTATCTTGATACATAGGGTGTCTAGTAACAATCAGTCACTATTCTATTAATTCTTCAATCTTCTCTGAGAAGAGGTAACAACGTTCGTTCCATTTTGACTGAGTTGGCCGAAAAGTATTTTTCTGATAAGAGAATACAGGCAGCGCCACGGCAAATAATAATAATAGCCGTCCTCTACCCGCACAGGCTATGCCTTTGGGTACACTCAACGAATGTTTATGAGGGAGATTTATTATTATTATTATTATTTCATTTCGGCATATTATTACCATCAAATGTGAGAATGTGTTCGGATATTTTGGATACATATTTTACCAACCTCATGATAGAAATACAAATCAAGGTCCAAACGATAGTTGTATAACTGCTCTTCTGCATTTCACTGATGATATTCTCAAGGCTACTGATAACATACAATATAATATAGTGTTGATATTCCTAGATTTTAGTAGGACATTTCATACTACTATGATTTGTTGTGGAATACCTATATTGAAATACACAAAGGACGTACTATTGATAATGTCTGCATACTTAATAGACACTAAAAAGTATGCATAGGTGAAGACAACTCTGAATACCGATCTCTCAAATCTGGAGTGCCACAAGGTTCCATCTTAGAACCGTTATTGTTTTCTGTATATACCTCCTGTCTCATAAACTATAGGCTCAACTACAAAGGTCATCAATATGCGAATGACACTCACAGCTTTCTATAGTCCAGTTACTAAATTGTAGATAGTCACTCTTCGTACAGTTTCTGGTTTTTACGGGATTTGAAAGTGCGGAGGGGATGTACGAAAGTGGCGAAGTAAAACTTAATTTGAAGCCAAAGTACCTAGCTTATTTCTGTTCTATTTTTTGACCTGCTCTATATGAATTATGAACCGTACAACCGATGAGTCACCATCTACAATTTAGGAACTAGACTATAGAACCAGACAAAGGACATTGCTTGTGAGCTCATAAATGAAGATCTGAATGTATTTATAGAAGCTGCTACTGGCCATTGTCTGATCATAAACCCATCAAAGTCACACGTTATGCTCTTTGGTCCCAAGAATCAGACACAAACAGTTAGATGCCGGCCTTCTAAACTTCCGCTTGCATTAGGCCAGGTTCGAATCCTGGAAAATGAGAAATTTTTTAACAATTTCATAGGAGTCGACAGGATTGTCTAGATGCCAAACCCGACGTCTGGTGCTTGCTTGGAGTTCGCGCCGACCACCCGGGGTGGTGCTGTAGGTTTTCCGGGTTTTCCTACAGCTGAAAAGTGAATACGCCACCAAAAATCAGTAAGTCGCCCCGGAGCACCACGGCAAATAATAATAATAGCCGCCCTCAACCCGCACAGGCTATGCCTTTGGGTACACTCTATGAGTCTTTATGAGTGAGTAAGGTAAGCACGGGTAAGTGTGACCGTGGTTTTCATTAGTTCGCATTGAATTTAGTCCTTCTGATGAACCTGAACTAATATAACAATGAAATTTTGCAGGTATTTACTTCGAAGGTCAGTCTTTGTAATACGCCACAGAAAACTGTTGAAAACCGTATTCTATGAATTTTATTTATATATTCAGATATACATCCCCATAGGTCACACTTCTCCGGAAATTTGGGGCAAGTGTGATTCTGAAATCTCTCTTTGTGGCAGGTGTGAGTAAACGGTAAAGGAACTTTCACCACAATTTATTTGTTTCGAGATATCTTTATTCAAAACATAGTTAGGAACTTTTTAATATTGAATTTGAAATGCCCCATTGGAAAAAAACAAAAAATAATCGTGAAAGTGAACATTTGTTGAAAAGAAAAATTTACAGGTAGAAATCGAATGAGAATTTCATTGATCCCCATCTTCTGACGAGTGGTGATGGAAGCACAGTTGTTATTTCATCCTCAGAAAGTGTATCAATGTCTTTCACATCTGGCCAAGTATATTGTTTGGCTCTCTGAGATTTCCGTATATAATTTCGTACTATAGCTGAAAAATATTACTGTTTAGATTGGCCAAATGAACCAGGTTCACACTATCCACAATAAAATTTAATTTCGGGGTAAGTGTGACATGCAATGGAAAAATAAAAACAACTTCATGAAAAAACAACAATCTATAGTCAGATTCATTGTTTAGGTAGAAGAAAAGTGTATAAAATGAATTCTTACCTTAGATTTTAATAATACACTCAAAGCTTGTAATAAACTCTTTATACTCGTTCGGCTTGATGAATTGTAGATTAGAAAATTGGGGAAAATATTTGGATTTCACAAGATGTTTTTTGTATTTTATATGATGGTTATGGATTTATTATGAGTATAGGCTATTCGTCAATAGATGGCATTGGGCTGTCGCCCGGTTTAGCGAAGATAGCGAGCAAACTCACACTTGCCCCAAATTCACACTTACCCGAGCTTACCTTATCATTATTATTATTATCATTACTATCTCACAATGCAATTCTGATATCAAATAAAAAGAGTGCAAAATTACGATTTACCGTTTATCATTTTTGTGATCCAATGAATTCAATAAATTTTATTGATTATTATTATTACTGCAGGCGAACAAGAATCCATGGTCTACATCAATATATTCTAATAATCACCCACTCTAGTATGATCTAAATTACTTCATTAATCGATAAAGTACGGCTTCCATTTGTTCTGAATTTCGATTTTTTTGACCTCTATTCCGGAAAGTGAATACACATGGAATTGAACATCAGTTTTCACCTGTAATGCCCAGTTTCACTTAACCTAATACCATTTGGTTAACTAGTCCTTAACCAATAAAAGAAATAATTTTTTGTTTCTTAATGGAGCAGTTGAATTCGAATGGAAATGATGGATATCGAAATGATAATAATATATCTTGTATTGGAAATGATCTCTTCTGTAGAAAAATGTATTTTCGGCTGATATGTTAGGAAAGGGAAAGCAAATACTAGATTTGCCAATTTTTTACTAATGGATTTTGTTCTCCCATAAATGAAATAGTACGACAATGTAATATACTCACAGAAAAGTGCAATATTGACTTTCTCAACTGTGATTAAAAACAATAGAATGTCTAGTTTTCAAGTTTAGCTCTATGTCTTAGTGTTTTGAAGCACTATCTTTTATATGTGAATACTTTCTGGCAGCGCTTGTTAGAGAAATATCTTTAAAAAATTTAAATAAATGATAAAAGCACAAAAACATTTTTGAATGCAATAAAGCAATTGTCATTCTTAGAAGGCGAAAGAAATAACACAGAAAATAATAGAGAGGAAACTCAAAGTCTGAAAGAGCTATACAGGATGTTATGTAAGTACGTGGCCAAACTTGGAGGGGTGATTTTTTGAGTGATTCTAGGACGAAAACTTCATATCAACATAGGTCCGGTAATGCTTCGTTTTCAAGGTACAGGGTGTCAAAATTTTCAAAATAAATCGTCGTTTTCGTATTATTATTGTTATTATTGAATTAATATTGATAAAAATTCCAAGACTGGAATAGACTATTTATATGAAAAAAACCATTTTGATGGATTAGTAGTTGAAATGTTTTATTGTGTTGTCCCAGGGACTTACAATAAAATGATTTTTACGTTTTTTCTCAAAAACAAACCAAGATACGAAAAAAATTCCAGACATAAAAAAGTTGTAATTTCAGTTGCCTAATGTGAAACAAATACAGAGATTGCAAAAAATCAGTGGCGCACATTTTTCCTGTGAAAACAGTGCTTCCGGGACGCCATTGGACATGACACTTTTGATATAGTTGGGGCTAAATCAGCCCTTTACGATCCTTGATAACACTGCAAAATTTCAATAAAATCGGTTGAAGGATTATTAAGATATTTACGAAAATAACGATTTTATTTAAAAATTTTGACACTCTGTATCTTGAAAACGAGGCATTACTGGACCTATTTTTATATGAACTTATAGTCTTACAATCATTGAAATAATCACTCCTTCGAATTTGGCCACGTACTTAAATAATACCCTGTATAATAATATTAAAAAAGGAAAAAACAGAAATGGACAGAAACAAAAAATTGATGTTGAAAACATGGGGGGATACATACAAACTATCATCAGGAGATAATGTTGATATAGCTGTAGATGATATTTTGAGGAGGCAGTTGACAGGACTAAGTAGCACTTACGATAGTCATAACAATTGTAATTGCTGAACCTCAGTGAGGAAGTTTTATAGTGGAAGAATTTTCAGGTGCTCCATTCGTACTTATATCAGGATCACTAAAATCCTATCCTAAAATCACCAATACTGAGGATGATTTATTGGGTTATGACCAACCCAGTCGCACTTCTTCTTCAGATCTCACTCAAGAACCTCATTGGACGTCATGCACAAATAAGGACTAAACTTGTTTCTCAGAAGTTAGGATCAGAAACAAATGTAATATAAATCAAGCGAAGCAGTATAAAAAACGATAAAATCCTCATTGGGATAGAGTTATCTTCTGTAAAACTTCAAACATTTTTGGAGGAACAGTCCCTCAAATCAGAACTTCTGATAGAGAATGTCTAGCCATGCGATCGAAATCCTGCTGAAATATGATTTCACGATTTTCAAACTCTTCCTGGTTGTTCAATACAATTTGCCTTATTAGAGGTTCAATTTCAGTTTCTAAAAGATTTTTGTAAAGAACTCCTGTACGATTGCCTCTGATGAAAATCGGCCCAACAACGCGATTGCCTAAATTCTCCGCCCAAACATTCACCTTTTCAGGAAACTGGGTATGTCCCTCTCTGAAAATATGCGGATTAGTATCGCTCCAGTATCGTACATTCTGTTTGTTGACTTTTCTATTAAGAAAAAACGTACATTCGTCACATACACGTTTTAGGAAGCCCCGTTCTCCTTCAATTGTTCTTGTTAACCATTCACAAAATTCAACCCTCCGGTCTGGATCATCCTCCGTGAGAGCATGGATTTTCATTTTATAGGGATGAAACTTTTCTTTTTTTAGGACTCTTTGGACACTTTTTGAACTTACTCCACAGGACTCAGCAACTGCAGACTTCGACTGAGTCGGATTGATTACCATTTCAGCAACAATTTCTACCTTTTTTTCTTCTGAAAGAGGCGGTCTTTCCGATCTTGGAGCATCTTTCAGCGTACCAGTTGCTTATTTAAAAGTTTGCGCAAATATATCCTTGAAATAGGATTCTCGGGAAATTTATCATTAAACATACGGATTGCTAGATGATAATTCCTCCCAGCTTCTCCAAATATCAAAACTGCTTCAAATTTATCGTCTAAACTACGAGCCATGATCACACTTTTCATAAAATGATTGAGGCGGTCAACGGACTATTAGACAGTTACAGTTAATTTGACAGTAAACAAGACGTTACCGCGACGATTTTCTCCAATGCACACTTGATTGAAAGCAACATTAGTGTTTTTGGTTGGGTTTGAAATGAACAAAATTTCACCTTTCAAATGTTAATATTTCGAAAAGAATCGAATTTAGAAGTAAAGTGTATGAGAGCAAACTGAATTATGAGCAATTTTCGAAAATGGAATAATATATGGGGTGTTCTATTTAAAATAAATATTGAAGATAGCGCTCAGCCACCATTTTGAAACTTTTGGCTTTAATTTTTTCATGAAAAAGTAGGTTTTTATCTCCTATTAAAGCCCTCCAAATTTAGTTGCGATATACCAGGTGGTACAAAAATTAGTAGGGGGGAAACGGACTTTAGACGGGCACTGTATACAGATTAATCACTAACAACAATTGATTCTCATCATGCATAAGTGACGTGGTGTGCGAACACATGAAGAAATTCTCGCGGTGCCTACTTCCTGTTAATGAGGAAGTGGAATACAATTCATATTAGTGTTCCTGATATAAATAATAATTAACGATCTAAGATGCATATTTAACAGTTATCAGAAATCACACTGCAAATTCACTTTGTGTAGGTATTGTGCGCAAGAGTCCACGAAATGAAGAAGCTCAATTTTCAGTAGTAATATCCCGACAAAATGCTGAATTTTCAAAAAATACTTTCAACTTGCTGTCACGAAAACTGTGATGCTTAGAAACACCACGAGAGCTTGCTCGAGTGGTGTTTTGTACAGTTTGAGCGACTGGCAAGGTGAAAGTATTTTGAAAATTCTGCATTTTGAAGGGATATTCGATCAGACAATTTCACGATACATTATATTATTATGGACTGAATGCGTATTGCAGGAATGGTTCATCATGTGTCATTGATGTCAGTTAAAAAGTTGAACCGTCAAACTGACGTTTCTATATTTACCATGATTGTCGTCACTATGGAAATGTATACACAAGCAGAAGCGAAACACCGTTTTGAAAATACCACGGGCTGGAGGAAGTGTTTTCAAAAAGTCCTGTTCTCATTGGTTCGAAATGAAAAAATTATGGCATTTGATTGATTTATATAATATGAGGGAAATTGTCGTTTCAAGTTGGCATATAAGGGTAATAAGGTGACCTCCATTATTGAAAATTATTGTGTTTTCCGATGATCTGAACAATTATTAGACTGGAGGTGTACCACTTCCACTATCATTGTTTTGATAGCTTTGAGTTATTTTATATTATAAATTGAAAAAATGCAATGAAAAATGCAGGTCCGTATTTGAAAATTAAAAGTTGAGAAGAAAAATTTCGAAATTTTCCATTATTCCTGTATAACTCCAGAACTGAATCAGCTAGATCAGATTTTTTTGTTTCATATACTTAGGCTCTGAAAAACGTAACTTTGCCCCCATTCAACCACCCTTTTATCTTTTACCGTAACCGAGATCCCAATGCAAAGTAACCAAAGACTGGGATTATTTTCAAAGATAGCAAAAATATAAATGTTTGTATCAAGTTAATAAAATGAGTGTTTTCTCAATGACATATGAGATTGTAAATTCCTCAAATATTTCTCTCGAATGTGCCTTGAGAACACGAACTCTATAAACGGAATACAAGCGTTTTTTTGTTGAACTGTGAATGAGAATTTATATTGTCTAAAATATTAATCAATAAATACTTCCTACACATCTTGGCATGCTGTTTTTGCCTCGATAAGTCAGTTCTGCTGTCTTGAAAAAATAATTAAATTTTTTCAGTATGTAGAGAGCACTATGCCCGTCAAAAAATAACAGATTATTTTGAAAGTATTCGAGAGGAAATTGTCAGTACTATGGAAAAAATAAAATAGGAAAAATTCCCAGCTTGATCGCTAAATGGTCGAGAAAAGACCAGTATTAGAACTACACAGGCTAGTGCTTCAAAAGAAGCTTTATAACTATCTTCGTCAATGCAGGGGGAGACATTAAATCCATAAAACGCCACGGCGATAGCAAATCTGCCAACGTTGACAGTTTGAGTAACAAAATTGGGCTTTATAATAAAATATTGAATTTTCCATATGCTTACAAATTAATTGTCTGATAAAACTGTGGATGAACTCTTTGGAAAATATACAGTAAATTGTAAAATTTTTTTTTCGAGAATGGACGACTTGGGAAACAAGTCCCAAAATAGTTCGATTTCTATTATCAAATTATGATTTTTTGGCATATATATCATACCAGTGGCGTTATCCATCTGGGCGTGATGACGTAATAGATGATTTTTTCAAATGAGAGTAGAGATCGTGTGATAGCTTTTTGTTTGTTCGAATAACTTTCGACGATCATTATGAACTTGTTAGATTTGTACACAAAATCTAGTGTAAAATTTCATAGACTGGTTTATTATGACACTTGCTATTACCATGGTTCCTTTCCTACAACTTCCCTAAATATTCTCACATAAATGAGGTGTGAGGTCAGGTAGCCGAATGGTTAGAATCAATGCTTTTCAATCAATCTGGCTGCCGGTCGTAGGTTCAAAGTCGAGTGACTTCAGTTTATTTTTCTGCTGGCCTGAGACAGTGCTAAGAATCGCACCTCAAACGAAAATACTTCGTTTATCCTTGACTCGCACAAGTTTCGACTTCTGGATAGTGAATTTGGTGAAAATGAACTGGGCGCCATTCAGTTAAACCTTGGCCAGCCAGCTAGGTCAGTTGGCCTCACCCCTCTAGATTTTTGTATGGTATTCGAAGAAAAGTGTCTCTTACAGACACAAGCTATTCAGAACAGTGTGCAAGAGATTGCGTAGCTTTAATTGTCCCTTCGATGTTGCAAAATTCCATTTGAAGTAAATAAAACTTGATTTTCCATTTCCCACTGTTTAACACTCATACTCATTTTCTGTTCGATCATTTAAGTCTGAAGCAACACACAGACACGATGTTTTCCATGTAAAATCGATTAAAACCATTTAGAAATTTGCATAACGATCTTCTTACCGTTTCAATGTATCATTAGTTAATTTTAATCGCCTTTTAATCGGCATCAATTAATTAAATGTCCAGTTAGTAGGGTACAAGATATTGTACTTGGTAAATTTTGATTGAAAAACGATACGAGGCGCAGTGATATGCAGTGATATTGAGGTAAAAAATTGGCTGTAGAAGGAACAAATCCACCATAAATGATTGATAATAACAATTTGTTTGATATGAAAATGAAGAGAAATGAATTGCTGACTCATAGCACACTCAAAATGTGATCTAAATATTATAAAACTTGATGATTCAAATATCTGAAATTGTTTGACTACCCCTCATTTCCCAACTATGATAAAAGGTTCGACCAATCAGAGCGGACCACGTTTTATTTACTGCACCAAATACCAACTGCATCATCTGAAAAAAGGGGCAATTTGGGCATACACCTCAGGAAGCAGCGCGAACCGTGGACAGGTATAATGTAGGCAGTAGAGTGGGTAAGGAGATAATGACTGCAATTGGCCATTCAGATGAGTAGTGTAACGAATTTGAGGCCGGACCTGACCGCCCTATTCGACCTCGGCTTGTAAACAACGCATGATCACATCTCTGCTCGATAACAGTACACCCATGACTCCAAGAAGAAATGAGAACTAGCTAAGGAATGAAATCGTCGTTCTATCCACATTCGAGAATGTACGAGAGCCATATGAATGAGTTACAGTATACTCGATAGTTCGAGAATGGAAAAGAAATCTACTTCCTGCTATATAAAACGCTCAACATGAGATGACAGGCAGAGTAGCAGAGTTGCAGTTACAGATATAGTTATCGAGAGAATAGACAGAGTAGCGACGGTTAAATTGATGTTTTAAATGAATTAGCATCTGAAAGAGTTTCCAATAAATTTAGAAATTAGAGTTAGAAAGTATCTTTATCACATTTTTCAGAAATGGAATAAATGATCTTGTCCACCGAATGTACAAGCCACCCCAAGGAGAAACCTAGAGTCTTTCATTTTAATAGATTGTCAAGGTTACGCCCAAGAAACGGTCGACACCGTTAGGGGCAGACATGACAGAGTAATCTCTGATCGCGTACAAGTAGCCCTAAACACAATCAGAAACTGGTGCACAAAGGAGGAACTCAGTGTTAATTCTAGTAAAACAGTGCTGGTCCCCTTCACTAGGAGGCGAAAGTATGAACTTGAAGCCCTAAAATACATGGGCGTTAAAATCGACCCAAAACTGACATAGAGCAGCCAACATTCTTTCCAGGGCTATAGCGACAAGCTGGACATGCCGCTGATTCTTCGGTAAGACACGGGGTCTGATACCAAAAATTATTTAATGGTCAAAATTATGGTCACCTTCGCCTCATTGTATGGTGAACAAAAATGCAACAAATCTCAGAACAATTCAAGCTGCAGAAAGTGCAACAACTAGCTTGCCTGGGAACCACAAGAGCAATATTTACGGGGTCCTAGTGCAGATTTAGAGGCAATGCTAAACCTTCCGCCATTGCTGTTTTAAATTGTTGTCGAAGTGCAGTTTGAAGTGGTAACAGTCCTCAATTGGCAATGGATGCGGTTAGAGTGGGTGTTACAGGGTCAAATTTCAGGGCCTCAAAACCTCTCGGTAGGACCTCAACTATCTTCCAAACAGAAGTACATGCTGTAGAGGTTTGTGCCTAGAAATGCCTTGACAGGGGCACCCGAAGGTCAGAAATCTATACAATATCAGATAGCCAAGCAGCACTAGAAGTCACACACTGAGCTGATCGGGACTGTATCAGGTTCACCCTGATGTGGGTGCCAGGTCACAGGACCATCAAAGGCAATGAGGAGGCAGACTGCCTTGCCAAAGAAGGGGCACTTGCCGACCCAGAACCTTTTTGTGGACTCTCCAAAGCCCATTTAGAAGAAGAGTTTCGACGCTGGAAATTCGATGGTATGAAGTTTCATTTGGATAAAGGGTCAGGACAAATACAAGCGAAAACACTAGCCTTTTCGCTAGGTTATCGCCAAGCAAAGCTAAACAACTTCTCGAGTTGGACAAAAAAGACTTGAAACTGGTTACGGGACTTCGCACTGGGCACTCCCCTCTGGAGTATTACCTCAAGAAGAAAAAGGCAAGTCAGAGAATTATAGTTGCCGCTACTGCAGTTGCTTCGCGAATTTGCTGCTCTCCTGCAAGAGGCTCACATTTCCTGGAAGGGGCATTAGTAGGCCCTCCGACATCTTGAACTTATCAATCAATCAATGAAAATATACTTTATTGTCAGAAGAAATAATCTTATCGACAAAGTCTTGTATTACAGATTGAAAGATAAAGAAAATATAAATAGAAAAACATTAACAAATAAAAAATACAAAATACCATATAATACTGGTACTGGTACAGACATATTAAAATTTGTAAACATAAAATGAATTGAAATGAATAAGAAGTCCGCCAGATGCAAACATATCAGTCATATCTAAAAAAAAGGGACATGCATAATTTATTAGTGTCACAAGTTTTCACAACTAAAAAATTCCTCCGTATTGTAGAAAGGATGAGTGTATAGCAATTCTTTAACCTTTTTTTAAAATAATCCAAATGCGCCAATTTCCCTTAAGCGTAGTGGTGAATAATTATTAATTTTTAGCCCGTAACAGAAAGTGAATTCCTTAGCAAGTTCATTTTTTGGCAAAGGTAAAGGTAATATTTGTCACGATTTTTGTGAATTAAGCAGGTGGTTTTTAAGATAAATATTAACGTTACAGTCAGGATTTTGTGATTTATCAAAAGCTCCCTATAAGAATCACGCTGATTTACTTCACAGAGAGCCCTAATTGCCCTTTTTTGGATGACTTGTATCATCTGCAATAATTTTTTGCTGCACACTCCCCAGAATGCTATACTTACCATAGATCAGATGGGATTCAATAATAGCCTGATTTAGCATCAGTAAAACCCAAATGTCGTGAAATTATCCTAGTGGCGTAGCATCCGGAAGACAATCTATTGCACAGTTTAGTGACATGCTCGTTGAACTTCAATTTTTTATCGATGTGAAGTCCAAGAAATTTGGTGTAGGAGACATTTTCGTTGTTTTTTATGCCTAAGTTCAGGGCAGAAAGCTCGCAGCGGAATGTTAGTAAATTCGTTTTAGAGACATTGAACCAGGATTTCATAAGTTCTATGTCTACTTGAATATTATGATGTAATGTATGCTCATTTTTATCATGCCAAAACATTGTTGTATCGTCGGCAAATAATGTATACTTCCCGGATATATTGATATTTGTAAGATCGTTTATATAAAGTAGGAACAGCGTGGGACCGAGCACTGTACCCTGTGG
This sequence comes from Chrysolina americana, assembly GCA_958502065.1. Taxonomy (NCBI): domain Eukaryota; kingdom Metazoa; phylum Arthropoda; class Insecta; order Coleoptera; family Chrysomelidae; genus Chrysolina; species Chrysolina americana. The sequence goes on along the minus strand of OY293419.1, from coordinate 13,184,483 downwards.
TACACCACATTGTGTTGCCTCTATACGAGATAGGTAGTTAGTTTTTACCAATTGAGTGCGATTTCCTAGGTACGATTCGAACCACTGTTGGCTGATTCCTCTGAAACCATAGTATTCCAGTTTATCCAGCAGTATTCTGTGACTAACACAGTCAAATGCTTTAGATAAATCACAAAACACTGCTGCGGCAGCATCTCCTTCATTAATTTAATTGTAAACTTTTGTTAAAAAAGAAAAGATTGCGTCATTAGAGCTCTTTTGCTTTTGGAAACCAAACTGGTTCTCACTCAAGATATATTTTTAATTAAGAATTCTCTAACTCTCTTCTGGACTAATTTTTCAATTATTTTAGCCAATGTGGGTATTAGTGATATTGGTCAGTAAACTGGTAAACTTTGCACGAAGTCTCATAATCCTGGGTTTTGAATAGATAAAGGGTCACGCACAAAAGACCTTGCAGGTCGAGGTGCTTGTGAGGCAGTACAGCCTCACGACTACAATCTACAACGCCGATTATGCTCTAGTCGCCTTCTGAGGCAGACAAGATTCCCAAGGGGTTACCCTCTTATCTCAAGAAGTTCTACCAGTACCTATGTTCGAATAACTATCATTAAAAATGTGTTTTTTTTTCATTTAAACCGATGAACTTGTGTACTTATGTTTACTGCAAATTTGCTACTGATTACATCAAAAACTGTAGCCGGAAACAACATTATACATATCTATAAAAAAAATCTCAAAATAACAAATCCACGCGTGTATATACAAATCACCATCCAGAAAAACTTCCGGCAATATGAAAAACATAAACAGGATATGCACTCGCACCAAAATAGCCCAACACATACTCACCGCGAATATAACATTGAAGAAAAACACTAAATATTTAACAACAGTGGTGGAACAGCCCATTTCTGACGATTCGCGTACTATCGGATTACTCTCGAAGATATACCCCAAAACAAAATGATAATCTGTTGAATGCAATCCAAACAAACCCGGCTTCGCGCTAACAGCACACCGCGATTCCAACCTTTGTAGTAATCAAGCGATCGTTTCATTCGTCAAGACGAAGTGTGCAGCGTTGCCAGAATTTAAAAATTACACCCAAGTTTAGGTACCTAGTTTGAAATAGGAGGATTTTTTTTGTGTTTGAATCTACGTTTCGTTGGAGTATTTAAAACGATTCGAATGATTCGAGTTATAGCCGCTGATGTCTATTGATCATAGTCATAGTCTGGACACTTTGTGGATACCTAGTAAACGCGTACACGTGGTGTCTTTCGCTGCAAAGACGAAAGAGATCCTCAGTGATTGGCAGAAATACTAGAGAAATGCGTCATTTATACCAGCACCAAGATTTACAGAAATAAAAATCTTCACGCATCATTAGTAAAAAAGGAAACTGAAGTAATCAACATAAAAGAGAAAAACGGTTGAAAGCGGAGGAGTTGATTCAAAATCTTCTACAATACAGGATTTTTGAATAGAACACCCTGTATATTATTACATTTTTAAAATCTCCATAATTTTTTTTATCCAATGATACCACAAAAGTGACATTTCAAACGTAAAAATTTTTGCTCGTTAATTTTTAGTTTTCCATTTTAGTGTGCCATGATGGTTACGATTTATTTCAATTGACCCGTACCTATAATGCTAGAAAAATCGAAATCCCGCCAAAAATACTAAATTTCGTTTTTTATGAGCAAATAAAGGTCATCATAATCGATTTTGGGGTAAAACTCAATTTTTTTAAATGGAACCATTAGAAATGTATTCATCCTGGTGATAAAATGTGCGATGAATATAATCAAAATTACATCTAAAAAAAATAAAAAAATGCAATTATTTTGTTCTAATAACGGCTTTGAAAACAAAATTATTCCTTCAGATTGACAAAAAAAATATTTGTTGGTTTGTCGGTGTTTATATTATGTATTGGAAAAGTCTTTACATTTGTTGTTACTGTTACAACCCGCGAAGATCTGGAAATTATTAGTATAACGGTATATAAAAAACTAAGCATATTTAGGAAATAATGATATACAGGGTGTTCTATTCAAAAATCGAAAGTTGGTATCACTTCCGGCGAAACCTGAACTGAAAAAAAATCATTTTTAGGTCAAAAAGTGTCGCTTGTATATAGATGCGAGGGGTGAACCATGATCCTGTTATAGCCGGTATGTGTACAAGGGATGATCAAGAGACGTACAATTTTTATTGAATATATACCAGAAAACATCGAAGAGAAATTCCAACTTGAGAATTCTAATAGGAATAATGTATAATATGTTACAGATTATTATCATAAAATCTCCTATTTCATGAAATGAAAAACTGATAAACTAAGTATATTGGGTGAAAATATGATTACTGTGTTTTTGTAGGCTCTGGTACTAACTCCATCTATCTTAGTAGCAGCACTGTTGATTTAAACTCAACAGTGAATTGTAAACAACTCTTCCTGGTCAGTTAACAGAATTTAAAATATAACCTACTACTAGAAGTGAATGAAAAATTCTTGCCACAGCCAAGAATCGATCCATGGACCTCCGACCCATGATTCAAATGCAAAAAATTTACAGCATTACACCGCCTCAAATATTTCAATTAGTCATGGTATATCTCCCAGCATGTAGAGTTCCAAATTGAAATTGCAAGAAGCCTCAAAGCTTTTCAAACTTAGCTGTTTCGTGTTTTGATCAACATGTATACATACACATTACTCCCTTGTTCTGAACATATAAATGGATTTTTGTACTTTTTCTGACGTCCATATTAGTAATTTGTCACATATTGAGTCGAGTTTTTCTTCAATCCTAAATTATCCCATTTTCAACATTTTGTGACCGCTCACAAGAACTTTTCGCATATAAATCACGAACGATTATTTTTTTGATAAAGGCATTCAAGTTATTGAAATCATAACTTAAATCAAAATCAACAATTTCAAAATAAATGCATCAAATCAAGTCAATGCTACCCAACAGCTAACTGAGAAATAAACCACGAAAACTTGGCAACATCTCTACCATGACACCAATCTAGTTTGTACTGTTGCGTCGCTAGGAAACTACCTGACAGGTATTTATTTAACCATAAATAAATTATTAGTGGATAATGTCTTGGATCGACGATTTCAATCATTTCCCCTTCATTCGTCGCAGGAAGTTTGCGCTGAAAGCTTTGTCAAAGGAGGTGTACAGGATGTTATGTGGATGTGATTGATTATATATTTATCGGTTTACATCACCATGGCTTGAAGTCTCGTGTCTTTTTCCTGTCCCTCCCCAACACTTCTATTCAAAAATTTGTTCATGTATATACTTTATACAAAATTCGAGTGAAATTCTGCAATATTCAGTTAGCCTCTATAGAAACTCACATCTGACAAAGGCTGATGAACGTTATAGTTTGAAATTCCAAGAGACAAACTTAACAATATCAACTTTTGCATAGTCCATGTCGCATCCAAGTAGATGGTTGTTACAGAAAGTATTGCGAAGTATATTCTTGTAGAAAAACTTTGTTCAGTAGAATGATCGTCAAACTAATGATACAAATTGTGTAGTTCTCGCATTCCAGACTACAATGTTCTGCCAGATATAAAACAAGTCACAATTCTGGCAAGAAAGTTAGATATGCGCTGAAATGTAAAGCGCAACGTAAGTGACATTTCAAACAGACGAGAAGTCGAAATTATCAACCACTAACAAATCATTTGCAAAAGTGGACATGTCTGCACATGTCTTATGCCAACATAGTTATGGATCAGTAATAAATGGGTAAAAATCTAAATAAAATTTATTTCGTTCATTTGTACAGGAAATAAACTGAAAGTTTTTGAATGAAATATGAAATCTCCACTCCAATTGGCACTTGAATTTCTATTCAGTTTGTCTCAGGTTTCGAAACCATGCACTTTTGAAAATTTAATAAATATCTCTTCTTTCCTTCTATCCACCAAACAACTTCATAACCTGGAAATCAAATCTACATCAATACAATCACACAATATTTTTTCAGATCGAGCAGCAATTTTTCTTCAGACATGAATCGAAGCCCAAACTGAAACACTGTATCTAATAAGAACACTGCAAGTTTTTGATAGGACAAAACTGAATGAATGAATCAAAATGAAGGTAGATCAAGAATGTAACAGTTGCTGATTCAAACTACTTTCTTTTTCTATTATGATACGAAATCCTCCTCAAAAAATTAGGTCTCTGTCATCTAATTGATAAAGGTTTCGATGAAAGAGCTTGTGAAGACAACGGTTGAATAAATTTTCTATCTTACCTAGTATCTGAACCTCCTTTCTCTGTTTCTGATACTGCTTGATAAACAAAGTGAAAATATCGATCCAACCACCTGGAAAAAATAAACATCTATATTAAAGCGTTTGTATATAATGAATATTCAATTATGAATAATCGTTATTATATCACAAGACCTATAAATTTAAACGATTAAACTATCAAAATATTTTGAGCATGATTTTGCTTGGAAAATAGTTGAATACACAATAATTTAATAAAATTCCGAGACCGCGAAGCAGTCGAGGGTTTTACTTTAAACTATTGTGCATGAAACTATTTATCCAAAAACACAATCATGCAAAATATATTTTGATAGTTTTAGTAATTAAAATGTATAGGTCGTGTGATATACGACAAGATTATTTCTTGATTGAGGTAGATTAGAACGAACAACAAATAATTTTATTGATAATGAACACCGGCATTTTCTAACAATTTCTTATTCGACATTTTCACATGAATTACTGAAACGTGAATTTATTTTTGCCTAAACTTTATATACGAGACGTTTCAGAATCAAACGCTTCGTTGATAATGTTTGTTGATATATTACTTTGGTTACGCATCCCAACAGTGCATTAAAGAAGCCTTTGCTGCAAATTGTACATGTGAACATTTCAAATTCTGGCGTATTTTCGTTGCCTTATGTCAAAATATTCGTCTAGAAATCCTATCGAAAATGGAGTTTTCACTGATGAAAATCAATATTAGGTCATTCAAACGATTAAGAATTTATTGTTTTTTTATAAACTGTTGCCAAAAATTGTAAGAATCCCTGATAAACGACACAACGGAAACCAATATGGAGGACGAAAATTTAATCGCGATTAAATAGCTCTTGTGAAATAGTCACTTATGGTCTATTTCATGATGAATAAAATAATCAGTAGTAATACTATAAGTACTTCAAAATAATCAGGTTATACATCGATAACTTGTTGCATAATTATAAAGAGTGTCAGTTTGACAGTTTAAATAATCCGACCGCGAAGCGGGAGGATTATTCTGTCAAACTGACACGATTTGTAATTATGCAGGAAGTTTGAGATGTATAACCGTATTTATTTTGAAGTACGTATTGTATTTGATACGATTATTTTTTGAGTAAATTAAGTAAATATATAAACAATTTATTAATTTAAATACAAATTGGTGCAATGAAAGTTACAATTATTATATACTACGTTTTTTTTAACTGAGTTATTTTTGGCGCAGGAAACGTGGCCACTGCTCATTGAAGTGCTGGAAATACTGGAGGTGTTATTACTTGAACCTGCAACATTATTAAAATTGGATCTCATCTTATTTATTATGTTTTGGTGATGTTGTTCATCTATCTGTAGGTAGGGTTTGATAGAATTGCTATTACCATGTCCTGTTATTTTAATAAGTTCTTGTTCCGATACACCTGCTTTTGCCAACTGTGAAACAGCAGTGGCTCGGTGAGAATGATTTGAAAATTCTTTGTTTGTCATATTAAAATTTGCCAATTCTGCAGACTTTTTGGTCCATTTACTAATTTCATGCACTCCAATTGGCATATTTTTGTACCAGCCAAGGGTTTTTTCTTCTCCCCAGTTGGGATTTACTGTCAGAAATAACCTATCTGTTTTAATATTGATGTTTTCGCTTCTTTTCATCATTAGCTTATCTAGAAGTCTCACTGGACAACGACTCACTTCATTATGGTTAGGTACAAGCCATTTCTTATTAGCACATGGTTTTGCTCCTCCCTGTGTGGTTTTGGTAAAAATAGGATTATATTGTATTCTACCAGTTGGAGTATCATCATTTCCAGTTTCTTTTTGAAAATAATGAGTCAAGCATGACGCTCCTTCATTTCCTCTCTATGCAAGTTCTACAGAAGCAATTAAGAAAATTTTTATTTGTAATCCTTCCGGTGTATTTTCATCCCACGCTTCTATCATTGCTATGTACTCTTTAAATGCTGATGCACTAAACTTTCTCTTGTCCGGTAACATTTGAAGTTCCCTTCTTTTTGAATTTCTTGCGTTTCGTGCGGCTAAAAATATGGGACTAGAGAATGGATCAATTACTCTTTTAAACTCCTTCATATATTTTTCTTGAACTTGTTTTGCCGTAATGTTCCACATCGTTTTAACCACATTTTCTTTATAATTTTCTCCATTACATTTTCGCATATTGAAAGCCCAATCTTTCAAAATGGACGCTATCATTTCAGTGGAAATTGATTCATTTAGCACATAGTTTCTTTCACTGCAAAACGTAAGAAATTGTTTCTATACGTACTTTTTTGTTTTCACTGTATTATGAGGTTCAGTATTTTGTATACTTTCGTCTATTGCATTTGATGATAAATCTCCGAATCGACTCATTTTTGAACAATTTTTGATAAACGTCACAATTTGACAGTTCTGTTTGTTGGATATTGATGTCGATGTGGTTACTATGAAAATGAAATTATTTTAAACTTTTCGATTGGTGGAGCTACTCTATGTATAATCAGGTATTATCGAAATTATACGAGGTAACTTAACTAAATTGGACATTCTGATTGGTTGAAAATCATACGAAAAAAGTAATCGATAATATATTAGTATATTCGATAAATGTTTTCTAACAGACAACCTAATTCCTTGCCCATGACAAGAACTGTCAACTAACTTTTGTAAGTCGTTGCTTCAGATCGAGACAGTCAAAAACTGAGCTTATTATGGATTTGGTAGACACTTAGACGTTTTCAATATCAGTTGACCTTTTGGTTAACGATAGGTCAGTTATACCAAATCACATTTCTTCGAATGTATAGTTCTTAGACTAACAGTTATTCGTATCGAATGATGTCAATGAATGTTTTTTCGTAGTGTTTCTAGATTTGGAGAGGGCATTTGAAACTATTGATCGTTATATTCTTTTGGTAGAGTTAAGAAGATATGGCATAGATATTGATGTTTATCAATAGTTAGCTGATTATTTGTCCCATAGAAAGCAAAAATTTAGATTCCAAGACAACATCTCACAAGAATCTTGTATAAATATAGGTGTTCCACAGGGAAGCGTTTTAAGACCACTTCTTTTTACTTTGTGCTTGAAAATCATTAACCTGCTTATGAATGTAGACTTTGTGAAATCATTTGCAGATGATACACTGTTTAGATAAAGCTATTGAGAAACTGAATTCAGCACTGATAAAGGTTAATGAATATTTTATGGCAAATAAATTGAAATTGAACACAACAAGAACAGCAGATATCATAATAACAACTGAATATAGATTTAACTCTCTTGAATCAATTGAAATGAATTTGAAATTAAATAATCAAAGAATTGAAATTGTGACATCTATCAATCTCGGATTTCAGATAGATAATGTATCATACTTTTGGAAATCATTTCGATTATGTACACGGTTTCAAAAAAACTTACTTTTTTGCAAGAATCTATAAAAGCTATCCACTCAGATCAAAATTAATGTACGCAGTGCAATTATTCAACCGCATTTTGTCTGAAATGCATGTATTATTGAATATCAAACATCTCCATTACAGAAACTTCAAAATTGCGCTAAGTGCATAGTTTTGAAAACGATTACATTCACAAAGATACGTTACAGTGGCTATCAGTTTCATGACGATTATAGATATTGCTTAACTATGATTTTATTTTTTTATAGAATACTGAATAACTTAGCACCTCTATTTATACTTCTATGAATGTAGATATTCATAATTATGCCACAAGAAATTATTTCAATTTTAATTTGAGCAGAACAAATAAAAGAAGTTCTATGAATTATTTGTATTTGAAGGCTTCGAGACATGCAATTAATTGCCATACATAATTAAATCAAGTCCATCATTGAGAATTTTCAAAAAACATTCAATTGAACACTTTCAAAACAGCAAATTAAATATAAGTTTTGATCAACATTTTCAAACTTATTTGCGTATTTTTTGTGTGCATATTTTATAAGGATATTTATTTATACTGTTACTGTGTGAAAATACGTATTATTATTATTATTTATATTATAAAAACCTGATAATGAAACGAATAAAATCGACAGAGTGGAAGTACTCTTTCTCTCCACACGTTTCCAAATGGAAAAATGAGGCAAATATCTGTCAGGAAACAACTACTTTCCTGGCCAATCCTCGGCGGACATTGAACTACTTCTGATAGATATTTGTGCAACATTCTTCCAAGAAGACCCAATGGCAAGTGCGTATCTGGTAATTGAAGAGTAGATTATCCTTCATTCGGCTGGGAATAACCACCTGCAGACATGCATGTTTCGAAGTTTTGCCTCTCATTAGTGCCAGGGTAGGTAGGACAACATTATGTCTCTGCCAAATGATCAGTCATTAACTGTTCAACTGATATTCTACTCTAATTGCAAAATATTCTTACCTCCAAAGAGGAAAGCGCTAAAACGGTGATTCCAATAACTTTAACAGATTCGGTTAAGAAATTGAAGAATTCGTTGGAACATCCATCTGTGAACAAATTTTCTCCTGGATCGGTGGCCTCGTAGCAGGTTTTCGGGATAATCGGATTACTCTTGTTAGTCAAATCAGTCCAGTACTCTGGACCAGATGTTCCACAGCACTCTAACTGAAATAATAAATATTTGTGGCAATGTGGTGAAACAGTGGACTGTATTATTATACCTAAAGTAACACCGCCTCTGTTACCTTTTGAACCAATCGAAATTTTTGGATGACATTTTATTTATGGTGAAACATCAGTTTATGAGCTACCTTTTGACAACAAAAAATGTATATTTTTCAAGTTAGCGGCCCGACGCCATTTCTAAAGTAATTTTCTTATGGCATGGGGGGTCAAGTGAAACTTGAAATTCGAAACGTCTTTCAATTCTCTATAAAGTTTCGTTCATACCCTCGCGAATTTCGCAATTTTTCTGCGAATAAAATGGCTCCCAGTCATGCTGGACCAATCGTTGATGCAGAACCATGTCGGTAACCATTTCATTCGCAGAAAAATTGCGAAGAACGCGGGGTATGAACGAGACTTGAGACAGCATAATTTCAAACAGAAATAATAATCCAAAACAAAACGGCGGTACATAATGTTAGAACTATCATAAAGTAATTCCACCCCTGTTAACTTTTGAACGGATTGGATTCTTTCTTAATTTTTTTTCAATGGGAGTTCGTAAGCTTTTTTTGACAACAAAAAAGTCGATTTTTTTCAAAATGACGTCGTTTCGCCACTTAAATTTTTTTGAGAATAGATATGGCAGTCGAGTGATACATTGTTTGAATTGTATCTCAAATCTTCACACGACAACAAAATATGAAACAAAAATATTATTCCAAAACGAAATGGCGATACATACTCACAGCTCTAAGTGCTATGAGGATCCTTGAGATACTTTAGTTCTAGAAAAATTATCAAGTTTTCAAAGTTTTTTTACAAAAGTTTTCTGTATCTGTAATTGATTTATTATCAACAAACGGATAATAAAGCAAAATGAATAATAATATCGACCCAGGTAATTGGGGCAATGAGTTATAATAACATCCTTCAATTATAATGAATACCTCAATTCAGATCAATCAATTAATTAGTCATTATGATATGGTACTTGTGTTATAATGAACATTTTCTGGAAAGATGGATCGGAAGGAGGGATCTCATTGACTGGCCAGCTCGCTCGCCTGATTTAACCCCTTTGGAATTTTTTTGTAGTGATATCTCAAATTTCAAGTGTACATAACCACTCCAGGAACGATAAACGAATTGAAGAATCGAATAAGAGACGTATGCAGGAATCTTACACCACGCAAATGTTTGAAAATGTAAGAAGCCAATTTCAACTTATTGCTATGGACTTATAGAGAATTGTAAGACGTTTCGAATGAGGTGTCACTCGACCTCCATGACATAAAAAAAAATTCAAAATGGCGGATAGACTTTTTTGCTGTTGTCAGAAAGTAGCTTACAACCTACCATTCAACAAAAAAAAGAATTCGAAATAATATTCCATGTTCAGAAGTTAGCAGGGGGGTTACTTTATGAACAGACTGTAAATTGATGGTGTACCCTTTATTACTTCACAAAATTGACCTCTGTAATACCGCTACGTTTTCCCCATCTAACCACCCCTCTTTACTTTTGAAATTATATTTGCACATAGGTTGATATCGATATCGAAACTTTACAATAATTACTTCCTCACAAGTAAGAGTCGCCGAAACATTGTGGACTTGAATACGGAGCAATGCAGCTTGGTTCATCGTTTGAACTCTAGACTATGGTAGTTTCAAACCAAGCAGTTTTACATTCTCAAGGAGTCTTCGAAATCCTTCGAAAATTACCGACAGAGACAAACCAAAGAGAATTGGTAAAAATATGATTAAAAATCCATAGCAGTACTCATTGAAGCCATTGAAACAAAAGAAGCACAGTTGTTATTAACGCCAAAGGAATATATACTAGTATCCACGAGAAAAAGATCGAAGTTGTTGTCATGAACCTTTATGGAGTATATTTTGCCCATAAACTGAGTGAAGATGAAAACTAAACAACATTCGTGCCTGAAGTAAGTGAACTTACTGCAGAAATTGAAGAACAAGGAGAAAATAATGTGACAACGAAATGGTCCGTATTATCAGCAGTTTACTGGAAGGTTCACAAACTTCAAGACAGTGCAACATAATATCAAAGAAGGCCATGATATGGATAACCTACTGGTCCGTCTTCAATGGAACGTATGGGTTAATGAGAATAACATCTGCCATTTTAAAAATCGAAGAAAAATTATAATTTCTCTCAAGACGAGGAAATATAATATCTCCGAAAAATTATGTATCCAGAATCCTTACTTCAAATTAATTCCAAGTTAGAGAAATGACATCAGCTGCTTTTGGTGTCGAAAATTATAAGAGAAAATATCATGAGAATGCAAAGAACCTTGAAATGTCCATTGCAAAAATGATAAATCAAACAAATGCAATCTGTGCAAGAAATTAATCAATAAGAGACAAAGCAAGTCAGCAAATGAGACAAAAAAAGATGAGTATGCATTCACATCAACCCTTGAAAATTTAATGTCAGCACCAAATGATGAAATTTGATTTGCAGACCTACACATAAGTTTCCATAGAGAATGGTTTATACAGTACAGGAAATATCATCCTGATAGATTTGTTCATTTGCAAAGAAATGAAAATCTTCCGTCAAGGAAAATGAAAAGCGGTTTCTGATCTTCCAAGGCAAAAAGCTCATTTTTAGTACGTTCAAAATCATTATTCGTGATTCCCATAATATATCGCTGAAGTTGGTAATTCAGCCCTAACACAGGGTATGTTATTACGTGACTAGACACTTCAACAAAACTTTTTCATTTGTTTACCTGTTGTTGAATCAAATCCACGAGTTCTCTGCTACTATTTTTAGATTCGTATTGGTTGAAAAACACCTCCACAGCACTGCTAACTTTCTTCTTCAGGGCAGCTTCGTCTTTGATCTCCAGGAACGCGTATACTCCAACAGCTATTTGGAGGATGAAAATCGTCAACAGAATAATGGAATACTGAAAACAGAAATGGGAGTCATGAGTTATTCAGGTGTAATCAGACAAGGAAGATAAATGTAACGACTCAAGGCCTGTTTTTCAATGTTAAGTTAGTATCAGTTAGCTGGCTGACGGCTAATAGTCCTCGGCCCAATAGGTACCAGAGAAAAATAATAATTACCCAACTGTTGAAATTTCATATATCTGTTCTTCATGTTCAGAAGGACACCATGCTATGGATAATTTTTCTGAAATAATATGTTCGACTCAAGAGAAGAGCGGATATTCGAAGTCTCAAAGGTTAGGTAATCATTTCTCTTCTTCCGAGGAACGTTGAAAAACCGACCCTTATTCTTTTCATCAATCACGCCACCGTTGTCTCCAAGCTTTTCAAAAGGTACGTGGTACGAATTTCCCAAAGGAACCTATTCAATTGTAAGGTCATAGTTCTGTATCAGAGTAGACCGTAGTAGCCAGAGCAACCAGAGCATGCCCACAAGGTGGAGTACTATCCCCGCTTCTGTGGAATCTGATCGCGGACTCGCTGCTGAAAACACTGAACGAAGCAGGACATCGAGCTCTTGGCTATGCTGATGTTATCGTGGTCTGAGCACAGGGAAAATTCAACACAACGGTTAGGGATCGCATGCAGGAGGCACGAGACGGACTTAGAGGGGCTCTACGTCAATCCTAACAAGATAACCAAAGGGTGGCATTCACACGAAGACCAAAAACTGATGGCCTAGGACCGATACGACTTCGAGGGGAGGACATACAGATAAAAGCTGGAGTCAAGTATCTACTAGACTCCAAGCTGACCTGGAACCAGCATATCAAAAAAATAACAAAAGAGCGGTTACTTCACTGGTATATACTTATGCTTCTCTGGTGTGGTTGCCCAATACACAACAAAGAGGGGCCGCAACGAAACTAAGACAAATACTTGCTTGTCTTGGAATCACAGGGGCCATCAAATCAACACCAACTGCAGCGATGGAGACACTCCTGGGACTGCCACCTCTCCACTTTGTGGTTCGGGGTGAGGCAAGGTTTGGTGCCTCCGAACTGCAGATCGCACCCAAGAACGTTGAAATGGGACACATGAGAATCGTTAGAACTGTGATCGGGGACACGCTAGGAACGCGAACGGACCACATTTCGAAACGGTACTCCTTTAACAACCAATTAAGAGTGCTGGTGTCAAACATATCTGAATGGAACGGCTCACAGCTCAAGGATATTCTAGAGGGGAAAATCTGGTACAAAGATGAATTCAAGACTGGGAGTATTCCCCAGCAATCCGAGTTATGGCATCAGCTACTCACTGGGCGCCCATACCTCTGTCTTTCAAGCAGAAGTGTACACCATCCTCCAATACGCGAAGGAAAATAATAGGAGAAACGTTGAAAACACGCATATCAACATCCTATCATACAGTTAAGCGGCACTGAAGGCCTTGGGTAGCAAGGAAGTAACCTCCAAACCTCTAAACTGGTATGGAACTGCAAAGAAGAACTGAAAACTCTGTGAGACTGGAATCAAGTCAAACTGAAATGGGTTCCAGGTCATCAAGGAATCGCAGGCAATGAGAAAGCAGACGAACTCACCGGAAGAGGATCAGAAATGCTCCCAAACCAAGGGCAGATGTCTGTAAAAGATTGGATCAGGGACAAGCACAAAAACTACTGGGATAATGTTTCAGGAAACAAACACGGGAAAGAATATATCAAAGGACCGTGTGACAAAAGAACGGCAGACCTGTCAACGATGAACAGAATCCAGTTGAAAACCGTTACGGACTCCTGACTGGACATGCACCAGTGAGGGAGCACCTCAAAAAAAATTGGACAATACGATAGAGATCTGACCTACAGACTATGCTGTAAGTATCTAGAAACTCTGAAACACATACTGTGGTATTGCGAAGCTCTAGACCGCATAAGACAGTGAATTTTCGGGCAGTCATCTGGTGACCCAGAACTATTTACAGTTCCCACCCAATGAGAAACTTGTTCAAACTCGTACAAGGCACAAAAGTATTGGATTGGGTACTGTGACATAACAATATAGGTAGGATGCAATGGACCAATAGGCCTAAGTGTCACCGGAGGCAATAGCCTGACCGGACCTATACGGAAGTGTAGGTTTTAGTAAGTATGCCTGATAAGGAGAGTCTCACAGTATTTATTGAGCGTGAAGACTCACTAATTCTCTATAAAACATTTCCTCCATCTCAGCGAAAAGAAAAGGTAATAATTAGGAATTCAAACCGAGTGGACATCTACAAGACACGTTTCAGATACATCTGAGTATAAAATATTCGTTCAGAAAATCGTTCTCAACGTCATATGTTCAAATTGTGACTACAGAAATAATATGTCGAGAGTTCCGCATTAGGGAAAAAAACAATATACCTTTCCTTCATCACAATACTTGCAGACATATCGGTTATACAGAAGGACAACTAGACCTTCTTTCAAGAAGAGGAAATCTAATTTCTCCAAAGGAACTCTTCCATTACAGCTGTAAGCTGTTACAGCTGAGAGAGATTTGTAGTTGACAGCTACTCAATTCACTGCCTTTGGCTTGATATTTAACATTTGTTGTCGCAATAAGTTTATGTGAGTTGGCGTTCCTTCCTCTGATTGGTCCGAAGTGTTTTTATGTGGGTAAGGAGCTAATCCAACATTTTTGAGAACTGTAAGCCAAGCTTTGTTTAGTTGTTGTCCTTCTACCTACAACGAATATCAAATTTCACGCGATCGACAGTGAATTGAGTAGATGTAAATTACAAAAAATCTCTTTTGAGAATAACAATCACTTATGTTGGCGAAATATCTGGTCTTACTCGTAATGAACATCGGCTTCACAATCCGAAAAGTCATCATGTAAATTACTTTCAATAAAAATGTTTCTCCAGACCTCCACAGCTTTTATTACCTTCCTTGTTGGAAGAAAATTTACGACCTTTTAAACTTTTTTTCAGTTGAGGAAATAGATGATAGTCGGACGGAGCCAAATCTGGTGAATAAGGGAGGTGTTCTAGTAATTCAAACCCTAAATCACGACTTTTTTGCATGGCAACATGAGATTTGTGTGCAGGGGCGTTGTCCTGCAAAAACAGAACAACTTTGGATAGCTTTCCGCGTCTTTTATCTTTAATTTCTATCCGTAGAGTGGTCAGTAATGTCGAATAATAATCTCCAGTTATTGTTCTACCATTATCCAAAAAATCAATCATGATTACTCCATGGCAATTCCAAAAAACTGAAGCAAGAACTTTTCCAGCAGATTTTTGGACGAAACTTCTTAGGTCTTGGAGAACCGGAGTGTCGCCATTTCATCAATTGTTGCTTCGTTTCTGGATCGTAAAAATGTACCCAAGTCTCATCCATAGTAACAATTCGGTTTAAGAAGTCTACATCGTTTTCAAATCGAGCACAGATCGAACGCAATGCTACTTCCCTTGCACGCTTCTGGTCAACATTCAAATATTTGGGGATCCATTTTGCAGCAATTTTTCTCATGTCCAAATTGACGGGAACTATATGATGAACGCATTCGTATGAAATATCCAGTGCTTCAGATATCCATTTTAGCCCAATTCGACGGTCTGTTAAAATCATGTCATGAACTGCATCGATATTTTCGGGGATTGACACAGAAACTGGCCTTCCCGATCGCTCATCATCTTCAATGGCAAATTTACCTCTTTTTAAGCTTGCAGTCCAATTTTCACCAAGGGTATTAAGCATATCTTCGTAAATCTGCTTACCTCTTAACCCTTTTAAATACAGGTACTTGATGATACTCCAATTTTTCTATTTTCACAATTTAGGTGGACATATTTTTTCTTTTAATATATTGCGTGACTCTGGTTCACTTCTTTGACGTCAAACTTTACACTGACACTTCAAATTAATTACTGTTCGTTGCTATGGTAACGCAATATTTTGTTTATGCAGGGAACTGGTCTATACTAACTAAATATCAATACATCCTCGTATAGGCGAAAGAAGAATTTTGGAATTTTCAATTTTTCCTGTATTACTCCAGAACTAAAGAAGCTAGATCAGATTTCCTCATCTCACAAAATCGACCTCTGCATATCCTACTACTACTACTATATTCAACTATATTCAACAGTTATTTCCATCAAATCTGTAAGAGGCCTTGCAACAATGAGTCTCAATTTGTGATGAATTTCGTACAGAGTCAGTCAATGTCCACAGATGTAACGTTCTTTGGAGACCAAATCACATCTACAACTTTGTGACCATCCATAGCCGAAAAGTTAAATGTATCACCAATCCACATAGAAGTAAATATTAAAATATATAGTTTTCAAAATTCCAATAGTTGCCGTCAAATTATCCGGTATATTTTGGAAGGACATTGGAAAAATATTTTGTTTGGTCGAGACTGACTGAAGATTTTTGAAGAGTAATTTGTGAATTGAGGTCTGAATCAAAATCTCAATCTTCGTCAAACCAAAAGTGATTTTGTTCAATATCAATCATGAAAACTTTCTCACCACTGTCAGAAGACAAGGACTCTCTCGGATAGCTCCACAGCAGCCGAAGAAAGCTATAACGAATATAATCACTCCAACGACGATGGTGAGCAACGGGACAAGTTCGATAGTTTGTGCTTCCGCTGGTATCGCATCCGTGAACTGCTGAATATTCAGTTTGTATACCACTCCTATGATGATGAGAGTCAATCCTCCAAGCTAAAATAAAGAATTCAGTGAATTAGAGTTCAAACATTCGATTGTGTTAGTATATTGGAGCTTGCTACCTAATTACTACTGAAACCACACCACTTTCATTCAAGTTTGTGCAGTTCATGCATTTCTTCAACATAATTAGCATTATCAACAACTCCATAAAACTGTATTCGATACTAGAACTACCAACGAATTGAGTTGGTATGAGTTTGCAAGTTTTTCTAATTGAAACTTTATGAAATATAATAGTAATTATGCGATTTCGCCTTCTTAATAAGTGCTACACTTATGCTGGATAACAGCCTTTATAAGCTCTGGCAGAAAAACAGCTCTACACCACTGCCCTCGGCTTAGTAGTCCAAAAACAACTGACACTTGACATTGACGATGGCATCTTTCAAGAATGAGTATTCGAGGTGAAGAACGAGAGTTTCTAGATATTTCTCTGGAATTCATAGAAGTTTTCTGAATCTTCGATGGTTTTTCTACATTTATTTATGTAATATTTCTACCGAATGCAAAGTTCGTGAAACTGCGTTCTCTTGTCCACCATCACTATTTTGGTTTCCCTCATGAACCGATTTGGAAGATCATGGCCTCGGTATTTTACTAACCTCTCCACGTGAGCAACCTTGGGTTAGCTTTTTGAGGTTACCTGTATACAGTATACCAATTCGTCGATCTTTTTTACGACGACATAGAAATCTGTCCAATGTATCTGTAGTTTGGGCAAATTTCTTTCTTTTTCTAAGAGTGACACTGCCAAACGCATCACTTGGCTTCAAAGTCCCTGAAGTTTTTCTGTCAAATCACTCTTTGTTTGGTCACACGAGATTTGACGCGGGATCTGTTGAATTCGTGAATTGTGTCCAGTTTTCTCGACGTATGCTAGAAGGGTTCCCCTACTTGCCATTTAGGTCATCACTACAAACCCTTTCAGTCCCTATGTCCATTGCAATGGACCTAGATTTGGGCATCCCGTAATATAGTATTTTGTATTGCTGGTTGCGTTACCTATCTGTTTGGTAGTTTCTGTCTGTCTGTAAATGATCACGTGGAAACAAAACAGTCTAAATTTGGTAATCGTGGAGTTCAATAATTAGTTGTTGTTAGGTGCAATGGCGGCGTCAGGGAGCAAAAAACATTGTGAGTAAAAGTTTAATTATCTGATATTGAATTTTGCAATAAATAGCTAAATAGAATAACCATTAAAATTTATTGTGAATTTAAAAAAAAATTCCAACTCTATTACGTACTGAGAAATCATTTGTTTGAAAAGTAGGTCCACTGAAATGGACATTGGGCCTGAAATCTTGTATTTTTTGGGTTTTGACTTAGATGATCCCGACGATCAGGAATTGTTACGATCGCTTGCATTGGATGACGAAGAGATCAAAAAGTTCTTTGGAAAATGTATCGGTTTGGGGAAGCAATGATGAGGAGGAAATTGAGAGAAACCAGAATAATTAAAAGTACGGAAGTTGATAGAGAAATAGTTGAGTTATTAGAGTTTCCTAAGGTAAGTAAAAATTTTGTATCTTCAATAGAAAAAATAATACCTACTATAAGATAATATTTATATTCTAGGATGAAAATATTTCTGATAGGACAAAAAACTCAAAAAAACAAAATCAGCGAATATAAAGTAACAAGGTGCAAACAATTAATATCATGCAAAGGCAAAATACATGATTTTTGCACTATACCTTTTCTTTGTAAAGAATCGAAATTGTTTTGAAAAATTCCAATCAGAATTATTTTTAAAACAATTTCGATTCATTCTACTCTTTGTAACTTTGGAATAAACACAAAATAAAATCTTTTTTTTTTATTTTACTATTGAATATAACCCCAATGTCCACTATGATGGAATCGTTAACTGTCAAACTTAAAAATTCAAAGATCGTTTTTTGTTGTAGCTAGTAACCCCCTAAAGTTAACTAAATGAAAAGGCGAGGCAATTGTATCAAGATAGATGGATCGATGATTCAAGAATAAAATATGTTTTTAATCCAGATATTTTGTAATTTGTATCAGATGAAATTTAATCTTGTTTGGAGTGATTCATTGGGTTATCGTGAATATATCGTAGGGTAAATATATTGAGTACTTACAGCAAATGTAAAGTTAGCTCCGGATACGAAGAACTTGAGACACGCGTCCCCAAACGCCATTTCACTAGAAAAAATTCCGTAATTATATTCGTTTACGCGTTAATACCCAGAAACGAGTATTTCTAATACTGTTATCATTTCAAACTTCTATCAGCTTCAATAAAGATAATCGATAAGGAACATCACAAGATCAGTTGAAGTGGTATTTCCAATACCTACTATGATACGTACTATACATATTAGATGGTTATGATTTATATTTTTGCACTTTACCGTATCTTGAATGTTGATATATGAAATCAAAATTACTGAAATACTTGAAAATGTATTATTATCTAGACTGAAAGATCAAAGTACACTGTAGCTTACGAGGAGAGTCCTGATCTGTTCAATACAGAGTACATCGTGACAACTAAGGAGAGTTTGTCGGCCCTTGTTGGTTTCCCAAAAGAGTTATTGTCGATGTGAAATCGAACATAGATATAGATAGATTTGTTGTGTAACTCCTGGTATAAGTGTGCAGGGAACTGTGATACTCGATTTTCTTAATTTTTTTTTCTGATCCCCAGGGAATAATATATATGGTGACCCCTGGGTTAAACCGCCAAATGTTTGGGATCGGTTTTTTAGATAAAAATATTTTTTTTTTCTATAGACATGTGTCCTAACTTTTTTATTTATTTTCGTCCTAATATCAATCTGCTACATGCAGGCAAACGGTTTTTTTTTGTAAATGAATAGAGGTAAGATTTATTTTTCTCAATTGAAAAAATTAACCTACAAAAAACAGTGACGTATAATGATTTATACTAATATTAGGTAGATCACCCTCTGGGACGCTACTGGATATAATAATTTTATTCTCTATAAACTAACAGGATCCCCTTATTACCCCAAATGAGCATCCAGAGGTTTTTGAGTAATTAATGGAAGACTGATTTTTTCTAAAAACTTTGACACCCTATATCTCGAAAATGAAGCAAGTTAGGACACATGCTTATTGTGGTTTATGGCCTAAAAAACTGATCGTAAACGTTTGGCGGTTTAAACCTGGGTCACCCTGTATAGTTCTGTAATATTCAGATAATATTGTGAGAATCGAACAGTGGGTTAGAATCATCGTTATTCTATTTGATTATTGAATGCTTCATTCCAAGGGAATACATTTCTGTTCCGCGGACTTTCAATCGATTGAATTATTTTACACCGTATTAGTTTCTTTTGGATCACTTCCCATACCTGATTTGTTAGTTATTCCCATACCTGATTTGTTAGTTATTCCCTACACATATCCGCATTCTTATTATCAAAGGACAACTACTTCATTAATACACGAAAAAAAAAGTCAAGCATCAAATATTCCTTTGTCTCAATTAAAAAAATCCAGTGGATTCGATGTATTCCTGTCAATAATTTCCACTCCTACAATTTGTGAAGAGGTAACAAATTCCAGCACTTCAAGCTAGATTAAAAAACCATGACAGATAGTTCCTGAATAGTATCGAATTTTTTCTCTTATGATTCAGAATTTTAACTAGTAATCAGTCAACTCGAAAATCATAGTGGATGCCATCAACATAACGCTAACCAAATATCTGGAATTGATTTTATTGCATCAATTATTATCATAGTGGTTAGCATCTCACTTCTCAACGCATGATTTGCAGATTTGGCCCCTTGACAGCACTGGTAGGTCCCTTGATGTGACTTTCCCATCTTGAATGATAGTGGTGAATGTACCATCAGAGGAGTAGGTTGGAGTAAGTTTTTCCGACGGCATTTCAGATGCGTCGATTCTTATAAGGAAAGTGGTAATTTTGCTATATGTTCGATTCGCTGTTTCTCTCTTGCGCTTCAGTCGTTTATGAAATATACTTAATATACGAACATTTCCTTACATTTGACAAACCCTGTAGGGATAACATATTGGAAGTTGTTTCAATCTCAAAACGAAGATTTGAATACAATTCTTAGTGTGTTTGTGTTACTGAATTAATTTTGAAATTGATATTTCTTTGAAGAAACTGGTAAAGTAATATGAAATAAAGGGAATTGTTCCGCATTAAGAGTCTATATTTACAATGTATTTGTAATATCAACGTGATTAACATATGTGTATATTTACCGAGCAAAATTACTCATATTTGACTTTAATTAATGACTTTATTTCCAACAGGTTCATAAATAACTTGGTTCATTCAGTTCCTCATAAACTGAAAACTTTTCCACAAACTCTGCTTGTCGAAGCAATCAGGTTTATTTTGTTAGGGGTACGCAAAATCGATGAAATATTAGGTAGAGAATATTATTGGTCCTGTGTTCGATATAAAAATCATGTAGCTTGTCGTTCAGATACTATAGTATTTCCTATACTGAGTGATTCAGTCAAGTATTCAGTCAAGTACTTCATTATTCGTAGAAAAAAACATAATGTACCTCATACATTTTTTCAATGGTTTATTGAAAGCCATCAATTGACTGATTTCAGTTATTCACATGGTATCACCTGTCAAAGATTTTCATGTCAACTTTTTTTTTCAAATGAAATGACATATTTTATTTTTCAAATTATGCTAGTGGCTGTCCTTTTGAGTTTAAGCATTTGAAATATCACACATTTTCATCATAAAAACGTCGACTAATACGAGTGTTTAAAGGACTGCTAGGTTGCCAGATCTTCTCACTCTGGACTTTTTTCTCTGGCCCTAGCTCAAATAATATGTTTACATTGAAACCCCTACAAATACCGAAGTCCTCTACAACACGATACGCCATTAGTGTCAGACGTTGAACAGTGTCAGTTCGATTTATTGTTAATAGAACAATTGAATATTATCCTTCATTTGGTTCTTACCACTCAACAGTCGTAGGATAGGTCTTGGAGAACACTGCACAAATGGATAACAGATATAACTTAATGTCCGTAAGGGGAAGTAGTTATTTCGGTTTTTTCGAAGTGTTTCAGACGAAGATCGATATTTCAAAATCTGTATTGATTGAAACTTTGATTTTGTGAAGGAATTTCGCTTCTTGACATGGCCTGTTTATTGGTCACATTCAACCTTTTGAAAGTTGTTCTACAATCTAGGACACTCGCATGGTATAGACGAGACACCGGTGTAAAAACTGCTTAGGCACTTGTAATAGAACATTTTAAAAATACCATCCTGTATAACATTCCACGTCGAAATATACTTTGTATAATTATCGAACAAATTCTTGGTTGTGGAAATAATCAATCTTTCTCGACTCGTTGTGATGTATTCGGCAAAGTGATATTCAATAAATGAATGAATGAAACACTTGTTGAAATTAATATTTAGTTCCAGACACATTTGAAAGCCGTCAAATAAGCATGTCTGTAGTTGATATAGATTTTGACGTGAGGAATATTTTGCTCTGAGACACGTTTTGTAAACTCGACAGAAACGGTGTGAATATATCAAAAATTTCGACAAAGCAATTTCGGAATGGGCGGTACAAATTTTATTGTTAGTATCAGAAAACAATAATTTACGGAATTGCCGAATGATAGAGGCTTTTGCTATCCGGCCGACGGTGATAGAAAAATCTCTCGAGGACTGGAAGAGTTTTTGGGAGTGTTAGTTAGTGTGGTACATCGAAGATGAATTTAACGTAATTCAGGCAATCACGCGGACCTTGGATATTTAACTTAGACTTGTGATGAATAATATATAATAAACGAGACGTGGAATCGATATAAAATAATTGTGTTTTCCCAGACGATTAAAGGACTAGCTGCTATAAATAAGTCAAAGATGAGTAACAACTATATGAAAAATTGTTGTAACTAACCACTGAGACCCTAATTTCGAAGGCTGGAATTTTAAAGACGATAATGAGAATAATAACTGAAATGTTACAAAGCCAGACTTTCCCAGAACACCGCTCAAGATTGAATATGAGTAGGATTGTCTCCACTAGGATCATTTAGCTAGTAGGAGAATATAAGAGACACCTTCCACACAGCTCATTTGTGTTTTTTTTACTCTCTGTGAGATACGTTTTTTTTTAATTTCATCCTAATTGTTCAAAGATTTTGATTTGTTTTTGTTTTTTTACTCTTTCCAAATTATTTCATTTATTCAATTAACTATTATATATTGTCTTTTTAATCGATGTGATTGATTTGAAATTCCACCGAGCCACCTTAAAATAATTATTGATATCAAGATTATTTCAAGACTTTTCGTTCGCACAAGAAGCACGAACTTTCTATCCTTTCGGAAAAGTAGCTATAGATAGAAAAACCAGTAAGCCTTAAGCACTCAGACACCTGGTATCCCATAGCCATCACAATTCGGGGTTGTGACAGCATTTTGCCTTTCGTATTTTGTTTTTGTTGCTCCTCAAGCAACCTACAAACAACCGGTTTCGGGGACTTCATCCTTAGAGACAGTAGAGTCAGTGAGTGAATCTGCAGGCTAAGAAGCCAGAGAGGAAAAAGGTAAAACCAAGTTTAATTTTCAAGCCTAAAGGACACTCACTAGATTATGAGGCGTTTTAGGGTGAAAGTAGAAAAGCATCTGATAAATAAACCAAGTCCAGTTTATTATACCACAAGTCTGATGTATTCCTTTGCAGTTTTCAATATTTCCTAATTCTTTCCTTCCAATTTTCTTCTTTCATTTCCCATGATATAATAAGAAAATCATAAGTATTTCTATGAGAACTTTTTGTGTTCTACTACCATCAGAACACTTCTATTAATTCCGGCCCGAGACATTTTGCGATGACTATTAGGTGATGAAATTACATTAAGCTTATCTCTCCAGTTTTATGACTAATCAATTAATCAACAAGTTGAATAGATATTTTGAAAATAATTACTGTGAATACTCATGATGAATGTTCTTAAAGGTATTCCTACTGATCTCCACTATCATGGATTCTTGCAAATTTTCTTTGTTTTTTGGGCGACTGTTCATATATCTTTTTTTTTTTTTTATATGGAAATAGTCTGATGAGAATAAATCAGTCGTTGTTAGTGGCCACTCACTGGCCCGCCTTTTCCTGTCCAAGCGACGTTGAATTCTGTTCGATAGTTCGGTTCCCTCTCATTTCAACCATTGCAGTTTACATTCTTCGTCTACTTTGCATCAAATCTCATTGCATTCAAAGAGTACTGAATTCATTTGTGTGATCAGGAGTCGACCTTTTTCAGATAAATCAACAAGACTAGGTGGTTGAACATGTTCAATAGGAGTTATCTATATCATAGATTAATTTACTCAGAATTCAAACTACGCCGTACATAATAATAATGATACCCCTTATAAACACTCGTAGATTGTAATTCCAAAGGCATAGCCTGTATGGGAAGAGGACGGCTATTATTATCGTGAACCGTGGCAATCTAGAGTGACTTACTTATTTTTGGTATTGTATTCACTTTTCAGCTTAGGAAAACCCGGAAAACATACATCCACATTGAATATTCAAGGGGTTCAACGAAATACACCATACCCGAATACTCCAATTCATTGTTCAAATAGAGTTACACTCATTCATTGGTTTATAGAAAGAAGATTCACACCGGACAGTACTAGGCCTTCGACTCTACTCAGCCGAATTCAACGAAGGAAGGCATTGTAAGAACACTCGTCAAGAGAGCGGAGACAATATGTAGTGATCAGGAAGCACTGCAAGCTGAATTGACTAAGATAAAGAGTAATTTGTGCCAAAACGGATATCCGGAGAAACTTTTCGAGGATGTTAGACGACAAGCCACTAATTCCACACCAACCGAGGAAAAACAACCAGGACTCCGATTGTCAAGCAGCCATCAAAGCGTTGAGTTCATGTAACATCAACTTAAAGATGGTCTGGGAATGCCTAGACAAACTTAATGATCTAGGCAGGAACAACAAGGTGATCCTCCTCTGGGTGCCGGGGCACGTCGAAGTGGAGGGCAATGAACAAGCAGATACCCTGGCACGCAAAGGGGCATCAACGCCACTGATATGGCCAGAACCATTTCTGCGGACTTGGAAACTGTTACTTTCAGGAAGAACTCAATAAAACTGAAAAAGCAATGAGAGCAACATACTGGCAATGACCTCCGGGGCTAAGGCAGGCCAAAGATTTCCTCGGCAACTTCAACCGAGCAAGATCGAAGACACTGATTAACCTCAGTAAAACTAGTCTAAAGGCAATCACGGAATTTCTAACGGGGCACTGCAGACTCAAAAAACACCTCAGGAAGCTAGGCTCAGAGAAGGACAGCACCTGCAGATTCTGTGGGGAATATCCAGAAACACACACAGAAAGATTGAATATACTGGGATCACACCAGCTGACTGTGGGAGAAATACCACGAATAGACCCCCTCAAAATCCTTAAATTCCTCAAGGAATTGGAGCTTGAGGGGCTGCTGTAAACGAGAACACCTTGAAATAGCATAAGAAGATGGGGCACTATAGATCTAATTCACCATCTATAATTACCATTACTATTACTGAGACTAGTAGTTCACCTACCGTACATCGAAGGAAACTCCGGAAAAGTTAGAAGGATTGGGAATAAGTTTAATATTAAAGCTCCTTCAAATCCGGAAACCAAACTAGAAAATCTTACCACCTCCACCATGAACCGTATTTATGAGGTCTCATGCGATTGCGATGTTTCGTACATCGGTGAGACCAAGATACCCCTGGCGATGGGAGTAGATGAACACAAACGATTTACGCAGCGAGGTGACACGTAAAATCTGGTATCGCAGACCATGTATAGAAAGAACAACACCAAATTCAGTGGAAGAATGCCGGAGTGATACATAGGAAGAAAATTTAAGGAGGCTGTTTATATCCAAGCCAACAGAGCCTTCAGTCAGCCCAGCGTAGATATCAAAAACATTTGGAAATCACTTATTGATGGTTTTGGCGTGATCGGAAGTGAATGTCACTCTGATTGCAATGGACAGGTAGGAAAACTAGAAATGAGTAATTGAGCTACTTAACCAAATAATAATTAATTGAGATTACCAGCCATCAACACAAAACAAACCATCGATTAGTTGGGATTTCCAGGTATATAAACTCTTGCACGCCCCTCAAGTCCCAATTCCTTGAGGGATTTATGGATTTTGAGGGGGTCTATTCGTGGTATTTATCCCACAGTCAGCTGGTGTGATCCCAGTATATTCAATCTCTTGTGATGTACAGCATAACACTCCATCAATATATGGTGTGGTGTTTCTGGATGTTCCCCACAGAATCTGCAGGTGTTGTCCTCCTTTAAGCCTAGCTTCCTTAGGTTTTCTTTGAGTTTGCAGTACCCAGTCAGAAATCCCGTGATTGTCTTTAGACTAGTTTTGCTGAGGTTAATCAGTGTCTTCGATCTTGCATGGATGAAGTTGCCGAGGAGATCTTTGGCCTGCCTTAGCACTGGAACTCTTTGCCATTATGTGCTCTCATTGCTCCTTCAGTTTCATTGAGTTTTTCTTGAAAGTACCATTTTCCAAGTCCGCAGAATGTTTCTGGCCCGATTTTCGTGACATGGTATCTGGTTGTTCATTGCCATCCACTTTGACGTGCCCCGGCACCCAGAGGAGGATCACCTTGTTGTTCCTGCCTAGATCATTAAGTTTGTCTAGGCATTCCCAGACCATCTTTAAGTTGATGTTATATGAGCTCAACTCGCTTTGATGGCTGCTTGACTATCGGAGAGGATTACGATTTCCTCGTTCCGGTATTTCCTGTCGAGGTTGAATTGAATGCACCTTTCTATGGCGTGAATTTCCGCTTGAAAAACTGGGGAACTGGCCAATGGGTTCGGAGACTCCAGTTCCGTCGGGAGTTTTGGATCCGTCCGTGTACCATGTTATGGTATTCTTTCCCAGTACTCGAATGGATTCTATGCTCCATCCACTCTTGGTATTTAATTCCGTTCAAAAATATTTCTTGAAACAAAATTTCCTGGTAATTTCGTCAGTAGGGAGATCGGCAAGGTGTGCACTTTCGGTGGGTGTGGAGCCCCTTACGTTGTGTGCTGTCCCTTTGAGTCCGACTTTAGCCAACCTGAGGTTTGCTCCCCAAGCAGTTCTCCTCACCATGATATGGAGAGGAGTGAGGTCCAGAATTACTTCTATTGCTGCTGTTAGAGTCGACCTCATTGCTCCTGTTAT
Organism: Chrysolina americana; assembly: GCA_958502065.1. Lineage (NCBI taxonomy): Eukaryota > Metazoa > Arthropoda > Insecta > Coleoptera > Chrysomelidae > Chrysolina > Chrysolina americana. The sequence continues at coordinate 13,157,650 of OY293419.1, read as the reverse complement.
ACAAAGACATGCTAGTCTTTGCACTTCCTCCAGGATTTTCGTTAGTATGGCGAGTTAGGTTCTGCCGTGCCACACTACTGCTTCGTTGGTGATCATAGGTCTCACTATCATGGTGTAAATCCATCGCAGTATTGCTGGGTCACAGCACCACGTTTTTCCTGCAATGTTCCAGCACACCATCAGCCTTTGGAAACTTGTCAGTATTCACCAGAAGACAACTGCGGATAGAAGTAGTGGAACGTTGTGATTATATAAATTATAAGACGATGGTAGTCCGAAATGAATGTACCAATAGCACCTTCAAAATGAATGAATACAATGTATTTTGATATACCTATGTGGTTTGTCATCTAAAAGAAAGGTTAAAAGATATCTACTCAGTGATATACCTACATCTATGTCACTCTTTTCATTTTTATCGCTCTCTCTCTCTCTCTTTTTGTAACGCACTCTTCTCTCTCACTCTTTCCTTCTCTTTTACTAAATAAATCGCGTACATTTTATAATGAAGTACATTTTTGTTTCGGATTCTCAAATGAATGCTCTGCTTATAATATAGTATGTTTACTTACTGCAAAAACAAGATTTGCACTGAAAACCAGCAATTTGACCAATCCTTCGGCACAGCCCATTCTGAAACTCGCTTGATACTTCACCGAGAGTAACGTTTGAAATAAATCGATCCGGCCTTATCTAAGTCAAATAAAGGTATCAAGATAAAAATATTTATATTTTAAGAGTTACTCATGTTTTATGTTAAAATGCTATATGCGTGTTCGATTCAGCTTCGTGTAAACATCCAAGTGTTTTTCTGGTGATTTTGACATGAATAATTATTACGCTCATGATTCCTTCGTGAACAGTCGTTGGCTAGTGCTCAAGAAAAACGAAAAGTAAAGGACTCATTGAAATTATATAGTGGGTCAACTGAGAGTATATACTGACACTGTAATAAGTAATGGATACATTCATTATTACATCGTGTAAAATTATTTGATATTTCGTAATACCATAACATGAAAATAGACTACAAATAATAATCCAGCATTCCGCACATTTCACATCTAACTGTTTCACACAGAGATCAAATTCAATAAACAATGCCAAAAGTAGCCTCAATGTGACCATACGTGCTACAGGGGCATGTATACATTTTCACCTAACACAGAATTTTGTTGAAAACACGAGTAACTAAGCGCGCTCTTTTTACTAACCTGTGTTCACCTCCTTTTCACGAAACACCCTTTTTGAATCGATGATTTTTTGATTTTCTGGCTTATCCACTAACTCCCATGTGATACTTTTTCAAGTGAACACAGCTCCTCCTTGACTACCTCTTCCCATCCTTCATTGGCCACTGTTTCTTCATAGCTCTCAGAGAGAGTAGTTGACGAAGCTGCTACTAGACAATCGTAGTCACTCTTGGCTCATAGTCCTGAAGATGTATGGCCTTTCTTTGCCTCAAACTTCTTTTTGATTCCTAGTCTTCCATTGCTTTGTTTGATAAATCAATTTTTTCAGCTAGCAATTTTTCATTTCCTCTGCTCTCTTTTCATCTTTTTGATTTTTCTTTGTTTCCTCGTTTTCCCTCAATTCATTTTTTCTTTTGTTTCAATTTCATCAAAAATAATCATTTTCTCACTTCTTGATATAAGTTCCGACTTTCTGTCTTCTTTATAAATAAAATTATAGGCTGAACAACCAAACAACTTAATTTTACCGAAATTTTGTTTTCTGTCATTCCATCCTTCAACTGGTGTTATTTCATACGCAGCCTCTATTTCTATTATAATTATCAGCTACGCAGCCTCTCTGACAGCTGCGCCCCAAGTGTTTCCAATGAGCCAAATATTAAACATCTTGCTGTTTCCATCACAGTACGATTGAACATTTGAGCTACTCCGTATTGCTCTGGATTTCTAGGATTCTTTTATTGACACTTCATTCCAAGTTTTCTGCACATTTTTGAAGAAATTAGAGGAGTACTCAGTCCCATTGTCATATCTCATTCTTTCAATTTTCCTTTCAACAACAACAAATTCAGAAGTAGGTGCCTGCCAACTGAGTTTGCGCTCAATAAAAATTCATGTATCAAATTTTTAGAAGAAATTACATTCAAATATGTATATAAATCAAACCAAAATATGCCAGGAAACAGAATATTGAACGGAATTTAACACAGTAACAAATGAAAATGTTGCAGCGTCATAATGTCATTTTGTTTGTGGAAGAAATTGCTGAACATTAACACAGTTTTCCACTTCAATGGTAGTTTTCTTCTTTGTTGTTTGTTCTCAGGCGAATCCCACAAGTTGTCAGTCTATTGTCTTCAATGGAAGAAACATGTGTCTGCATCTATAGCGTCCCCGTATCGTCAGAAAAAAAAAACACCATTGCCACTTTACATAAGAATGAACATTCACCCTTATTCATTTCAATGGAAATTTAATCATCTCCAGAACACTCATTGGGGACCCAAACTCCTATGGCGTTTTCAAGTTCCGAAAAAATGTATGATATAGTCCTAATTTTCGACACCCAAAATTATTGACCATGGCTGAAACTGCCTTGTTACGCCTGGCAAATCAAACTTCTCAAACTCATTTGAGGATATCAATTCTGATACAGCACCGTAGTAATTGTTGATATATTCAACTGGAACAGATTATTTGATGCAAAATTATTAACCATGGCTGAAACTGCCTTGTTACGCCTGGCAAATCGATGGATCATTCCATATCAGGTAAGTTGTAATCTCTCATGAAAAAGAACTAATGTTGAAGTATAGTGATCTATGTTCCCTTTCTCAAATAGAAACTTGAATTAATAATCCCAATGAGATCATGCTGGACTGAACATAAAACTCGTTCATTTCCGCATTTTTCTATTTGGCAAAACTATTAATAGAATTGGGTTAGCATAAAGCCACATCCGCACAGAAAAAGGAAATTTCTGCCCAACCACCATTCTACTCAGTAAGGCTTCTTCACGAAGAAAAATAGATGATATCAAGAATGAAGCATTTATTCATTCAAATATAAACACATATAAATGAAAAGAATGTCACTTCAGAAGTGCTTTTCAATTCACCCGTGTAAAATTGTAAAAATGGTGGAAAAAATTTACAAAAATATGGATTGAACATTTAAACAGTGTACAATGATTATTTAGATAAACTATCTTTAGCAGTTTGTAAATATTTTTCAATAAAAACACTAGAACGAACAAGTAGGTACATATTAGATAGAAAAGCAAATCCATCCTTCATTTTATAAACATTTTGAATATTCACGTTCACTTTTCTCAAACAAAAATGAGGATGGGTATTATTATTATATTCTAATAACGAAAAGGGTTCATAAAAGATAGAAGTAGAATAACATTCCAAATAATGTGTTCTCATAGAAAAAAATGTGAATTATGGAAGGACTGGTGTCAGCTGAGATAACAATCAGTACTTGATTGCAAAGTGCAAAATGCAATTGAACTATTTGTTTCTGCTTTCAAGTATTAACTTTTAGTGTTGGTGGTAGTAAGACTCAGTTAATTCAGGATTAAATTCAGTCAAATGATAACTCCATCCATAAATATACCTCCTCAAGTTAGAGTAATTTTTTTTTTTCCATACCATATGAATATTGTAACTAAAACACTTTCATACATCTTTGTCTGAAAATTCAAGTAAATGTCATTCATTAAGGGCATGATAGCTTTTCGTCTGCCGTAAATATATATTTGTACAAAAAACTTCACATTAATCAGAGAGTTTGAAATATAATTATTATTCGATGATCTAAATTGAACTGAAATATATATTCAATTCGAAACATCATATTCAATTTGGGCCCATTGATAGGTTACTTATAACTAAACATGAAGGCTTTCAAATCATGGCTCCAGCAAGCTGTACCGTACATTATAGGGAATCGTTTACAACTTTAAGGAAGCTTCGTAAAACTTTGTGTGAAAAAGTACTTTTGAAACAGAAAGTATCCAATACTACACCGAGATGTTTCAGTTGAAGCTATGATTTGTTACATTTGAGAACTACAATATATTATGTGTTTATCAGCTCCCCCACTGATGAGGCGATCTTTTATGTGGACGGATCTTTAGTGTAAGTCTCAATCGTTCCGGGTGCTCTTCACGTAACAGGCGAATATCGCAGATAACAACTGTAAACAAAAAAAATATATATAAATTATAGAATTTTTTGTTATTTTTTATAAATATTACATATATACAGTTCGATTATTTTATCTTTACCCATGCGTCATCAATTTATGATCGAAGAAATCACACACCCTCTATCGAACATCCCTTTCTAACAACCGCTATGAGCGAAACAAAGTTCGTTAACATTTGTCTTCTAAGCTAAGAATTATGATATTGTGATGATCGATTATAACTCAAAACAGTGAAGAGAGATAGCAATAAAACCGACAGTCTTTTACATTTCAACTAAACTTGCCAAACATTGTATTGGCTATCGTGTACCATCAATTGCGTCATTGTTTTCTGTCATTGGGGTATTGTTTGTGGCCAGTTTCACTTTGTTTTGCAGTCGAATATATTATAAAAACAGTTTTTTTTCAAAGCTAAACGTCTCTTGGAATCATTACTTTCAAAGTAAGTACAATACAATGTGTTTCATTAACAAATAATCTTCAAAATTTTTAACCTCACAATTGACATTTGTGACTATAATTCCGTACTACCGGGATATTAACACAACAATTATTCATAGTGTGGAAACCCTATTGAGAGAAAAAATCATTGCCTGAATCTATAAATACAGGTCAAAAACATTCATAATATATTTCAATTCTTTTTTAGATTATGACTGGAACTATTCTACACTCACAAGCACAACAATTTGTGTTCAACTTGTGCGAGTATTTTGAAAGGGAAAGAGCGAATGGTGGACCTCTGTTACCACTTTCATCTGTTCAAGAGGTAACAATTAAAACCACAAAGGAAATGTCATAGCTTTTCTTTACTGTATTTTAGAGAGTTGCAGATGCACTTAAAATATCTCGAAAACCGGTGTACAACATCAAAATAAGAATCGAAAATAAACCCATTCCATCAACTCCAGGAACAACTAGACATCGTCTCAAAAAGAAAACATCTCATTTACCTGAAGGACAGAAAATGGCAGTACGAAATACTGTGTACGATATGTATGAAAAAAGTGAGTATTACTTGGTGAGGAAAATGAACATAATATTGATTGTTCATTCGATGGACGTGACACTTACTAGTGAGAAAAATTTCTGAACAAATATAATCGCCCCATTTTCATCAATCACAACTTCATCAGGAAAGTCATTGAATTTTTGTATATTAGTTGAAAAGTCAAACTTTATTGTCACAACTAGTTTTCTTTTTAATTTGAAACTTCACTTGTATCTCGTTTTTTAAATGCAGTTATAATATCCTATCGTATGAATTTAGACATGTACTTATATTTATTTGTTTTTTTTTTCCAGAAAAACATGTTACCGTTCAATCCTTGAACGATGAACTGAAAAATAAGGAGATTGTTTCAATGTGCAAATCATCTTTGAATGTTCTACTGAAAGAGCTAGGATTTAAATTTAAAAAAGATGATAATCGAAGAGCTTTGATTGAAAAGACTCATATTGTTTCACAAAGAGCATATTTTTTACGTAAATTCCAAGAAAACCGAAAAAGTTTATATCCACCAGAAGTGGTTTTTTTAGGTGAAACATGGATTTATTCTAGAGGAAATAAAACCAAGTCTTGGCAGGATGATAATGTTAAAAGTGTACGCAAACCCGAAGGATATGATGGTAAACGATTTATTGTTGTGCATGCTGGTTCTGCGAAAGGGTTTGTTCCAGAAGCCAGTTTATTGTTCTGTTCGAAATCTTTGACTCTAGATTATCATGGAGAAATGAATAGTACAATGCTCAGCAAGTGGATCACTTCACAGTTGATTCCCAGTTTAGAAGAGCCATCTTTGATCATAATGGACAAAGTAACATACCACAGTTAAATTTTGAATAAACAGCCTACCACTTCTTCAAGAAAATCGGAAATTGTTTGTTGGCTACAGGAAAATAATATTGATTTTGATGAGAAATTAACAAAACCAGAGTTATTGCAATTGGCTAAGATGAACCGAAAGGAAAACATATATATTATATTTTTTCAGGTGTTGAATTGATATATATTATAGATAAAATGGTACGAGAACATGGGCATGAAGTATTAAGATTACCACCTTATCACCCAGAATTTAATGCTATTGAATTAATATTTGGGCTAATTGTAGGACATACTACAACAATCATATTGGCAGAGATGGATACAGTGATGAAAAAGTATTGGGTATGTGGAATGAAGCATTAGAGAAGTGCATCACTGAATCCTGAATGTGTAAACACACCGAATCGCTCATTGAAAAATGGTTTGAACGAGAAAAGCTCCTTTGGGATATGGTTATTGAATCCATTATTATAAACATTGGTGAAAGTCCTGAAACAGAAAGTGATTAAATATATTAATTTTGTTTTTACTTTCATAAATGGTACATAGTTCTACATGCTCGCATTACATAAATAAATGTATGGATACATTTTTTGTTAATCATGTGTTGAGTATTTCATTACCAAATATATTTCAACTGGTGTTTTTTATTTCTTAGATATTCATTTATTTATCATTATACAGTGGGTCCTTGCATGAAAAAGTTTGAATACCTAAGTCTAGAAGATTCTTTTTCTGAGTTTTAGTCATGTAAGTATATGTCTATTGTTTTTGACAAACGCAGTTAAATTATGAAATATAATAATAAATTAATACCATTTAATATCACAGCTACAAAATATTTATAATTCTAAAGTATCAAAATACGAAAATATAGCTGACTAAAAGCAGTGCAGGCGTGTAGGTGTATACATAATGGCTAAAAAAAGACATATGTTATTAAATATTTAGTGAAACATTAGAATGTGTCGTCATAAAACGCTGCCATGTTTGAATAAAAACTCATTTTTTGATATCCCCGTATGCAAAGGTTTTGAAAATATTGCACTCCAACCTAGTTTTTTGAACTATTACCTAGAGAACTTGCATTAATGTGGATAAAATTAGGATGTGATGGATTTGTGTCAATCGGCTGCGGAGGTTTGGATAAAACAACTTCCTTTATATGAGGGTGACTGATATTAGAATACAGTAGGGAGGTCAAAAGTTTCTAGTAAACTCACTGCCTCCATGTTTTATAATCCTATCAAACCTGGTGTCACTGGATTCGTAATAATTGGAAAACACCGTGTGCTAGGAATCGCACGTTAAAAGGTACCTCGTCAATCCCTGGTTCGCACAAGTTTCGACTACTGAGGGCTGCCGTTCGTAAGGGGACGACAGCTGGTAAAGGGAAAAACCAATTTTAAAGATTCATTCCTTTTCGCCTTTGTACAGTAATATTTTTAAAATTTGGAACATTGAAAATGCTCACTGGACGGCAATTTTTGACATGTTTGAAAAATAAAGGAAAAAAGGAAAGGAGAAAAGGGGGTGTACCCATGAGTGTGTCACACGGTATTCTGTTGGAACTAAAAAAACACTCTCATTGTCGGTGGTTCGCCATTTCCATGAATTTGCAAATGTTATTTCAGTAATTCATTATCCTATCTTATTACCTACACGTCGTAATTTTATCGGGATATTAGCCACGGCATTCTTCATTTAGACGTCATTTGGCTTAAATGTCTCGACTTATTTCATATGCATAACATTGATGACGCACGGGTTAGGATAAAATAATCGCACTGTATTTTATTTTCGGTGTTCATTATTTTTCCTACTATTCCAGTACTATTGTGTGATTTATTCTGCAAAATCTCCTATATCGGAAGGTTTTTTTAAAAGCATCAAGGTATATACGTAGATAAAAAACAATTGTAGGCCCTAAAGCGTCCTGCATTTAGGAAACGGGTAGAAACATATTATATTCCTAATATGTCACCTCACTGCTCAAGCTTGGAAAATTTAAAAAATTTCTTGTTTACACAGAATGTTCAATTTTTTCTGGACGGATACCAACTTTGTTTCTTTAAATGGCAACATCGTTTTTGTTGACAATTATCATTCCAATTTCAATAATTTTAATGGTGTTAAGGGAATATCTCCATTACGCAATCATATTTCACGAATAGTTATCACGCAGTCGGTAGCAATGGTTGTATTTCGAATTTCAAACTTGTTGAATTTGGTGTTCCCCAAGGATCAGTATTGGGAGCACTTCTGTTCATTATGTACCTAATGAAATCAGCCATTATGGATATCTTGAAAAAAAAAGATTTCCATAATTTTCTATATTGTAGATAACATTAATCAATCATTTTGAACAGTACTGTGATAATAAAAATAACGTCAAAGTATTTACGTTTGAAGTCGTTATTCATAATTTGTTCTTGCGTATATTGCTGAGTTCAGTCTTGTTGGGTATAGTTTGTATCAAACAATTGATTTCGGAAAAACATTTGTTTCTATCAATAGGTGGCATGGTACATTGTGATGATGATTTTTTTTTGTAAATAAATTGTTATAATTTTATGTAATAGAATTTCATTTAGCAAAAGTTTCCCTAAAATTTTGTCCATTCGATGTAATAGGTACCGTAAATTTCAGAATTACATATTTTAGAAAACATCGTCGTCATCATTTTCTTGAAATATTCTATAAGAGGATTATAAATTACATGAAAACAATAGCACACCCTATATCTAAGTGAATGGTATTGAACGACTGAAATCATCATAAAGTTACTTTGTCTTCTGTTCAATCAACAGTAGTCAAAAACGATTTCAATTATTTCGATTTCGGAGGTATTTTCCAAAATTTCAAAAAGTAAGTGTTATCAGGAAACGAAATAAATTTCAATCAACTAGAAACTATGTATAATACGACCCAAAAATTCTGAAAATCGATCTCTTTGACTATGCCCCGTATAGACTCTAATGTACTATCATTGATAAAATCATAATTGGGCATGTTATGTAGATTCGATAAATACATTTTCATCCTGAATTTGTCGTATTTATTTCAACCAACAAAACAGTTTTTTCAATGTCAATCCCACCCAACTATGACGTTTTTACGAACTTCGACTGTTAGTATCTCAGATACGACATATACAAAGTCATTCAAACTAACACATTTTTCTTACGACCCATACTACAACATAATACAATTTGAGTCAATTTGACTCTGGACCTATTTCCCATACGTTTTCTAATTTTGAATATTATCTTTTTTTCATGTAGAAACCAAAAAATTGATGAAAAAGTAAAGGTTGTCGAATTGAAAATCAAATCATAACAGGTACTCCTATATACTCATAGACCAGGAGCTGGTGACAGGTGACGTTCTCCCATTTTACACTGCATGCTTTTTTAAGGCTTAATAATCAGCCCTAAATTATGAAAAATAGAAGGGTTCCTGGCCACTGCACGTGTGCACTTCATAAGGAATAGCGCATTTCTTTTTGTGGAGAATTTTCGTGTTTTTTCGCGATATCATACTGCCTGCCGTTGTAATATACGGAAGTTCAAACAAATTGAAACGCTACTAATTGATAGCATGCAATTCGCAGCGGCCGAAAGGGCTCAAAGGGTTGAAAAACTGAAAAAAAAAATTAAAAGGTACTTCCGTGTTTTCAAATTGCATGCCGATGTAAAGAATTGAAGTTTTAGTCTGACCAACGGTGGAAAATTGCGGAAAAACTCTGTAAAAATGTAAAATAGGTTTTACGTGATTCAAAACTGCACACCATTAGAAAGATACAGGTAATTTGGCATGCACACCAGGATTTCACAAAATAGAGGCACGTGTGACGAAAGTTGCAAAAAACACTGTGAAAATTTATGTGATTTTGCGAAATCTTGGTGTGCATGCCAAATTACCTACTATTAATTAATTATACAAATGACGTATATTTCTAATGGCATGCAGTTTGGAATCACGTAAAACCTGTATTAAATTTTTACAGAGTTTTCCCGCAGTTTTCCACCGTTGATCAGACGACGGGCGCATTCCAATTTTTCCAGAGTATTTTTATTACTGAAACTTCAATTCTTTACATCGGCATGCAATTAGAAAACACGGAAGTTGCCTTTAATTTTTTTCAGTTTTTCATAACCCTTTGAGCCCTTCCGGCCGCTGCGGATTGCATGCCATCAATTAGTATCGTTTCAATTTGTTTGAACATTCGTATATTACTCGGCGGGCAGTATAATATCACGAAAAAACACGAAAATTCTCCACAAAAAGAAAAGCGCCTTTCCTGCACACGTTGGGCGATCACGAACCCGTCTTTTTTTCATATTTTAGGGTTAATTATCAAGCCTTAAAAAGGCATGCAGTGTAAAATGCGAGAACGTCACCTGTCACCAGCTGCTGCTCTATCAGCCATTATCAAATATTTCAATTATCCCTCTGCCATTTCTCCTAGGGAGGAAAGATGCTACTTTTTATCGTAAAATTATAGAGGAAAAGCCAATTTTCGAAGAAGTTGTTAGGAAAAATATATTAATCTATAATCTCTTATGGAAATACGGAACAATGCGATACTGATGCAAGACTGTGTGTGAGAAATTAAAGTAAGATAGAGTAAATTCGTAGAAAGTTCGCTAAATATCTATCTGACATTATGTAAATTGGGTGTACTGGGTGTTCGCTTGAATTATAAATTCGCATTTACAATCTTCTCAACTTTCAAGTTCTTAATTCGGTCCAAAACGCGAGAATCAATCAAAGTAATTTCGAACTATTTCTCAAAAAATATGTTACTTGGTGTTACACCCGTACTAATTTATTCTTTAATATCCTCACCTCGATTACTGCGAAAACAATGGCAACAACTCCAATTCCTTTGATACTCTTCGCAATCCACGAGGTCATTTCATTGTAACAATTCTTCTTAAAGGCCTGTAACTCCGTACAAGGATAGACATCTGGTTTGCAACAACTGTTGATGAGGAATGAACCATTGTGTACAGCAGAATCGACGAAGCCGTCCCGGCCACAACATTCAAGCTGGAAAATGAAAATGAGGTGAATCAGACAAAAATATGCAAAGTGGTTCCACTTCTCGAGCAAACGAGAAGTTAAGGAATTATTCATGATTGACGGAGTCCTCGAGGATTCAATAATAAGCTTCATCACTAGGCAGAGTAATCCGATTAAAATACCATTACTAATATACAAGATGACATCAATATGAATTCAAATCCACTGAAGATGTTGAAAATGAGAATTTGAACTTGTTAATAGAGTGTTGTGATTATTTCGGTAGATCAGGGGTCTAATGCACAGGCCGTTCGAAACTCAAGCATAGCGATAGTCGGTTCGAGCCCGATGTAGGTACAAGACAATTTTTCTCATCTACTTTATATCGGATCGATAGGCGACCGCATGCCTTGTTGAAAATCAAGTGTATCGTGAGTTGTCTGGATGCCAATCTCGTCTGGTGCTAGCTTGGAGTACACACCGACCACCCGAGGTGGTGCTGTAAGTTTTCCGGGTTTTACTACAGCTGAAAAGTGAATACGCCACCGAAAAATTAGTAAGTCGCCCCGGAGCGCCACGGCAAATAATAATAATAGCCGTCCTCTACGCGCACAGGCTATGCCTTTGGGTACACTCAACGAGTGTTTATGAGGGAGTATATAATTATTATTATTACCTAACTTGTGAAATTCTTCAACATCCCGATCAAGTTAGCAATAATAAATTGAAGTACTCACTTCACACCACATCGACATCTATATACACATTTTGTTTTCTAAGTGCACATACCTATTTGTGAAAGGGTTACTTGTGAAATTTATTATTGTGACACCACAGTACATCCATTCATCTTGATTTAATTTTGAATAAAAAGAACTATCATTTGGGAATAATCATTATTTCATTCATTAACAACTAACTATACAAAATAATTGTTACTGTACTCAACATATGAAATAATTCGATTAAAAGTCCAGGTTTTCATTATCATGTATCAAATAATAAAAATATCTTTGTTGTCCAATAGTAGAACCATTTGAAGGACAATTTATAGTATTTGCAATTTCTCAGTGATTCATTCTAATTTTGGCTTGGATATAGATATCCAGCTGATATCCAACCCAACCGTGTATTATGCAAAATTAGCATATTTTCGCCAAGGTCTTCTTGACCTGAACAAATCACGGACCAAAACACATGAGATCCCAATAATATGTCAATATAACTTTCGAAAATTTCGAAATTAGGATCCGCTAAATTGATTTTTGACTTATCAAAACTGACAAGAGGCAACTTATCAGTTATTTTCTTCAAAATGAAACAATTCATGTCCATTGTGAAATTTTTATCAAAACAAGAGATGATAGTGAGATTGATTTGTCGATTATTTCTTGTACTGGTTAGGCCAATACCTTTCACTGTATGATTTATTCCTGTTTGATGTTAATTTAATTTTCTGCCAAGACTTTCCGTTAAGAAATTATTTTGAGATCCACTATCAAGTAATGCTCTGCAGATATATATTTTGTCATTTTGTTCCATTTTAATGATTGCTGTCGAGAATAATATCTGCGAAACCATGGTTGAAGAATTGAAATTAGCAGCAGAAGCAGTAGAAAGGTTGGCACTGCCATTGATAACACTTTCAGTTTTTTCTACGCTTGCAATTGATTGATGACTAACATCATTCTATTCTTTATTTCAGTTTGATTTGATTTCACATAAATTCAGATGCAGTAGAAAATTATGTGGTCTATAACATTTTGAACATCTATTTAATTTGCATGTCCAAGACGAATAATTAGATTTCAAACAATTCAAGCACAATTTTAGCTTTTTCACTCCAGAAATTCGTTGCTTTCTAGGCAACTTCAAAAATGAATTACACTTATAAATTGCATCACTTGAATCGAAACTGCTTGAATTGCCAGAATATCTTATAACTCCTACATTTGTCAAAATCTTAAGCCTAACGGAAAGTTACCGAGTGACTCAACGAAGCACTGTCAGCTGAAGGCCCTATATAATCTTGAAATTACCCCTAATCCGGGTATAAGAATATGCTTCGTTACAATAACGTGAGGTTTATCTCAAGTTTACTTGTCTCGATTTTTTCAAGAATTTCACATTCCCAGTCTCGACTAGTTACAATATCAAATTTATTAGTCAGAATATAAATAATCAGACGATACCAGGAATCAGTATTTTCACCCAAAGTTTCGAGTGAACGTAAATATTTTGTGGTAGAATCGAATAAATTTCTTATTGTGATATACTTTTCATCATTGACTGGAGGATGCTCAAAAATTGCTCTGATATGGTTATGTATCATAAGATTTTTGTTTTTAAATCTATCGGACAGAATTTGCTAGGCATTCTGATAATTTTCTGCAGTTCCATCAATGGTTTGATTATTTGACACACTTATTTTTCTAACGATGACTTTGAATAGTAAAATTTTTGTATACCAGATATCAGCTTTGAATGCATCCCTGAACTCAAGCCAATTGTCATATTTTCCATCGAACTTTCATCTTGTGTATGCGTTGCTGATGTTCACTGACCATACAGGCAGTATTCCACCTTTGAGGGCAAGTTTCATAGGTTACACTTAATTAACGCTCTAAGTGGCACTTGCAGTTATATATTGCAAATATATTAATACTATCACATTCTAATTCATTTATGAAGTTAAGCGTTGCTCAAAGCACTAAGTGGAAGCGGTGGAATCGGCCCTTAGTCTGGGCGGTGTTATACATGGCAGACTCGATTTGTCAGATGTCAGCCTTTTCTGAAGACCATCGTGAGCTCCGCATCCAGCTATGCAAATCATTGCAGCTTCAGTAGCTTAGTATTGTGAAGCACCCTGCGAGTTCTGATGCATGGCCTCTATTGGCTTATCGACCATTCATAATTTTTTACAGAAAAAGACGGTATACTCTGGGTGTCTCTCACACTATAGAGCATACAATCCGCCATATATCTTCTTCAAGTAAACTCACTGTTCTCATAGCAATGCAGAAAATCGTCGTTTAAATAACTTGTTCACTCAAAAGGTCTTATGTTGAAGCAGTCGATATGGGTCTTGCCTTCAACATCTTATCCAATGAGATCAGTTGTTGAGACATGAGTGTTGGGACAAGAAGTGGGTCCAATTCAGTTAACCTACAGTCGACATCGGAGAAAAATTTTGTCTGTTTCATTCCGGATGCGTATGAGCGGCCGGTCCCATTTCAGATCCTTTGCTTGGATAAGTACGATGGTAACTCTCCAGAGCCTTGGATGCTGATCACCCTTCCTGCTAATTCATTATTACCACACTGTCGGCATCTCTGAGTGTTTCAGTTTTAATTTCTTAATGTACACACTGAAAGCACATGCTGTAAGGTATGGTTATCTGAATAGCTACTCTGATCTGATCTGGATAATGGTCTTGGGATTTCGGCAGTGGGAGGAAGTACATTGGAGATACAAACGCTTTGTACAGTTTCCATTTCGAAAATATTTTCTGGCTTGGTTAACCAACGAATTCCACAGTGATATAACTAATGACTTCTTATCAAATACTATCAAATGAATATAAGAAACGACCAGGTTCGAAGACAAACAAGTACCTACAAAGCAAAATGCCATTCAAGGTGAACAACATCATTCTTATCACAAAAATGTACGATTACAACAAATAAACAAAAGTATCAAGTAACAAATAGCTTTCAAATGATTGTTTTGTCGAGCTTATTAGCGATTACACACATTTTCCGTCAATTAGTCGAGATGACAACTGTGTCAATGATTGAAGTGGAGCAACGAAGACTTCAGAATTCTTTCGGTGGGTCACAATGGTGTGAAACGGACAATATGTTCATTATACAGATTCAGATCAAACAACAGATACTTCCAGTACTCACATTTCTCTGTATTCCTTCAACTGCAAGGGCGTCATCTTTCTTGCTTATGTTCGTATAGAGTTTGTCTAGAATTTTATGCACTTCATCGCCGAGTTCATTACTGCCATTCTTGATCGCTACGAATGCCAGAATTCCAAGCACGAGCTGTATGATGAATAACGTCAGACAAATTGCAGCATACTGAAACAGAAATAAATTGCATTGAATAATCGGTGGCAAAACTGTTGCAAAATTGAATTATTGCACAACCATGCAATTAAACCTTGATAGCCTAGTGTTACATACATGTAACATGTATTCAAAAATATTATCACTTTCAAGTTTACTGCAACAATTAAGATAGAATTAAATTAAATTATGTGGTTACCGAAATTCGCTAAAATATACTCGAGACTTATTACAATGTACTCAATAAGAAAGTACGCAAAAACCATAGCAAAGTGCTTTTTATATGGTGTCCATCAGAAATACTTCAAAGAGATTCCGTGGCAACGTTGGTTTGTTTAAAATTCCTTAGCAAATTGTTTTATATAAGTTCTCATTCAAACTGTTAGTATTATAATTCAAGTTTGAAATTCGTTAACACCAATTCTGAAAAGATGGTTAGATTAACGCAAATGCATAAAATAACAGTTTTACAAATTATTGGTTAAGGAGAACACAACAGGAAGTAACTATCCTGATTTACCGCCTATATTCCAAAGAATAATTGGTAAAATAGAGAAGCTGTTTCGCGAGTTTGGTCATGTAAGGTGATGAAATCAAATTAGACGTGAGGCTTCAGTTTGAGGAAAACCTACATATCGAGTAAATAGGCATCCACTACATTCAATGTTAGCATCGATAGTAAACATAGGAGAACTTATTTTCGTGAACAAATGATGGACAGTATTATCAAATAGAAAACGTTATGTTTTCTGATAAGTGTACTTTTTCACTTAACGGTCATGCTTATCGGCAAAATTGCCGCTACTGGTAAATGAAAAATCCTCACTGGATTAGACAAGAACACACGCAATACCCTCAAAAGGTTAATGTTTGGACAGGAATTGTTGGAAACTATTTCATTGATGGCAATTTGATTGGCGATCATTATTTGGCACTACTTTAAAATTATGTCATTCCAACTTTGGCAAATTTATATCCTGATCCAGTGAACCCTCAAGATCCACTGAATACGATATGGTTTCAGCAGGATGGAGCACCACCACATTACCAATTTTATGTCCGGCAGTACCTCGATACAATATTTCCCAATCGGTGTATAGGGAGGCGAGGATCGATTGAATGGCCAGTGCGATCACCTGAACTTACGTTATGAGATTTCTTTTTATGGAGATATGTGAAGGGCATTGTGTCGATCACTCCTGATATGTTAAATAATGTTTATTTAAGATTAGACGTTCACGGTGAACATTTTGAACATCTACTTCATTAACATTCATCGTTCTTTTTGTTGTTTCACAGTTGTTTCACGTTTTGCGTTACATTTTATTAATTTTATTGTAGCGAATTTCGGTAACCACATGATTTTATTTTATTCTATCTTAATTGTTGCGGTAAACTTGAAAGCGATAATATTTTGGAATAGAGAATGAAAAGACCTTCCAAACGATATATCACAAGTCTATACTTCTCATTCCAAAAACTGGGGGTTGTACCTGATATTCGAAAGGGGTTGAAGGTAGGGGTTGCATTTTCAAGAATGTCAATTTATAATTTAAATTTGACGTATTTCGGGATTTTTTATAAATATGCACAGTAACCGAAATGATGAATTTATTCCATTTGGCTTTTACACACTGTATACTTAGTAATTACTGAAGCACGTGTATGGTTTTACTAATGAGAATATTTTTTAAGTAGACCAATATTTTTCATGATAAAATTTGTAATTTTTTTAATAGTTGTTCATAAAAGTTAGCGTTGCATATACGTAACACTAGGACGAAATATGGGCTTATTTTGAGAATTTGTTGTATGATCTTCAGGGTTCTGTCGTTTTATGAATTTTTCTTGACGAAAAAAAGTTATTGTTACTATGCCCTATAACTGATATTATTGGTATTTTTTCAGACGCGGATTTTCCCCTAAGTAGTTCTGGAAATGGCATATGCTAATGATGATACAGGGTGTTATGTAAGTACGTGGCCAAACTTGAAGGGGTGATTTTTTGAGTGATTCTAAGACGACAAGTTTAAATAAAGACAGGTCCAGTAATGCTTCGTTTTCAAGATACAGGGTGTCAAAATTTTCTAAAGAATTCGTCGTTTTCGTATTACTATTATTATTATTGCATTAATTTTGATAAAAATTCAAAGACTAGAATAGACTATTTAAATGGAAAAAAATAACAGTAACAATTTTTAATGGTTGGTGTTGGTAGTTGAAATATTTTATTGAGTTGTCCCAGGGTCTTACATGTAAAAGTGATTTTAATATTTTTTCTCAAAAACAAACCAAGATACGAAAAAAATTCCAGACATTGAAAAGTTGTAATTCCACTTGCTCAATGTGAAACGAATACAGAAATTGTGAAAAAATCAGTAGCGCAAATTTACGACCCTTAATAACACTGCTAAGTTTCAATGAAATTGGTGGAAGGATTATTAAGATATTTATGAATAAAACAATTTTACCTGCAAGATTTATCCTCAATTTTCTTATGTATCGTCTAATTGTACAAAACTTTGGAAATTTTCTGGGTTATGACTTCTCTTGATATATGAGAAACGAAATGGTGAAAAAGTCAGTGTGAAGAAAGGTTTGAACAAATGATGCAGGTCTAACATGTGGCAGATAACAATAACTCAGATACAGATGACACAGAATGGTGAATTCATCCATTGATGATTAATCTGACTGACACGAATGTTAGACACTTTGTACCAGAAATCATAAGTTAAGATGATTCGATCGTAAAGTATTCCGGATTGCAGAATCATTTGAGATAACCCACGCTTTGGGTACAAAATGTAGTCAATGATTACCAATTTCGACTTCTTTATGGCAAAACCTTTGAAATGCTGCAGGTGCTTTATGGAAAATCCATAAGCAGGGTATGTCTTATACATTATTTACAAAGTTTTCGCAAGTGCAACGTCACTACGTGATCTGCAAATTTTGGGTTTCCGGGGTGCTGAAAAAAATGTTACATACAGAGTTAGTCAAATGTATGGACTCGCCCATTTTTCTCAGTTAATATGAGGGTAATCGAAAAAAAGTTCGGATGAAAGCTGAAGGGTATTCTACTCTGCACCTTTCAAGGAATTCAAATATTTTTTAGATGTTCCATTGATGGAGAAATGAGGTCATCTTCCAAGACTTCTTGAGGAGTTTATTAGTTTCCTGGGAAATTGTGTGTTTGCCCCTTCTCTGGCAAGGCAATCTGCTTCTTCGTTGGCTTTAATTGCTCTGTGACCTGGCACCCACATCAGGGTCACCTGATTGTTGTCTTAGGGATTGTTTATATTCCCAAGTCAACTTAGACTCACAGGTGCCTGACCTCAGAGCTTTTAGTGCTACTTGGCCATTCTGACAGTATATATATTTCTGCCTCTCGAGTGCCTCTTTCAAGGTATTCCTGGACACACAAGGGCGTTACCAAAAGGGTTTTGAGAGCCTGAAGTTTGGTCCTGTAAAGCCCACTCCAACTCTTTCGTCCATCTGTGTACCACACTGATGCATTCCTTCCCAGTTGAGGTCCGTTCTCTGTGCAAGTTTTGTGGTTGTTTATGACCACTTCAAACTGCATTTCGAAGTCGTACCTAACTGGCATGAAATCTGTCGGTTTAGACATGGCATTTAGGGAAATTTGTTCTAAAATCTTCAAGTGTCCGATCAGATCTCCTGCTTTCAAGTTTTTTGTCTGGCTCAGTCTGAAGGCACTCTCGATAAGAACAGTGTGTTTTGTATGTTTGTGTCCACCTCGGTAATTCACTCGCCTATTGCTTAATTTTTTCAAAATATTTCTCAATCGGGGAATGTAGACAGTTGATCTTTTAAGCGATATGGCAATTTGATTCGGACAGTGGCATACGCAAGTTTTTACAAAAAAAATATTTTTCATTTTTGATCAACTGTCAATATTGCATTAATATTCAACGAGTGTGTTATCATTGCTATGATTCATGAGAATGAGTTTTCGATATGAGCCGTAGGCGAGCATCGTGAATCATTCAAGCATGCACCAACTTTTTCAAGTTGGTGATATCTACATGGTGGGATTATCTCAAAGTATTGCTTGATTATCTGGGTATGAACATGGAATCAAATTCCCAGCAACTTTTTCAATTATATATTTTTCAGTCAATTTCTCCATTTGCTATGATGCCAGTGATAACCCCCGCGATAACCTTACTTGAATAATAGTCACTGAAATTTTTTGTTGATTGAAAATTGAAATTAAAATAAATGTATTTAATTTCGATTATCACACTTATTTTCTTGATTTTCATTGTTTACATCTGAATGTCATCTAATGTTTCTTGGGGTAATAAAGTTGATGAGTCTCAGATATGGCAATGTTAGCACAAGACGAATGTTTTAGAATACTTACGGTCGTCAACATACAAGAACTCTCTCTGATAGCTCCACAGCATCCGAAGAATGCGATCAATGCAATGAGTACTGCCACGCCTATTGCGAAAGATCCCACGGACATGAGATCCACCCCGCCATTGTCGGTCTTGAGCTTCACTGCAAAAACTAACAGAATGATGGCCGCTATCTGGAATAAAGAAGACAAAGTGAGTTTGAGTGGAAATTATAGTTGAAAATAATTTTTTCAGTTTGGATGAAACTCGGAATAGTTATTTTCCTAACAAGTGCGCAGTGTTACTTTTCCGCACGCAAATACAGTTAGGCGAACGACGCGAAGCGGAGTTCGTATAAGTTTTTGCGCGCGGAAAAGGCACTTTGCGCAATTTTTCCTACGAGCTTCATATTAGATAACGAAAATAATAGAATTAAAACTTATTGAATAATTCTTAATTGAACTTGATTGAAAGAACTACACAACAAACAATTACAAAATAGAAACTAGAAAATCAAATTATTTGTTCGTAATATTTATAATGAAAGAACAATTATTAACATTCTGCAAATTGATTGTAGATTCGATCAGTTCATTTAATGGGTGTCTTATGGTACGGCTTGATGGACACTGACTTAGCGCAGAAGGGAAGTTAAAAATATTGCTTGATGAAGGTTGATTTACCTCAGGACAGACTGTTGTTCAAATGGATCGATGAAGGTTGACTTAACTTATAATAGGCATAAAATAGTCTACAGCAACTAAAATGAATATACATTTTCCATACAGCACGGCACGGCGTGCGGAAAAAAATCTTATCCGCACGGCGTGCGGGAAAAAATCTTATCCGCACGGCGTGAGGAAAAGTGTAACTTTGCGCACGCAAATGTATGCAGAAAAGTACTACTTTGCGCACGCTCGTAGGAAAAAACCATTTCAAGCGTTTCTTTTAATTGCAAAGTCTTATTGTGGAGTCTAATTGTCTTTCCTTCCTGCTGATTTTCACAAGGGCGTAGAAGGGCCACTCTTATTCAAACTTTTATTTCCGTTAATTCCGAGATACTAGTCAGAATTCCGACTTAGTAACTCAGAATTAGCTAATTCCGAGATATCAAGGCAGAATTCCGAGTTGTTAAGTCAGAATTCCGACTCAGTATCTCAGAATTAGCTAATTCCGAAATACCAAGTCAAAATTTCAACTTAGTTACCTACTCAGAATTAGCTAATTCCGAGATATTAAGGCAGAATTACGACCCAGTGTCTCAGAATTAGCTAATTCCGAGATACTAAGTCAGAATTCCGACTTAGTATCTCAGAATTAGAACATGTTCAGTCACTCCTGATTCTGACTGAACATCTCGGAATTAGCTAATTCTGAGATACTAAGTCGGAATTCTGACTTAATAACTCATTTTCATCAATGTTTGGATAGTCTACAAAAAGTTGCCATGACAAAGAGACAAAGTATTGAAAAAGATCAAAATGAAAATAAATAAGCCAAAAACTTCAAAATTTTCTATTTTTCCTTCATAACTCCAGAACCAAAGAGGCTGGATCAGATTTTTTGATTCGTCTAATTGAATAGAATGAAATAGAATAGCCTTATAAAATACACTAACGTTTCATGATTATGTCAAAACTATTTTGATCAATAAACGTGTTCTCTAGTTTCTTTGGACTCTGATGAGAGATATTTCATATTCACCATATACATAAGGTATTGCAATTTTGATTGATTGTATTGAAACTTGGACTGCTTCTTTCTACTCGCCCTGTAAACGTGAAATGACTATGTGACGTTCTGAAGTATTTTTGATAAATTTATGATATGCTCTCCCCTATCCGACCAAAAAAAGGTTTGAAAAATCCCTATTTTCGAACCACCCTGTATAAATTTAAATAAGGTCAAACTTCGACTAAGAGTCTGAATTGAACCTCAATTCTCATCAGAGAACTGTCACTGGCTGGTTTGAAATAATTCGAGTAGGACTTTTCTTTGTTCATGCTGTTGTAGAGCATAACACGAAAAACCATATTGGATATGAGATCAAGATGACAAGGTGACCATCATTATGGCATGATATTCTCGGGATAAATATGCGTTATGTCAATTCTCGGAATTGGTAAAAATTCTGACCAGAAAGTCTCACTTTCTTTGACACCCTGTATCTCGAAAACTAGTCAGCCGATTTTTTTGGGCCCATTGACACTTTGCCAAGGAATTCAAATCCATATTATACTAAAAATTCAGGGAAATTAACCCAAAGCCATTTTCCAAAAGGATGGTGCGGGGTCCTTTCTAGAATACAAGAGAATGAAGTCTAGAATGTTTCCGAAACTTCTGGAAAGTGATGGAAAATTTGGGAAAACCATGGAATGAACCAGACTAGAGGCTCCAGAAGGTTGTAGAACATACTGACAAGTCACTCAAGTGGAATTCTATACAGTTGGACCATCAGTTAGTTGACGTAGTAGGTGGAACTCTCTGGAAATTTATTGAATATAAGAGAGAAATGCCTACAGTTTTCTTGAAGGTTCTACAACGCACTAGAAAAACACTCAAGCTCATATGTTCATACTCATGTTCTGTTTTCAATTTGTTTCATTCTTATGTATTGTATTGTACGGGTTATTATCAAATTTTGTCTTCCGATGAGCTTTTCTCGGTTCTAATTTTTGATATTTCGTTAGTTCGTTAACTAACAGATATCTTTTATATGTAAGTACCAAAAATCTCTCATTTATTCCGGACAGTGTGGCAGAATCGGGCTCAGGCCCAACATTGTACCGATTATTTACCTCATTATCATTTATATCTTATCAAAACATGTTTTAAGTTTGAGAGCAGTGTGTCCATCATTCCACCAAGTACCCCTATGATCAGAACCACCATTTTGACAGAATGGTTTGGGAAAAGCCTGCAGAGTTTAAGGAGTAGACCTTGATATTTGGTCCATTTTTCCTCCTCTTTTTGGACAATGTTCGTTTCGCCAGGAGCTGACTATGACAAAAATCGTCCTACTTTGATTGTCGAGGAGGACTACTTCAGGCTTATTGGCTTGTATTTACCTGAGGGTGGGGAATGAGCAGTTCCAATAGATTCTGCACTTCTCATCTCCACCACGGACTCCATATCTCCCGGAGCATAAGACAACAGCGGTGTTTCGTCAATACCGTACGAGTGCCGTAGGTGGTAGTACAACACTCGTAGTACCGCGTTATGCCTGCGGATATAGACTGAGGCCGCATAAGCTGGTCAAGATGACAGCAAATGCATTGTGGTCCCAGCTGCCCCACGACACGCTCTGCATCTAGTGTCAGGTACCTCTATACCCATCACGCGAAGAAGACCCCATGCATTGGCTTATCCTTATGTAGCTGTAAGAGGCTCTCTTTAACGTGCGCTTTTTGTTGAACGGGTTCCAACTCGGTGACAGAGTTTGGGTTCGTCCGTTTAGTGTCGACTACGAGACCGAGTTCATCGGCTGTACGCATACTAAGCAGAGGAGGAGATCTGAACTCCTGATGACTTTACAGACTCCATCCAGTATCATTCTCTCCAAACTCAAAAGTTCACGGCCTCCCCGTTGTCTGGGGAACTATAACCGTGGAACAGACGATGTAGGGTGCAAGCTCCTATGAAGATGCATCATTTTGTGAGTTTTTACGTCGAGTTGTCGCAGTTCTTCCTGAGTCCATTTCATTACTCGAAAGGAGTAAAGTAGAATCGGAACGGCATATTAGTTGCAGCAACTTTGTTCTTCCCCGTCAGTTCTGATGACCAGATCCGTCGGAGTTTGTGCTGATACTTGCCGTGGGGGGAGTTTTTAACAGTAGCTACCTCATGGGTGTGGCGTTGTACTTCCACCCCTGATTAGGTCTATATCTCTCCGGCATCCAGATGATGTAGGATGCTTCCGTCAACGAGCTGAACGTCCTCTCTATTCTCCTTGCAGCAAGCGACCCCTTCTTTGACCCTCTTTGCTCATATCCGTTCATACACCAGCTCAACTGCGGAGAGTATTCGTATGAACGGTACGGTGCGGATAAACATCTCATAACATGCATTCAAGCATGTAATTGGTCTGTAGTTCGTATCAGACAAATCGCCGTTTTTAGGGATTAGCACGGTTTGTCCCTCGACAAACCAATCCGAAATCTGCTGCTCCTCATCTAGCCATGAGTTGAAAACTCTAGATGATGGTGGGTACAAGGAATTTTTTTCCTCCAATAGTTATTGAGCCCATCAGGGCCTGGAGCAGCAAAGTTCTTCGAGCCTTTGAGGACACGTTGAACTTCTTCCGGAGTTATAGGATTGCGCAGTTCATTGAGCTGAGGCTGACGAAGCCTCCTGCAGAAAGCTTCGAACTGCGCAAGGGCTGGAGTATCTGCGTTGAGTGGTTGCGGAAACTCATATATGTTCTTCTAGAAGGCTTCCACTCGATCAGCTGCCGGCGCCGGCGAGTTATCTACAACATTGAAATAGACGAGATGGTTTATCGCGGAACTTCATGTTTTCACGCCTTGATATAGTGTAAAGTGGGATCGTCTTAAATTTGCGGCGTGAGGGCGTGAAGGGCCTATTGGCCGCCACGTAGTCCGCCTTACACTGGATACAAGACGCGTGATATCTCGCCGACTTGATCTCAGCATCCATCTTATGAATGCGTCACTCATGCCTATCAATCAGAGGGGTGGCATCTCCCCTCACCGCTTGGGATAGGTTCTGAGCGGCGTCATACACGGCATAGTTGATCTGCCAGATGTCAGCCTCTTCTGAAAGTACATCGTGAATCTCCGCATCCACCCGTGCCAGTTGTTGTGGCTTCAGGGGCTTGGTGCTATGAAGCGCGGGTTCTGATGGCTTCCATTGGTGGTATGATGCGGGCCTCCTCTACAGCCAAGTCAACATGTGGCATATCTGCCACTTCTGCAACTGCGTTAACAGGCTGAGGGGGAGCTCAGTCATAGCCTCGAGCCCGAAGATGAGATACATAATCCCTTAGGTTCTTGGAGGGAAAGGCCCACAGGCTCTGGGTGTATTTCACACCACCGAGCATGCATTCTCGTCATGTATCTTCTTCGGGTGGGCTCACTGCTCTCATAGCAATGCGGAAGACCGTCCCTTAGTTCATCCATCCACTCCAAGCGTCCGTTTTCATTGCGTTCGACGTTATGTGGCAATCCGTCGTTTGGTGTCGGTTCGGTTATGCACCAGTTGCTCAGAAAAGTGGTGTCGCAACTCACCAACGCCTTGGGTGGTGGTTGGCCCTCCCTGCTTATCTTTACTATTATTATTATATTTCATTCTATTGTGGAGCTATGTTTTCTGTTTCTTATCATAGCCTACAGATTTGTTTTTCTTCAACCAGTGTATGCTTTTTCCTGCTATTTCCTACCAAACAATGTACGCCTCTTCACGATAGTTATCTTCATTGATTCAAACATTCTTTTGAATCATTAAATGATTGCGTTATAAATACATTGTTCCTTTTTTAGTTTCATAATTTCTATTTTTAAACATGACCTATGGCTGGTCGAAGGTTGGACTGGCATGCTCTCATTATATTCATACGTCACTCTACTTTTTGGTTTCGATGGTGTCATTCGAGCTCACGTGTATCCTATTCGAAATAATTCACACCAAGAACCTCACACCTACTATTTGTTTTGATTTACAAGAAATATGGTCGTGCTTACGTTATGGTATAATTTAGTTCACCATATTTTATTTTTATTCCAATTACGTCGGCTGATTCATCTGACATTCATTACGTGAGTTATGATGAACGTCGAACGGGGATTTTCAGTTCCATTCAGATTCGTAAAAATTCCATTGAAATGATACACGATGAATAACAGGATGTTTTATAATTGAGTGACAATATCGGAGGAAGTTTATCTGTGCATGAAGATGAAAAATTAATTTAATCTATTTTTCACTTTATTTTCCTCAGTTTATATAAGGGTTATTTAAAAGAAATCGAGTGAAAGTTAAACGGTGTTTTACTTTGCATCTTTTGCGTATTCAATTATTTTTTTCAAATGCATTTCGGGGCTATATTCAAGGGGCAATGGACTACAGTCGAGCATTTAATACAACAATCCCGTTTAAAAACGAAAATAAAATGTGTTTTCTCTTTATTATCAAATATTTGTTCAAATATCAATGGATTAACTTCTGTTTTTGATAAACAGAATCATGGAATAGAAATTGTTATTGAAACAACTGTTATTGTAACATATGAAAAATCGTTTTTTTCTTTCAAACTCACCAAATTGCCATACCGCCAAAATATCCATCTGGTTACATTTCCCAATTGAGTCAATTTTTGAACAAATCTAGCAATAGGTGAGTGAATTCCAGAGGTGGACACAAAAATACGAAAAACACTGTATGTATCAAAAGAGTTGAAATATTATAAATACTAAGGAAATGAGAAGAAAAAAATAAGCTTTCTAACAATGCTAAACATAAAATATGGTTCCACCAATAGCACATCAAAAATTATTCGAATTCAGAAAAAGATGCACAGTGAAATGCCGTTCAATTTTTAAACGAACATTTTTTCAATAACTCCCATATAAACTGTGAAAAATAGTATACAGAACGATAAAGATTTTTTGCAATACAGTTTTTAATAACTCCGATACTTTCACCTAACTTTGTGATTGTAAACAAGGTCAAAGTCGCATCTTTTGTTTAAAAAAACAATTATCCAATTCAACCAGTAGGGTTCCATTCGACATGATCCTGATCATTTTGAATGAAAAGAATGATGAGTCACTGCTTTTTTCAAAATAAACACCATTTTACCTATAATGCTCCATTTTGGAAAATATCTTGTTTTCTTTGTATCTTGAACTGGTTTTCAATAAAAAATAAAGAACAATTATTTCTGTTATCCTAAACAAAAAGCAAAATGATGATAATCTCTAGTAGACTATCGATGGAGTTTCATCAATTATTATTAATTTTCACAGTTCAGTTCTTAGAAACTCTATACTTGAATCTATTTGATAGATAAAATATCTGGAGTGTATAGAAAAAATTACCACAAAAGCAACTTTAAATTCAGTACACGAAAAGTATATGAGCTAGAAAAATTTAAGGTACTCTAATATCTCCATAAACTGTATGTAGATGGTTTTTGTAGAATATTGCGCAAAATCCCATGCTTGACTGTGTATTAATGTTAGCAGACAAAGCTGACTTCTAAGAACCAATCAGAAATGTCAACAAAAATAAGATTTAGACCGAAGAAAACCCACGTGCAAATCCAAACGAATGTATTGTAATGATCATAGAGCCAGACCTGACCGCTTGACGGGCTCAGCTCGATAACAATGCATGCCATCATTACTCAAGAATGATTTGATCACATCGAAGAATAATCGAGAACCATCTAAGAGAAATTTAGACGACTCACCGAGTGCTCCGAACGTTCTAAATAAGAGCGACCTCTCTCTTCGGCTCTCGGCGTTTCTGGAAAGAACGATCAGAAGCCAACCAGAGGGCAGCTCGACAGTAGATTATAGTGTCTGGGACAATGGAAGAGCAACAGCCTAAGCCACTCCAACATAATGGAGGTCATAAGAATCGACACATCTGAGATAATAAGAGACAAAATAACTTCAACTCCTTTGATAGAAGATACACCATCATCATACAAAATAAATTGGGAATCCAGATAGCTCCAAGACAAGCAATAGCATAATGGTCTGGAATATATGGGGAGAGAATAAAGCAGAACATTTTCAGCCTCGGTACACAAGCCTCTACATACTCTAATCCGAGATTATGGCTGTTTCCATTGGGACAGGGGAGATTTTAAGGAGGGGTCTTGAAAACCAACCCACAGTGATTCTCTTCGATACTCAATGAAGACTGAGATCGTGCAATTTTTTTTCCAGCCAGAAAAGATGGATTTGGAATTGCATACGCAAATTAGGGACCCTCCAGGACTTCTAAAGAAGGTGTCTTCAATACAAAGGGTCAACAAAATATCTTGAAGTCATAATAGATGGAACGATCAGATCGCTCATCTCACCAGAAAGACCACAAGCTCGTAATGGGCATGCAGAAGGGTCCAAGCGAAGATACCTTCATGCAGGAGTTTTAAAAACCCTCCCATCAGTACCAGGAAGTAAGTGAGTGTTCTCTTCCACCAGAAATATGTGAAGAGTTATCCCAGAAGAGTTTTCATCGCTGTCGTTGGTATCCAACATGAAGTAAATGTTATTATTGGAAATCACTCCATATTCATAATATCGCTGGTTTATTAAAGAGAAATTATCCAAAATGCGTGAAACGTGTCCATTTTGAATACGAATTAAATGTGGTTCATGCATGATGGTGCACCAGTTCATTTTCATATTGGAGCTAAAGAATATTTGAATCGTACATTTCATAAACGATTGTTGGATCGACAATCGACAAAACCATATAATTAGACAAAAACTATGTGACCTCGCTACAAAAACTGGGGAAATCTAGAATGTATTCGTATCGAAGGCATTACAATGACAAATAACGAGGAATTTTTTATTAAACTGACCGTCCAACTCATCTTTACGTACGCGATGAATAATGTATAAAATGTTTGAAATTAATTTTAATCAAATGAACAATTTAACACCATTTCCAATGAACCATGCATCACTCCCATCAAAATAATAATTATCTATCAAACCTGCCAAAACAACAATCGACCAGTTGAATAAAGAATCAATGGAGAATTTCAAAAAAAATTATTGGCTGGGGCCACGCTAGACATTGAACTACATCTTATCGATATTGTTGAAAGACCCTTACTAGACAGATAAAATCTGAAAGTGAAAATTTGTGTGTTCATTCAGATAGCTGATTTTTTAATTATTCAGTTTTTTTTGGAAATCCATATACACAAATGAGAATGATATTCATAAGAATCATTGATGCGAGAATTGCTTCTCTTTCGCTAGATATTTTTGTCGATGAAAATCTATTTTACTTTTCATCGGATCCTCAGGAGGGTCCGAATAATTGAGAATCATACTATTCAGAAGCGATGTGGGAAAATGGATTAGAATTGTATTTCGGCATAATCATAAAAATTGTTATCAAATAAGTATAACAAAGAAATTCTTCATTTTTATCGTAAGTTTTTTTTTTATTTATATAAAATCGATTTATTTTTCAATTTTCATTTTAGAATGTTTTTTTAACATAAATATGTTCCAAGAGGTAATCTTGAACAGTGAAAAATGGCTACTAAAGTTTGTCTTTTAGTCGCAGATGATTCCACATCTGACTTTATAAACATCATGTTTAAATTTTCATCAAAATCAAAATAATCGACCAGTTTTAAAATTTCCCAAAGAACTTATCAATGGCTAAAAATATACGATCTGCCACATTTGAACTTTATAATCTCGAAAAATATCAATGAAATTGAACCCAATAAAAAATTGTTTATTCGTATCGTCACTAGTGTGGGTTTTTCAATATTTCTGCGAATTTACCCACATTCATCAACAGCGAAACCCAATATTAGTAATATTTGATATCCTCTGATAACAATTTCAACACAACAAACTATAATGTTTGCTCTATACAAATACGTAAATGCGCCAAAATCTGCCAAGCCTCCAGATGTCGTCATATACATTTTTTTGAACCCTTCCTTGTTTATCATCGATAACGGCAAACGCCAAATTAAAAACTCATATCTATTGATTATACACCTCTATTTGAAAATATAATTTAAAAAAATACCATTATCCTTTCACGTTATAAAATAAATACGAAGAAAAGTATCGGTAAAAATATAGTTATCATCAATAGGAGAAAATTTGTCATGTATTTTTTTAACGATAATTCATGTGTGAAATCTTCCATAAGAAACGCCACTTTCGGCAGTTTATTATGGGATAAATAGGAACGTAACATTTTGCAAGTGGATAAACGATAACAGTAGTTTTGGTAGTGCAAACTACTGAAATAATAAATTCTGCAATAGAAAGCAACACTTCAAAAAACACCAAAAAACCAAATTTTGAGGCAGTTCGAATAATTTTTTCGAAAAAAGTTAGTTCGTCTCAGATACTTCATTTCTGCTGGCAAAAACATTGCGTATCATTCGTATTTTTTTTATTATACCTATATTTCTTCAGAAAATTATATTTTCGTGTATTTCGAAAAATATTGTTATCTGACTCATTGAATGTTTTTCACGGATGGATGATTAAAGTGGGAGTAGTCTAATCAGAGTTTGAGGAGATAGAATAAAACTGTATGTCAATAAAATCATAAAAATGTCCATTAAATAGTGCATTTCAATTCTGCACAAAACGAAGAATTGCACATGTTTTGTGTATCTATGAATTTTGCAATTTTCACAATTCCACCCCAAAAATAACGGATGTTACGTAGGCGCTTCCCTGAGAAAATAGATAAAAAAGATTGCTCAGCTCTGATTTTTCTTCACTGCCGGAATAAATCAAATTTATTATCAAATGATTGTTCTGATTAAGAATCAGAAGAAATTTTCGACCTATTTTGCATTCTGCCCCCTACTATAAATTTTCGCAAATGAAAGGGTTTCATCGCTGCTGGCGTGTAGTGTATACCACTTGGAAGCTACACGAAGTCTAAGTACGCACAATGATGCTTTTGTCCGCGTCAAAAGATATACATGGTGGATAGTTCTAATGCTTTTTGTAAGGGACAATTCGTTCAAGTTATGATGAAAAAAACACTTCACACAGTTAGATTTTTGCATCTTTACCTGTGCGTCAACTTATCATCAAAGAAATCACGTACTATATTTCTATGAGCAGATCAAAATTCGATACCGTTCATCATTTAGGTAAGTAAAGATTTGTGGTATGTTGATCCATCAACACAGTGAAAAGAAATGGCCATACAAGCGACAGCGTTTTAGTTTTCAACTGCACTTTATAGACTTATTTTGACTAGAGCAGAACCATACAAATCACGTCGTTATTATCCGTCATTTTTATTTTATATTTACTCAGTATTAAACATTTTGTTATTATTTTGTAATAGGTATATAATTAGAATTACTTAGTTTCCATGAAAACCTGCCTATATCACATAAAAGCGATACTTGTCATTGCTTCTGTGATGCCCTTGTTAATTTTTTTCACATTTGATAAATAAACTTTATCATTATTATTATTCTTATTTGTTTTCACGTGTTTTATTTGTATTTTCTCGCCCTGTATACATGGAATGACTATGAGACTTTCTCAACATTGAAGAAGGTTCGTCATACGTTTATAACATTATATTTATCATACAATTACCCTAGGAGTTGACGTCCTATTTTCTAACCACCCTGTACAAAAAATATAATGTTACTTAACTTCGATCAAGATTGAGGAAGTGCATTCAGACCAAATTGAACATTTAATTATCATCAGAGAACTCACCTAGGTTGGTTCAAAATTAACCAAATTGGATTTTTCTTTGTTCATCCTGTTGTGGAGCACAAAACGAAAAAGTATAATATAATAATAAATTGGCGTTTTGTCAATTCTCAGAATTGTTAAAGATTCTAAGTGGAAAAGCTCCTCTTTTAAATTTCAACACCCTGTATCTCGAACACTAGTGGGCCGAGATTTTTGTGCCCTTAGACACTTTTGCCAAAGAAGTCAAAATCTACAAAATACCAAATATTCAGGGAATTTACCTGAAATCATTTTCCGTAAAGATGCGGGGTCCAATTCCATTAATGATATTATAATTTTGTAATTTACTATTTACACATAGTCATTTTCATCGGAATATTAACCGCGTCGATTTGCATTTTATTACTTTAGACTTTGTTTTGATTTATATTTTTCAATTTATTTCATATGCATAATAACGATGACGTAGGTATATGGGTGAAGATCCAATAGTTGAAGTGTATAAATACACACAACAATGCTTTTGCTTGCGTTTTTCCTAAAAATAACACATTGAAAGTTATTCAAGGTGGATAGTTTTCATTTAAGCGTTGTTTAGAACTATTTTATAGGAGAGAACTCGGTCGAATTTTCTCTTTCAAAAGTCATATTTGCAAAAGCCGGTAAACACGTCGAACTTTAGGGAATTTTTCTTAATTTTTCGTTTTGTAGGTAGGACGACGCACTTGAAAACTATTTTAGATATGAAAAATCTAAACGTAGTGAATGTAGGAAATTACTTTCTCATTGAGGCAATGTAAGTCCTAAACAGTTTTGCTCAGGCTGAAACTGTCTATCTACCTACTAGAAGAAACAAATACAATCATTCTCAAGACCTTCACAGTTTTGATTTGTTTTCATTTCAATAACTCTTCTTCACTTCATACCATCGACAGGTAGCTAGTTATCACTTGAGATTGTTTTTTCCCAAAAAGTTCTTTTCAAAAATACGCACATTACGCCACACACAAAATAACACCTGTACGTCTCAAATATTCCTATTTTTCTCTGATGGCCCTCAGCACAATCAAGCGAATTCATTTCAACCTTAACATACAAATTGGATGGCCTTCATATATGAAAATTATTGCACCAATTTTTATTTAATGGGTCTGTCTTACCCGAAGAAAAGGAAAAACAAAAACTTACCAGAATAATAAAGTTAAACAGGAAAAGGATGTACTTGGCAAACCCACTGGTACATTCCCGAAAACAACCCATTTTCCAACGTATTTGATTTTCACTTGCGCCTTCAACAAACTAATTTAAATCAACAACAAAACACTACTTGTGCTTTCCTCGAGTACTGACCAACTGTTTGCACCGCTGCGACGACATGAAACATGATTGCGTATTGGGCGGTTAGCGTGACTCACATTTGTGTATTGTGTAATAAACAATTTGCTGGAAAAGCAATGGAATAACAAATAATGGTAATTAAGTGCATAGCCGTGGTTTCGTTCTGGGTTTGAGTGTCTAATGCTATTTCTGAAAACTCTTTGTTCAAAAGTGAATATTACCATCAGCAATAACCAGAATTTAACCAGACAAAGAGGCTGGGTCAATTTTTGTTAGATGTTACCTATCTTCCAGAAAGTTCATTATACAGGCCGTTTCTTTTATCTTGTGGTAACATTGCTATATATTAAACCGTAATAGATACAAAGACGATTTAATGGGAAAAAATGTAACTATTGTGGTGAGCAGTACATTGGTCAGAGAAAATCTACGGGGACTCTCGCCCTTCCCGACTTATACAGGGAAAACTAAAAATGCTGTTTTCGGTTTTTTACGATTATAATGGTTATATCAGAAAATATAAAAAAATGAGAGAGGAAAGTTTTATTGTATTCAATATGTACTAGAACTACGCAATGATAAATTTTTAATTAAACGTTTCGTGTCAACACGGCCATCTTCAACTATTTTTTTCAAATACGGACCTGTCTATTTCATCACAAATATTGATAAAGCGACGAAATCACAATTCAGTGGTATAACACACTTGACATTTTTATAGCGTTTCATATAAAATAACTGGCATCATCAGTGACAACAAATTTTAATTACGGTCGTGTCGTTAGTTCTTTTGTAAATTGTTTTAATTTCTTCAAAACTCATTCAACTATTAGGATACTTCAGTCATTACCCAATACTTTCGATAGGAAGATACCCCAACACAACGAACATTCGTATTTTTCCGTTTTGGGGATTTTTGTATTAGAGTAATCCTTGATTCAAGGCTGATTTCTCCTGTATCAATTTTTACACGGATTATTTTCATAATTCTCAATCCTGGAAGTAATAAAAATATCAGTTTTTGATCAAAATACAAGTGTTCTCTAATTTGGTACAATTAAATAGCATCTCACTTCTTTTACCATATTTAAACACTTAGGTAGGCTTTGCTTGATTTCTATGGCAGGAAAAATAAATGAGTTGTTGATATCTGTTAAGAACTGTCAGACATTTAAGCAGTCGGTTACATATTAAAGATGTATTCGAATGACGAAAGGACTGATATGCTATTTACTTTTGCAAAATCAAATAGAAATCCTCTTTTGGCAAGATATATGTATGGTGAGCTATACCCGAATCGTCGCATTCCAAACATTCAAATGTTAAGGATTAGAAAGAAGTTTGAGAGACTGTGGTGCATTTGACAGAAATGAAACTAGAAAATGTGTTGTTACTGGAAGTATAAGGAACCAAATAAATGTTTTGGGTAAGCAAATATTACCTTATAAAGACTAAAAAGTGAAAAATAACGTATTTTTTTTAATCTAGGATTGGTCAGTTACAAAAATATTTCTAATCAAGATTGGTCTTTACGAGAAATTGCCCACGAACTTGGGATATTTGTAAAATCTACCAGAAATATTTTGAAAAAGAACAAATACAAATGCTACAGGATACGCAAAGTTCATCACCTTAATGAAAGGGATTACGGAAGGAGAGTACGATTTGCGAAATGGTTGACGTAGAAATAGGGAAGTTAAAATATTTGTAAAAAAATAATATGGACGGACGAATCAAAATTCACCATCAATGGTTGGTTTAACAGAAACATCAATTATAGGTGGAATATAATACGAATGAACATTTACATAGAGAAACCAATTCCCAGGAGAGGTTCGGAATAAATGTTTGGTTGGGAATTTTGGGAACAAACATACTAGGTCCTTTCTTTTACGATGAGCATTTGAATGCTGAAATGTATTAAAAATTTTTATGCAATTAGTTTGATGGCTACTTAGATGAATTGCCATTAAGCACCCGCCGTGAAATACAATATTTTCAACAAGACGGTGCCCTTCCCCATAATGCAGCAATAGCAAGGGAACATATAGATGCAATATTCCCATCAAAGTGGATTGGAAACAATGGCCTGGCCAGCTCGATCCCCAGACCTCACTCCTTTGGATTTTTTTGGCTGGTGATACATAAAGGATAAAGTTTTTTCGACACCTAGTACCGATATCGACCATCTCAAACAGAAAATAAGAGATGCATGTAATAGCATTACAACCATCATGCTAGAAAATAGCCACAGAAATTGTATGGACAGACAACTTATGTGCATTCAACATAGAGGTCGTCAATTCGAGCATTTAATGTAGAATTCTTTTTCTGTATTGGTTTTATTTTCTTCCACAAATTCATTATGAAATAAATTGTTTTTCTGTTTGTTTGATTTCTTCTCCTCTTAAGTAAGTTTATTTCTGGGGTAAATTGCTATCGTTCGTCTCTGAAACTGCCGAAATCTTTTATGAATTTTTAAAGTATAAATACAATTTTCAATTTTTACTGATAATTTTTATATCGAAGCGTTAGATTCTGTGGAATTCATAAACAAACTAACGACAGGACCGTAATTAAAAATTGTTGTCGCTGATGGTGCTAGTTATTTTATAGAAAACGTTATAAAAATGTCGATCAATATTTGTAATGAAATAGACATGTCCGTATTTGAAAAAAATAGTTGATTATGGCGGTGTTGACACGAAACGTTTGATTAAATATTTATTGTTACGTAGTTCTAGTACATATTGAATACAATAAAACGTTCTTTTTTTATTTTTTTGTATTTTCTGAAATAACAATTCTATTCGTAAAAAACCGAAAAGAGCATTTTCAGTTTTCCCTGTATAAGTTGGGAAGAGCGAGAATCCCCGTAAATTTTCTATGACTAATTTACTGCTCACCACAATAGTTACCTTTTTTTCCCCATTTAATCGTCTTTGTATCTATTACGGTTTAGAATATAGCAATGTTACCACATGATAAAAGAAACGGCCTGTATACGAACAAAGTCATGGAATGTTAGTTCAATTTCCATACAATACTTGCAGTTGAAAAAGGCTCTGTTTGTCCCCACTGAACATGATACGTTACAAAAGCTTATTGTAATATTACTTACAGTTAACACATGAAACTCATATATACTGTTACGACATTTTTTCTAAATAATACGACGAGCACACTACTAAACTGTTTTTATTACCTTCACTATAAACATACAACTACTTCACTGACTAATAAAACACAGATTTATACAACTAGCTAATTATTCCAAACACTTATTAACTTCTACAAATACTTTTTAACTTCCTTATCACTTCTTTATAAAACTTCCCATTCGAGTGAAATGTACCGCCTTATATACTCAAGTCGTGTAGGCTGGACCAGTCGCGATAGTTCCGTTGTCTCGAATATTCAATACCAAAAATCATCTGCACATGTCCAAGAAATAAGTATCGACGAAATTAAAACGCTTGCGAAGTCGACTCAGCGGCGTAGCTAGGGGATTTTTATCAATCTCCTAACAATACCATTACACTACGCTTACATCAAAATTCCATTTTATAACTTTCATGATACTGCTTCAGAACCAAGTCAAATGTAATCTAACGAAAATAACTCAAAAGAGCTATCTAGAAGTAAAGTGAGAAATGCAACGTGTCTGCATTGTATCATATTAAACATGAAATAGTAATAAATAATAAATCTTTATCAAATCCTTTTAGATCACAATATGATATAGGATACGTCAGTAATATTAGATAAAATCATTCAATGATGAAAACAAATATGTATACAGGGTGATTTATTGGGAAATGCGCATACAGTTAGGGTAGATGGAAGACACCGAGGTCCTTCTAAATAACCTATATTTTATGGGTCTATCGTTCTTTATAACGTTAAGATACAGGGTGATTTATTGATTTTCCCCATTTTTTCAATTAATCATAACTTATGAACCACCCTATACATATTTGTGATATTTGGTTTGTATGTTCTTTGTCCACAGTATTGTCGGTTAACATAATAAGAAAAAGTCTTATTCCAGGTCCGGCTTTAAAAAAATTAATAAGTAGGTTTCGAGTCGATACAACATTCTGTATATCAATATTTTAAAATTTTATTTACAAATTTGGAAAGAGCAGGAAAAATAAGTAAGACTATCTCGTTGCAAAGCTTGCCTGCCAGCATACTGAAGAGATTTATTCAGCTGGTCTTGAAACAATCCCCAGTATGTCATGGCCAAACGATCGATAAACTTTTGTTTTATAGCACAATTTTATGAAAGTAGGCCAGTTCTCCGAGGTATTTATTAGTTTAAACCATAAATCAGACAACATACTTATACTGTGATTCCTTTTATTGAGTAAAAAAAAGTTGAACTTTAATTTTTGAATAAATAAACGTATTTACATTTTCTTATAATTTTATATCATCAGATAACAGTTATAACGATATCAATTTATGAGTCATGTATTGCCACGAAACTACAATGGCGTGAAAAAATTAGAAATACCTACTCTTCACAAAAAATGTACATCGTCTATATTGAAAGTTGAATATTAAATCGATTCAGCGTCTCTCATGACCAGTGTATTGCCTATAGCCTGTTTATTAATACGAGACAGTCGAATTTTCGATATTTTTAGTAACTTGGGATGGGTTGTCAAGAATATTTTCATATTTTTCTGGTGAAGTTA
Organism: Chrysolina americana; assembly: GCA_958502065.1. NCBI lineage: Eukaryota > Metazoa > Arthropoda > Insecta > Coleoptera > Chrysomelidae > Chrysolina > Chrysolina americana. Next base: position 13,120,709 of record OY293419.1, on the reverse strand, counting down.
TCGATGAACATTCACGCATAACCATGTTTACCGATATTGCCCCTCACCCAGAATGCGAAGATGGCAGCAACAATCTGAAAGGGAAAAAGAAATATTATACTCCTAATTTCGTTTTGGGAACAAATTATAATTCCACTAATTAATTTCCATATTATCTCATTAAAGCAGGCAATTGCAGGAAATTCTATTGATAAAATATCAATTGTTATAAAAATATAATCTGCTCAGCATTATTCAAAAATCCCTGATGAAATAAAACTCACAATAAGAGGAGTAAGTGCTCGGTAAAAACAAACAATGATTGTTTGTTAAAACAGTCAAATGCGCATAAAAAGTACTAAATGTTCGGTAAAATTAGTTTGACATTTTCCCATTACTACTTATAACCACAACAAAACCTTTTTTTAGTAACTTTCATTCCGCGGTCAAATATGAGCAAGTAACTCGCCTTTCATTCATATGTTCAATTGTTAAATTCTCCCATTTTTAAAAGGTAATTTCGGGATCCTGACTTCAAAGTCGGGAACCCGACTTTAATCTCGGGATCATGACTTTAAAGTCGGGATGAATAATGTGCAATTGGGTGTTCCTCAAGAATCAGTTCTTGGACACCATCTTTTTATACTACACGTGAATAATCTACCCAAATATCTTACGAATGCCTAAAATCGACGAATCTTAACATCTGAATCTGATTATTTGTTGTGTGAGAGAGAATCAGCATGGGTTCAGGATAAACATCTATGGAAATTGCGTTATGTCATTTGCTCCGTCAACAATAAGTTTGTGATGTATTTTCTATTAGATCTATAGACAGTGGTCCATACCGTGTATTCTGAAATATGATATAATCAAGCTATCATCTTATGAGATTCCTATTAACATTGTTCACTGGGTGGAATCATATAAACCAAATCTAATAATGATAGTTGCAACGATATAACATCCAAGGATATACTTCCCCCAAGGATCAGTCCTTGGACCTCGTCTTTTCTACAATTGCCTATATAACCATATATGCTTACGATACGACGGTCACAATTTCAAGAGACAATGTAAAAAGGCTGGTGCCACCGATATCGACAAATTCACAATTTGAGAAGAAAAACAATGACCATCAATTTCCATCTTACAAGAGAGATAGCAATTTTTTTAACAACAACATAACCATCAATCCAACAATGGACTAACCCGTTTTTCAACCCGAAAGAATGAAGTTCTTAGGTCCTTAGGTTTAATGGTAACATTCACAGGCAAAGTCTTTGGGCATTCTAATTGCCCCAAAAGTTTGCGAGGGCTTGAAAACGCCCCGTTACCAAGAATTTTCGCAAATAGCTTGTTGTTCAACTCGACATGGAGAATAAATATTCAACGTCTCAACGGACAGGTAATAATTTTCATTCTTGGTATTATAAGAGACGTTTAGAAAACCTGTGGTATTCAAACAATTTTTCATTTGTTCGGTGGTGAAATAGGATTTCATTAGTCTCAAGCAAATAATGTCTATTCGGGAGTCTTTTATCTTAATGAAAATCTTCTTCACTTCACTTCTTCGCTAGGGTTATAATTGCTTTGGTTGATGTTTATGTCTCTCCTAAGACGAAAGTTGATGGTCATTGATTTGTCTAAATTGAGATTTAGTCAAGGAGGCATTAGCTCTTCTACAGAATCTTCTTGAATTGTGATCATCGTATCGTCAGAATATCCTGGTACATGAGCATTTATAACATATTGGGGTAGATCATTCATGTATAGTACAAAAACTGATTCTTGGGAATCACCCATCTGCACATTGTATATACATTCGATCTTGAATTGTAGCACCTATAATATTATTGATTTGTCATATATTTCACCCAGTCAACAATATTGATAGGAATCCCAAGAGACGACAGCTTGATGCCCAAAATTTGAAAACACATGGTATAGAAACCATTCGATTGATCAAATATAAAGGAGATCACAAACGTATTGTTGTCAAGTTGTCGATGAACATAAATAACTAAGCAGATGACATGACACACATTCAATAAATATATTTATTTTGATACCATGCTGATGTTCACACAAAAATTCATTCACATTTAGATATTGCATTATTCATCAGTGGCTGAAATTTCTGGCAGTGGAGCTTCTGGCTCGTATTGGACAGACGTTCGAGGCCTCAATACGCGAGAATCTTTTGTCTCGAGTACATAGGTATTTTTAGATGGCCACAAGACTTTTGAAGCAAGTGTGATGAACAAAGTTGCTGCAACCAATATGCTTGAAATGGACTCGGGAAGAGCTGCGACAACTCGACGTGAAAACTGGCAAAATGATGCATCTTCATTGGAGCTTGCATCCTAAATCATCTGTTCCACGGTTATACTTCCCAGACAACGGAAGGCTGTGGACTTGTGAGTTTAGAGTGTCTACATAACGTAATGGTACTGGATGGAGACTGTAAAGTCATCAGGAGTTCAGATTCCCTTCTCTGCTTAGCATGCGGTCATGAAAAACAGGGATACGAGCATTTCTCTTCAAGGCAGTAAGCCGTGTAGGCGATGAACTCGGTATCGTATTCGACTCTGAACGGATAAACCCAAACTCTGTCACCGAGTTGAAACTCGTTCAGCAAAAAGCCCACGTAAAAGCTGCAGAGACTGAGAGGCTCCTACTGCTATATAAGGATAAGCCAATGCATGGGGTCTTCTTCAAGAACATTGAAGACCTTGGCTTATTCAGAATCCTGACATTTGCTTTTCTCAGGTCAAGTGGGCTGAAATTGGAAATCGAGGGATTCATATAATGGCATGCCAAGATGATGTCTTCAACACCCTCGTCTACCGTAGTCGCGTGATGGGTATAGAGGTCCCTGACACTAGATGCAGAGCGTGTCGTGGGGTAGCTTAGACCATAATGCATTTGCAGTCAGCTTGTCCAGCTTATGCAGTCTCAGTCTATATCCACAGGCATAACGCGGTCCTACGAGTGCTGTACTAAAACTACGATATATACGGGATACCGGTTTTGCCTTATGCTCCGGGGGATATTGAGTTCGTTGTGGAAAATGAGAAGTGCCAAATCAATCGGAACTACTCATTCCCCACTCTCAGGCAAATACAAGCCAATAACCCTGATGCAGTCCTCCGCGACCATCAAAGTAGTACGATTTTCGTCACAGAGATTTCGGCTCCTGTTGAAACGAATATCGTCCGAAAAAAGAAGTATAAACGGACTTAATATCGAGATCTACTTTTTGAACTCCGCAGGCTTCACCCGAACCATTCTGTTGATCATAGGGGTCCTTGGTGGAATGATGGACACACTGCTATCAAGCTTAAAAATTATACCAGCTTGCCATAATATGGCAGAAATTATAGCCGGACAAAATGGAGAAGGCCGCTATTCTTGGTTCACTCCGTCACTCAGAGCTCATGATTTTCGAGTGCAGTAATCACTCACCCCACGGACGTGGGGAGTAGACACTGGGATGGATAACACACCAGAGTGCCCTCTGGTTGTATCGAGGCTCCGGAGAAAGGGCCTGACTGGGATATTCCTGATGGAAGAAAAATAAAAAACAAAAGTAATATAAATTCAACTATGGAATATTGAAATAGAGCCGCCTTGCATTAAGTATGACGTAATTTAAAAGTATCTTGTGAAAAGTGAGTTGGAAACGAACGTGTGGGTACTTTTTCTGCACGCCACTGTGTTTTTCCTTCAAATAGTACCGAACTTATTGAACACAAATATCCCTCCGAATTAGATTTGTTTTTATGAATAATATCCTTCAATTTTCTAGTCAAGATTCTGTACCTCGGCAAGAAAGCAGCTTTGTAAATGTCAATTTTTTTTACTAGAATTGACAATTTTTTTTCATTAATTTAAATTACAAAATTCACCCCAGCCGGTAGATACTTTGATTATTTGTATGTTTGAATTCATAACATAGCAACCTTGAGTAAGGTTTATTTATTTTTAGTCAAGATGGAAGGTACTGAAAATGAATTTTTCATGAATTTTTCATAATACATCATTGGCGTAAAAAGCCTAAAATACTATAAACCCTTCTTATATACCACTAGGGAAATGAATTTATTTTTCCAGTAGGTTACTCATTGAACAAAAACATTTCATTAAGCTTTTTTTCTGATTCAATTTGGCTCAATAGTTTTGGAACACCTCATATACATTATTATTCAATTATATAAATCCATACTCACTTCTACTACAGCTACACCTATAGCGATACCTCCAATGGTTTTTGCGTTGCTTTCAATAAACTCACGTAATTCCACAGCACAGTCCGATGTATATGCTCTCTCTTTGGTACAATTTTTTTCATATTCACTTTTACAACAACTGCCAATCAGAAGTCCACTAGTTGTATCCATTTCGACTAACGTGTAGTTTTTGTTTATTGTACAGCATTCGAACTGAAAAAAAATTGTTAGTTTCATCTAATGGTTATTTGATGGAATGACCAATCAATCAAAAAAGATTCATTTATACACTGATGTATGGGACAGCAAAGGGCGGGTCGGCGTGCACCTGGCTGGCAGCTACCTTATGCTCCGAAGCGTGAAACCGGCCGACTGCTCCCGCTGGTGTCAAAGGCCCATCCACTCACAGCGAAATAATGGTTAATATCATCATCATCATCATCGTTTATTTACGATGGCTCTGATCTCATAACATGAGTTAGTTATCTCATCATAATGAAATAGTTAACTCATTATTATGACTTACGGTATCTCATAATTATTAGATAATTTAATAATAATGCCTTACGCTATCTCATAATAAAGAGATAACTGAGTCATTATAATGAATTAGTTATCTCATAAGAACGAGATACCGTACGTAATAATAATGAGATAACAGAAAATTTTAAAAAATATATTTTTACTATGCTGCGTTGTCATAGTTATTGTGCACTTTTCTCGAATGTTTCATCATGTGATATTTTGATATTTAGTAACAAAAGAATAATACTATATTAGATTCTATGTTTTGAGAAGTAGGTATCAATATATACCTGCCGATACATGTATATTCTGATGGAAGAAAATATAGGCAGGACAAAGGCTTGACTTAGTGTAGATAATATAGAAGTAAAGCAACTAATTAAAAGTTATTTTTTTGGAGAGGATTTGAAAATTCTGAAATAAAGTCCTAACTTTCACATGAAACGGTAGTTGAAACAACTTTATTTGTATCTGAAGTTAGATTTTAGTTCAAGTCCAAATGACAGGAATCAGCCATATATAACATGGCTATAGAACTTTGAGAATTTATATGGGAATGGAGAATAGTGGCAGTGAACAGATGCTGTTTATTTTGAAAACAAAAATATCTTGAAATGATAATATCCGCTCATCTATATGGTACAAGTCCGCAACATTAAATCTTTTTGAACATGAAATAAGCGATTGTCTTTTCAAGAAAGTGGCATAAGTATTTTGAATTTAGCGCCATTATTAAACATCTGAAGCCCCACAGTTTTGAGTGTTATTTGCTTTTACTATTATCCAATTTTTTGATGCTAGAACGGAGTTCTCAAAGATTTTTGAAACCTTGATATTAGGAAGAAAAAAATGGAAGTTATTGCAAAAATGTGTTGCAGGCATAACTCTAGTACTCGACTTTGACCAGTTATAATCGAATCTTCATGTTATTATTTTTGTTATTATTATTTCATCAGCATAAAGCAGCAACGGAACAACAGATGTGCTTTTATATTTCAACTGTTTGATCTGCTCTGCGTTCGGTAACTGATCATTGAGGGAGCGAGCAGGTGCTCTAGTTCTCACTCCCTGATTGTTTTGATTGGATGTGACAGGTGACAGATTTCATAACTGGTATCAATCAAATCTGAGTTGGGATTCTATACAAAATCGATCTCACCCAAGATCGTTCGTTAACTACTTTTTGCAGTTTTTGGTTCATTAGCTACTGTGACTACGTGGTGCAAATCGAAATCAGCTCCCTCGTCTCTGATTTTATTTAACTGATCGCACGTTTAGTAGAGAAGATGATTATCTGAATAAAAATAAACAAGATCAAATGAAATATTGTGAAAATTTGCATGTAGCGGTTCAAAACATTAGGAACATAACTGGGTTCAGGTAGCTTTTTCATTAAAATAAATAATTATTTTCATGCAATCGACCCCATTTTTCCAACATTGAAAGGAACCGTTCAATAGTTTATGGTTCTTCTCTGAAAAATAAATCACAAAACTGAACTGCAGATTGAGGTTGGTGCCATTTGAAGTGAGGCAATAATAAAATTAACTGAAAAACTTAAATAAATCCAGGCATTGAGAATCTAAAATGAAATAATAACCTACATGCTTTTTTCGGCTTACAAATACATAAGGAAATAGGAAAATCCGCACCTGTTGGCAACGCTGCAAAGTGTTAACTCATTATAATGAGATAATTTAACTCATTATGATGAGATAATTTAACTCATTATAATGGCTCATTATAATGAGATAACTCAAGTCATAATTCTGAGATAAAAAAAATGTACCATATCCCTTCAGAGCCATCGTATTTATTCACAGATAACACGATAACAAATATAAATTACTCGCTACATTTTGCGTTACGTGGTGAAAATTTATCGTGAAAAAATATGTATATATTCAAATGAAGAATAATCACAAAACATGTTGTTAGTTCAAGTTGATATCATTCAATTATTAAAAACACTGATAAAGTACTGAAATAACAGTTCAATACATTGTAAAAATAAATCAGCTTGAATAAAATATAAAGATGTGACAGCTTTTGAGAGGAAATTTGAAGATACAAACATTGGAGTGGTATAGAGTGTAAAGATAAAGTGAATAACGTGAACATATAAATAAAAATCACTTGGAATTTATTTATTTGATATTAAAATTTATTATGAAAAATTAATATATACAGGGTGTTTCTTAACTACGGTTCCTTACTGCAAGGGGTGATTCGTTAGGTCATTTCAAGAAGTAAAGTTCCTATGAACATATATCCGGAGTTGCTTCGTTTCTGATATAAAGGGCGTTGAAATTGAAAAAAAGTTAATTATTAAATATCAATAATATCCCAGGACGGATTTGGTTGAAATGTATTGCCTTCATTTGAACTAATTGAAATATTTGAATTATTAGGGCCAGTGGCGTCTCCGTGGGCACCACATTCAACAATATCGTAAAAAAAGTACGCCACTGACTGATGTTTATAGGAACTTTTTTTACTTTAAATGACCTAACGAATCATCCCTTGCAGTTAGGAACCGTAGTTAGGAAACACCCTGTGTAAAGCATATTCAGAATCGATCCAGAAGGGTATTATAGGTGGGCGCAGATCTTTCATTTTTGAGATATTGTACACGTAACTATTTTTGGTTACTGACTTTTAATTAGAATAGTTAGGAACCATGATCAAATATTTCACCAATTTTTGAACAGAGTTTACTTTTTTATAATTTATCGAGCACTTTTTTCAATTGTGGAAGAGATTTTGAGGATTGTAAGCCCTCTGTATATAGTATAGTTAGTCCCAGAAAATTATACGATCTCCGTCGGACATTTTTGAATGCATATGATATAATATATTTATATTTATTGCGTGTGATGTGCTCATGGCTTGGTCCACTGAGATTTTTCTATTTCTTTATTTTGACTGAGTGCAAGTGTCTTATAAAATAATTGTCTCATATCGAATATGCCAGATGTTTCATACAACTTACCACATCTATGGCGGGAAGGTTTATGCAATATAAGTTTTAAAAAAATTCTTTGTACAACGTCTAACGGACGCAGATGAGTTTTAGATACTTCACTACTACAAGACTGGCACACTCAGACGGACACTTTCAGTAGAAATTTTTGACCGTGCTCAGTATCGCACGTTGAAAGGAAAAACTCCCGTCATCCCAGCTCGCAGAAATCTTCTGGAGACATCTGAGGATGGCTCGTGGGTGTAGAGTCGGATGACAGGTAAAAAAAATGTTGGAACAAAAATATTCAAAATTGAATATTCTGATTTTTGTCTCGTTGTCAGTTCTTGGCGGATTTGTGAAGCATCCATGTTTGTATTTACCAAAGTTCTTCAAAACTACTCAAAGAATATTTTGATTTCATGTAGTCTAATCTCAATTCGAAAACAGAATCATTTTTAGGTCCTCTTCGATACTGTTCTTCTCTAGATTAGGTCCCATAATATTTATAACTGTATGAAAATGGGTACTTACTTCTCTTTGTACAGTTTTGATAGCATCCAAATCAGTATAATTGTTGGTGGAGAGTTTCTCATACATTTTTGTCAAATATTTCTGAACCTCATTATCCAATTCGAAGTTGGTATTCCTGATCGCCAGGAATGCTAAAACTACTAGCACCACTTGGATGATGAAGATGGTAATCATGATGAACGCATACTGTAAAAAAAGAAAACGTTCAAAATACCAGCTAATTAGCTTTCTTTTTTTTTTCAAAATGTTTTAGCTGAAAACTTGAAAAATTTGATTTTAGAAGTATGTAGATTTATTACCTACTTATACCGGGTGACCACGAGGTGAGTTACGCCCCCAATTTTTTGTATAATTTCAAAGATACAGGTTTCAAATTCGGTACGTCGATATATATTTCTCAAATACGCATAATTTGACTCCATTACCAAAAATTCACCACTTCCGGTTTAACCGGAAGTGACCCCAAACTTTTTTTTTCAAATGACACCCTGTACAATTTGTACCAAATTTGAAACCTGTATCTTCAAATCTATAGAAAACTTGGAGGGCGTACCTCATCTCGTGGTTACCCGGTATATTTTACTTATATTTTCCATAATGGACAATGCTTCTTGGAAAATTACCCTTTCAGTTCCCCCTTCCCACGGAACGAAATATCCAAGCAATTCCCCATGTAACTTGATAGAGTCTAGTTAGGGTCTTTTCAAAATATCACATCCAGCATGACTTCAGCCGAGGAAGTAGTTGTTTTCAGTGAGATATTACAAAAAATCTTCATTTTTATCGTTGGTTGTTTTCATTTGAAAAAAAAATATTTTCAATTTTTATTTGATAATATTCCCTCGTGTCTGATCTTATCAGGCTATCTATACGTTTGGTAAGTGAAAAGTTGTACCACCTATTTGTTTCAGAAATTATTGTCGATAGAATAATTGTTTGGTTTCTTACCGTTGTCAGCAAACATCTGCTTTCTTTGACAGCTCCGCAGCAACCGAAGAAGGAGACAAGTGCTATAATGACACCTACAGCTATAGTGAAACTGCTGACAGACATTAAATCTAGTCCCGAGTTTTTATTATGATACATTACCCCTATAGCGATGAGGGCTATTGCTGCAATCTGAAATTCAAATGAGAAATTGTTAAACATGTTGCAAATATTTCGTTACAATAGCACTGAAGGGTCCAAATGATACTAAAATTTTCTTCCATTTTCAGAAATTTACTGGAGAGTTTTAAGAAAATTTTATACCAGTTTATTTTAGCCTGCATTTTAACATGTTGATATGACAATAACCTAATTTCTTCGAAAATTTCCCTGCGTACAGGGAAATTAATAAGTGGAAATTTCCCTCTGGCTTGACAGCTGTCATAAACACAGTGACGTAAAATAGTTTTGATAGATATTTATTTATAACTTAATTATAGGTACATGTTATTGTCTGTTATTTAATACATGTATACATGGATAATAATATGTCACCTAAGTATGTCACCAATTTAATTTCTATTTTAAAAAAGTTTTGGGATAAATTTTCTTACCGAATCTCCCGCGAGAATGAATTAATATTCCGGAAATTTTCATCAATTGCGAATTTTTTAAGACAATTCGCACTTTGAGAAAATTTCCGGAAATAATTCATGCTCTAGGGAGATTAAAAGTGAAAATTTCACTCACTATCTGTAACCATCAGTGATTTCAGGAATATTGAATGAAATGGACACAAGAAGAGCTGCGGCAGCTTGACGTGAAATTTCACAAAATGATGCATCTTCATACAAGCTTGCACCCTGAATCGTTTGTTCCACGGTTATACTTCCCCAGACAACGGGGAGGCCGTGGACTTTTCAGTTTGGAGTGTCTATATAACAGAATGATACTGGATGGAGCCTGTAAAGTCATCAGGACTTCAGATCCCCTACTCTGCTTGGTATGCGATCATGAAAAAGTAGGGATTGGAGCATTTCTTTTCAACGCAGCAACCCGTGCAGCCGATGAACTCGGTCTTGTATTCGTCGCTGAACGTTCAGCAGAAGGCCCACGTCAATGCTGCGGAGAGTGAGAGGCTCCTACAGCTACATAAGGATAAGCCAATGCATGGTGTCTTCTTCAAATTGGCTTATCCAGAAACCTGACCTTCGCTTTTCTCAGGTCAAGTGGGCTGAAGTCGGAGACCGAGGGATTCATAATGGCCTGCCAGGATGCTGTCTTCAACACCCTCGTCTACTGCAGTCGCGTGATGGGTATAGAGGTCCCTGACACTAGATACAGAACGTGTCGTGGGGCGGCTGAGACCATAATGCATTTGCTGTCACCTTGTCCAGCTTATGCGGTCTCAGCCTATATCTACAGGCATAACGCGGCCCTACGATGTAGTCCTCCTCCAAAGTAGGACGATTTTCGTAATTGAGTTCTCAGTTCCTGGCGAAACAAACATTGTCCGAAAAAAGAAGGAAAAACGGACTAAATATCCCAAACCATTCTGTCAAGATGGTGGTTCTGATAATAGGGGTCCTTGGTGGAATGATGGACACACTCCTCTTAAACTTGAAAATCATACCGGCTTGCCATGATTCGGCAGAAAACTTAGCCGAAAGAATGCAGAAAGCCGTAATTATTGATTCACACCGCCTTCTCAGAACACATGACTCTCGGACCCAGTAATCAATCACCCCACGGGCGTGGGGAGTATTTACCAGGAATATTGACACACCAGCGCGCCCTCCGGAAGTGTCGGAGCTCCGGAGGCACGGCCTGTCTGGGTAATTCCTAACATATCAAAAATAATAATACATTTACGAGATGGAAGCTTAGATCACGTCGGCGAGACAACACGCGTCTCGTATCCAGTGTGTGGCGGAATACTAGGTGGCCAATAGGCCCTTCACGTCCGCCTATTCCAAGAGCCTCTACGTGTTGTGGATAACCTGCCGGTGGCTGATCAGGTGGAAACCTTCTGGAAGAACATCTATGAGTTTTCGCAACCTCTCAACGTACTCCAGCCTTAGGGCAGCCGAAGCTTTCTGCAGGAGGCTCCGTCAGTCTGAGGTCAATGAACTGCGCAATCTGATACCTCCGGAAAAAGTTCGACGGGCCCTCAAAGGCTAGAGGAACTTTGCTGCTCCAGACCCTGGTGGGCTAAATAACTATTAGTGGCAAAAATTTTCACGTACCCACCACCATCTAGTAAGAACTTTCAACTCATGGCTAGATGGCCGTGTTGCAGCAGATTGGAAGTTGTTGCAACTAATTTGCTTGCTGCTCCAATTCTACTTTAGTCATTTGCAGTAAGGAAATGGACTCAGGAAGAGCTGCGACAACTCAACGTACAAACTCGCGAAATGGTGCATCTTCATAGATGCTTGCATTTTAAATCATCTGTTCCAGGGTTATAATTCGCCAGACAACGGGGAGGCCATGGACTTTTGAGTGTCTACACAATAGAATGGTGCTGGATGGAGCCTGTAAAGTCATGTTCAGATCCCCTTCTCTGCTTAGTATGCGATCATGGAAAAGCAGGGATTGGAGCATTTCTCTTCAAGGCAGTACCCCCCTTCTCTGGCCTTCTTTGTGTGAGTGCAAATGGAAATGGCAGTAATAACTTATGGTGAAGCTAGTCCTCCAGAGCGGAATCAGCTCTCCAAAGTTGATCGGCTATCGAAAGATATCCAAGCAAATGCATTCTCAGCTCTCTTATTGTTATTGTATCGAATATCTAGCAATGATCAATGTGAGATATATCGAAAGGTCACATTCATAGATACTGCCTGAAAATCCTGCCTTCGTATCGGAGCAACAATTTTACTTCTCAGCGCTAATCTATAATGGCGATCATCATCACTTTATTGCCTGGTTTCTATTTGCACAGTGATATATGAAGTTCAATTGTTGAATAAATACTATAAAGGAGTTTATAGCTCATATAAAACGTCTTTCGGGAGGTTTATAGACCCTGTTCATCATGTTATTCAGAATTAGATAACATTCGATAAAGAGATCCAATAAATATTCGCTTTATTGCCTACAAACAAGTGGAAAAATTATGTTTCAAGGAATCACGAACAACGTCGCATCAAATATTCCACAACGAATGATTCGGGCACAGTCTAAGGAGTTTGACGAAAAAGAACAAATAGGTGGAACTTTTAATATTGAAAATATATAAATTGGTTTGCAATTGCGAAATTAAAGCATAAAGTTTTCCCTTTAACTGAAAGAATTATTTGCAATAGTATCCTGAAAGAGCATTCCTAAAATATATTTGATATTTCATCATGTGAAATTATTAAATATTCCACATGTGGAATTAGGCGCACTGGACAGAAGGACCTAAATTCATAAAATGAAAGTAGATTATAAATAATCCAGCCTTTGGTATAAAAAGGACCCCACACATTCCTCAGGAGAAACAACAAAAAAAAATATGAACAAACTTGGCAATCATGAATTAAATGAATTTTGTGAAATATCGAAAATGAAGATGCAATACAGAGATATTATTGCACATGCAAATCGTGTGCCACTAGCGGATGCTGAGCTCTCATCGTCAGTGCTCGCCATAAGCAAGGGTCAAATATCATGATTCAACTTTATTAGGCCGCCATGTGCTTGATGCTACCAATAGTAATAATGAAATACATCTCAATGATATAATGATGAATGGATAGGGTAGTATCCATCCAACCAATGACCGAAGTGCTCGGGAGCACTTTTCGGGATTACTAAGCACTAAGCTGTTTCGTAAAATGCTCGAAGCACTAAGCACTGAATCCAAAAAGTGCTCAGGAGCACAGTGCTCACGAGCACTAAAATACTTTAAGCACTTTCACGAGCACTAAGCACAGTGCTTTGGGACAGCTCTGCAATGTATTGTGAATTATCGAGGGTGAAGCCTAATATAATTGAGAGGGACCATTTTTCGGTATAGTTCTGGATATTTAACATCCAAATTCAGTCCAAACATGAAAAAACATCAATTTTCAAAGCTCCATACTTCCAAAACTGTCCATTTGTGAGCTTTGTGGCTATGGATACTTTCGATCAGGAACTACAACATAAAAAAAGTGCGGTTTTTTCCTATACAATAGGAGTTTTGTTGGCAAACATTTCACTGTATGGTATCAGCTGGCTTCCCTGCAATTTTGGAACCATTAGGTACCCGTCGTGATGTTGGAAAACGTCACTCATACCTTGGAAACTCGGTAATCCTCTTTGTGTTGACACAGTAGCAACTTTCCACTTATTTGAAAGCTCTAAGCAGTGCATTTTAAATCTCCAATTCATGATAAACCATTGATAATTAATCCTCCTTTTTTTTCAGAACAGTCCAATATCAAATACTTCAAGAGAGAGCAAAATCAATCCCTCTAGAAGATTCGACTTCTCTAGGAAGGATTGATTACTGCGTTCAGAATGGCTTGATTGAAGATGTTGCTGTTCCTATTTTGACAGTTAAGTCTTTCGATAATTCTACAAATCACCTTGGAAGACATGGGAGCAAAGTTGGGTTGAATAATTTGGGAAATATGAATATATAAAAAACGTTTTACAAGTGCTATTATAACAGAATCGTGCAGAGACGATATATTAACCATCAATGACTCTCTGATGGCACAGAGCCTATTACTTCTTCAGAACAGAAGTCTTTTGGAGGGAAAATATGTACAGTTTCACGTTGTAGTAGACGCAGTATGGATATTTTTGAATTAGAGCTCGCGATTCCCAACCTTTCGGAAATCCAGTCCGTGCAGAACCTACTGATTCAAAACCTGAGAACCGAATAGCTATTAGGTGATAGTCAAGTGTATTGCCGAATATGTACCAAAATAACCGACAGCTATATAATAACGAGTATAGTTAAAGCACCTGCAAATCTGATCTAACTCTGAAACTCTTCACTTATGATTCAGCAACTCACAGAAGTATCAAATCATTACAACGAATCAAGCTAAAAGAACATACCAATCTAGCTGACTGCCTTTGCGCACTTTATGCAGTCATCGTTAACTGCGGTTCTGGAGCTGATTCTGGCCACTATTATACCTTGGCAAAGACAGAACGGACTGGTACAAATTTAATGATAGTTTTGTCAATAGGATGCATTCTTTCGAATTGTACACACCATACATTCTATTTTACAGAAAAAGAACATCTTGCGAAGTTTATCTTGAATTTTTTCCAACTCTTCAGATGTGGTGTTGCAGCTTTTTCCGGGTTTACCTGCAGCTGCAAAAGCGAATGCACCACCGTATTCATTCAAGTGGCCCCGGAGCGCAGATTATTTATTTTTAATATTGATTTTTTACTGTTGTATTCAATTTTTTAATAAATTTGTCCGGAAAGTTCAATAATTCTACTTAATATTCTTTGACTCCAGACGGAAGTCTGGGCTTCAGGCGGACCACTTTCTGAAGATAGCTCTGTACCTACTTTCATAGCGTGATCTGAAGTTATCGTATGGCCATCTGACGAATGCTGATAAAATTTGATGATATCAGGATGATGGATTTGAGCGTAAGCTTGTTTTTGAAAAAGATAACAAATGATGAGATTCTCGTTAAATTGAGCGGTATTTATGGGGACTCTGCACCTTCTAATCAACCCATCACTTTTTGCTTCTTTTCAGATACCACATGCCTCTCTTGTCTAATTCAGTTATTAGTCTATGCTGTCTGTGAGAACCAACTACGGCCCCTGGGTCCTAGATGCAGATGTGATGTATTAATTTTTTTTCCTTCTCCCCCATTCTTTGTTGAAGATGTTCTAATGAAGTCTCCCGACTATAATTACGATAATTTTTGGTAGAGTCAGATCAGTCCGTAAGCTTTCTCACGCTCAAGCAAAGTGGTCATGGTGTTAGAGCGTTTGCCTCTCACCCACGTTGCCTGGGTTTGATTTCCACCGCCTGCCACTGAGCTAAAGTGGTTCGGAATCCACTTGTACGTAGCTGGTTCCAGAATTCCTTTACTGGCACAAGCTGTGCTTTTGAGGGTTTTGTACAAAAACTTAGGTGATTTGTAAAAACAATTTTTTCATACATATTCACTATTATTATCTGACCTCTACTGCATGTGATGGTTCGTCTGTGATGAGGTGAGATATCAGACAGCAGAATTCACGTTTTCTAAGAAAAACAATTGCGTCTGAGTTCAAAGCAACTTCTGGCGATGTTCAAGAGCAAGAAAAAGTACTTTTAGTGCCGTTCCTTAACATTCAACGAATTATGGATCCATCATAACTTCTCAAAGACTGAAAAAGAGTCGAAACAGTGGACTGCTTTTTGCAAATCGAAGCCATGAATGCCAAGGTGTATCCATCGGCCAATAAGATTATGCCCAGAGTGTTTTGGGATAAGCAGAGTATCATTCATATACATTTTCTTTAAAAGAGCAATATGATGCTTGGATCGAATCGACTAAACAGGGGGACTTCTGACAAGGAATTATCAAGGACCACTCGACAGATTTAAGACCCGCCGGAAGGAGAGACAAAAGCTTCAGAAGAAGAAAAGACGGAGGGCAAGCAAGAAGAAGAGGTTGAGTGGAGCGGAAGATCTTTACAGATGATCTGAGTTCACGGTCGTAATGCCTAAGTTATTGGTTCCACATCTGAATTATTCTCGTGATAAGAGATCAGGAGAAGCTTTGCTTAGTTGTAATCCGAATTCGGTTATGTTGAAGTTGTGGTGTTTCTAGGTTTCAATTGCTTCTCGAAAAAATTTTGAGTAATAAGCAAATGTAGAGATGACTAAGGTTTCTTCAAATGTTACTCTGTGACTATCGTTGGTGAGAGTGTGTTCTGCGACAGCCTAATTTTCAAGTTTTTTGCAGGTTTATAAATAGCTTTAATCTTATCTTTTTATAGAAAACGACCAATCCGATTTGTAACATACAGTGGGAGAGGTAATAGATATTATGACTTTCTCCAGATGTTTCTTTTTCTACGAATCACCATATTAATCAAAAATCGAGCACCCAACCATGGGTTAACTGATTAGTTCAAAATGGAATACTTTTCCATTATGAACCATTTGAATCTCTTCCATAATAAAAAAACTCAGTTGCTTACCAGGATCAGCAGATTGAAGAGGAAAAGTATGTATTTCGCTGTGCCACTTAAAAACCCCATTTTTGATTAAAATGATCACACAATAACAAATACTTGGATGTTCACCACAGGTATTTTATATACCTATACTCAAATGAGTGAAATGGGGCAAGGGTATAGATAAAATAATTCAAACAATAAGCTATCTAGACAATTGACGTTTGTTATCAGATAAACTTCATTGAATGATATCCAGAATGGTCATAGAAATACACAGCTCAATGCAAGCAATATGGATTTTTCTTTGGCTTGAAGGGTGAATGAATGTGAACATTTTTTTAATAGCCATACCGAGAATGAGTTTTTGATTTTTGTGCTAAAGATGTTTATAATTTCTGAACTGAACTCACTCCGGATGTAACCATGGAGTATTGACTGTTTTTTAATTGAATAAAATTGTTCTTTCTACGAAAAAACAAGGTTCATATTCAGGTATGATGAAGTTAGACTAATTCTAATGTTGTATAGTTCGTCAATTTGAAGGAGCTCATATTAGTTCTGGTATCAAAAAGATTGAATCGATGACTACCCTGATGTTTACATGCCCTTCTTTCCACACACTTCCTCAATATGGGATATATTTTGAAATGTGGCTGAAGATATGATTAATGATATAGTAAGCTCTGGTAAGTGTGACCGTGATTTTCATTAGTTCGCATTGAATTTAGTCCATCTGATGAACCTGAACTAATATTAACAATGAAATTTTGCAGGTATTTACTTCGAAGGTTAATCTTTGTAATACGCCACAGAAAACTGTTGAAAAACGTATTCTATGAATTTTATTTATATATTGAGAATTTGGGGCAAGTGTGATTCTGGCCAAATTTAAAGATATTAATGCACGTAAATCTCCCTTTGGGGCAGGTGTGAGTAAACAGTAAAGGAACTTTCACCACAATTTATTTGTTTCGAGATATCTTTATTCAAACCATAGTTAGGAACTTTTTAATATTGAATTTGAAATACCCCATTAGAAAAAAACAAAAAATAATCGTGAAAGTGAACATTTGTTGAAAAGAAAAATTTACAGATAGAAATCTAACAAATCGAATGATAATTTCATTGATCCCCATCTTCTGACGAGTGGTGATGGAATCAAAGTTATTTCATCCTCAGAAAGTGTATCAATGTCTTCCACATCTGGCCAGGTATATTGTTTGGCTCTCTGAGAATTCCGTATATAATTTCGTACTATAGCTGAAAAAATATTACTGTTTAGATTGGCCAAATGAACCAGGTCCCCACTTACCCTGACAGATAGGTCACACTATCGCCAATAACATTTAATTTCGGGGTAAGTGTGACATGCAATGGAAAAATGGAAAAAAAACAACTTCATGAAAAAACGGCAATCTATAGTTAGATTTATTGTTCAGGCAGAAGAAAAGTGTATAAAATGGATTCTTACCTTAGATTTTAACAATACACTCAAAGCTTGAAATAAACTCGTTATACTCGTTCGGGTTGATGAATTGTAGGTTAGAAAATTGGGGAAAATATTTGGATTTCACAAGATCTCTTTTGTATTTTATATGATGGTTATGGATTCATTATGAGTGTAGGCTATTCGTCAATAGATGGCATTGGGCTGTCGCCCGGTTTAGCAAAGATAGCGAGCAAACTCACACTTGCCCCAAATTCACACTTACCCGAGCTTACCTTAATTTCAGAATTCAGAAACCCACTGTGCATCCCATTTGAAAAGAATTACAAATGACACCAGTGATTCCGTATTTTTATATCCTACAACAGAAATAGCTGTGTCAGATATTATCAAAACATTAAAAAATTCTTGTTCCACAGATATATACAAACATTCAATATATTATCACAAGGATAGTGAAGTTGGTCGTGGTGCTAGAGTATTTGCTCCCACCCAGACGGCGCGGGTTCGATCCCCGGGACAGCCTGCCACTGAGCTAAAGTGGTTCGGATTCCACTTTTATTTAAACTGTAGGTCCCGGATCTCCCTTGCTCACACAAGCTCTGCTTTTGAGGGGTTTTCTCCGAAAACCTGGGTGATTCGTAAAAAAAAAATAAAAAAAAAAAACTTGGATCTTTGACAATACCAATAGGGTCATATTCAGCCCTCTGCTGTATCTCTTCCGTTAAAAATAACGTCACCGTTATTACCAATCATAGCAAAATAACGGAAATGGCGAATAACGGTGAAGTAATTTTTAACGGAAGCGATACAGCATAGGGCTGATTATATGATATTTTCACGAATGGATAGCAAATTATGGAGTTCCTCAAGGAAGTGTTCTAGGTCCCTTGCTGTTCTCAATTTGTGTAAATGATTTACCATCATCCATGAATATTAATACCATTCTCTTTGCGGATGACACCACTTTCTCGATGAGGATAAATGATAGAAACAAAGTTGAAGATGAAACTGTTGAGAATATTATTGAAACAGCGTCAGATTGGTGTAGTGCTAAAAAATTCGAGTCTCATCAAAAATAAAACGGCGTCGATGATATTACTCTTTCTTGGAGAACACATGTGATACTTGATGTAGGTATGGAAGATGCACTTCTAACATACCATTCATTATTTCATTCCATTCATAATGACTAATGGATTGCTCAATTGTGGCACTCCTTCCACTTGAAGACTATATTCATACTCCCAAAACAAGCAATCAGAGCTGAGGAGTTTTTTTCCACCACCAAACACCAAAGTACACTTTGATATTTTCAGATCTCGACACAATGTTGAAGTTTTCCAAAATGTTATTATGTGACAGCGTTCCCGTTCTAGAGCAACAGTATTGAAAAAACGCTCGATTTACAACGCTTTTGTTGAAAACGAACATATTCTTGCGTAATGGAAAATGGTGACAGTGAATTCACAGCAGTCTATAGAGGTTTGAGGTGCATCATATCAAACTGACTAGACAGCCAGCACGGATTCGATCACGGCCGACGGTACTTTTTTTTAGGCACTAGTAGGTATTCCTTTTTCTGCAAGAGATGTGAAATTATTGAATATTTAGGTTTCTTATACATTTACAAGACAGCTAGTGAGTGTTAAGTTCCTTACAGGTGATATGTTGAACGAAGTATCGAGCGTTTTTTGTCTGAAGGCTGCGTTTGTAGAAACAATCTTGTTTGTGTAAAATCTACAAGATCAAGTGCTTTTTTCGAGAAATGACATGTATTAGTATTTTTTCAGGCATTTCAGTAACTTCCATCTACCCATCCAATATTAATGACTTTCTTCCATCCACTTGAACGTAATGATATGCATCTATAGATGCATGCCAAAAAAATCACTGTCATCACGAATATGAGACTTGAAGGAAAATAATTATAAGTCCATTAGACAGATAGATGTATGATATTTCTGATCTATCCTAAAATTCTTGAATTACACAGGGTGACCTAAAATTATTTGTCAGTTCGGAACTTTTTGAACTGAATCTTCTCGTGTTTTCAATATGAAATTCAGCGTATATTTTTCGACCGTATGAAGTCGGATTGGTACATGAGTTTTTATGTGATGTTTTATTTCTAGCCGTTTCCAATTTTTGTTTCTACTTTGACATGTTCAGTAACCCCTTTTCTATCTATTTTTTCCCTCTTGGATGCAGGTCCTTTTGCCAGCTACACTTCAGCCTCTTGGGCTTTTTGTGTTTTTCAGGCTATTTTTACAGCACCGTCCCGTAACTCTAGTCCCCTGTACCAGTCTGTACTGGTTCTTCACCGGTTCACTGTTGTATTCTTCGGGAGTTGGTCTAGGATTCCCAAAAATTGCCTGTCTTTTGAGGTCTAAAGCCTCATGACACACATTGCTTTTTACCATAAAAACACCTGGGATTGATTATTTATTTTGATGATTCTCGAAACATTTTCTTCTAACAAAATTGCAAGCAAGAATTGGAAAATAAAATGAACAAACTTGTTTGATTGATGATTTATTTATTTTGTGAAAATTTAGGTTGGAATATTGTAGATGAAGGAAATAATTAATTTCCACTGATAGGTACTTTATTTGCTACCGTGGGTTTCAGCTTTTACGCTATCCTCAAGTAACTTGAGTGCTATGTCATCCATTAAAATTTTCTTCTGCTCTTTTTTCCGGTAAGCATTCATATTTTGAATTGTTGTTGGTGTATATCTATACCTATACGATTTCTCTCAGGTATCCGCATAGTGAAAAAACAATTTAAATGAGATCAAAACTGTTTTTTTCAGTCGCTACCAAACCAAAAATTATATTAACAAGATCTTCTTCCGTAACAGTCATTCTAACAACATTCAACACTTAAAAATTAATAAAAATTTATCACTAACGAAGGTTTACTGTGTTATTCCCATGCAATTTTTATGGAGCAAAAGCACGTGTATCAGTGAAAAAGGAATAAGAGAAAATTTCAAAATTTAATAAGTAAGTAAATGTGTTCTGATCCTACATCATATGATCGAAAAATATACCAGGTGGTCCATTTGAAAAATATTAAAAAATGTACATAAAAAACTCCAGAGATAATTCAGCATGAATGGATCAGAAATATCACGAATATGTTTATCAAATGGTATTATTCCTCTTGAATTCCATAGATGGCGATGTTTTGACAAAAAAAAAACATAATTTTCAGATAGACAATAAAGATATTGAAGGGCGCGTGGAGATCACAAAAATTCTTCAAAAACTGAATAAATATACATAGTATTCCATTTAAAACGAGTACTCGATTCTGTAGATATTTGTCGGTTCGCCCTGTATATTCGAAAATAATTTCTGGACATCGACTCTGTTGTCTAGTTTACTCTAGTTTTTGAATATTATTACTAGATATCATGAAACTGCAGCAATCATATTCGGACGGTCCACCCTGTATAAACAAAAATTGTTAAGTGCATCACTTCAACAGCATAAGGACACCTCGCATAATTTCGTATGGTATAATTTAGGACGGAGACCGCTTCAATGATGAGCTCGGTAAGAAAAAAATCCCCAATCCGGCGCTGGTTGTAAGCCTTGGTTCATTAAACTTGGGATTCTCACTGCCCATCGGCTGAAATATACGATTATTAATTTACTGTATGAAATAGAAAAAATCTTCTTATTCCTAAACATAGATTGACCAGTAAAAATCGTAGCCAACTAGGCATGAAATTGTATAATAAATTTCCTATAACTTATAACTATATAAAAATATTGAAAAAACAATATTTGAATTACTTCATGGCGCCTATTATGACGTCAATAATTTTAACTTTGTTGATTAGAGCATCTTCAAATTTTATCTTTATTTTTTTTGTAAAGATACGGTTATGATGTGCAATTCAATACAATAATAGCTATTGCTCTATGCATATTTGTATTGTATTAAATCACAGTTTTGTATTTTGATATTTTTTATTGATAATTCAGGCTTATCCAGACTAATAAAAATTATTATTATCATATGACAGGTATTTCTGACATATACCTACTGCAGAATTGATGAGAAGCAAGTACTTGAAAACACTGATCTATGTATTCCCAGCAAAATGAACGATATTATCTGGCAGTTTCATCAGGAAAAATTTGTAAAAGTGTGTTTGTTCCTGGAGAATTGTTGCACAAAAATCTTCAAGCTGTAGTTTTATGTCGTTTGTGCTTTTTACGGTACGATATTTGTAACATAAAGAGAATATTATTTAGATGTCGAAGTTATCTATGAGCAGATTATGAAAGAATATGAATTTTTCACCATTCAAAATTCTTAAATTAGCTTGGGTGTTATCTATTCTGGAAATTGGCGGTGACAGATAAAATTTTTCAGGAAGCAGTATTCTGATAAGTGATAATTTACCGTTATTTTCGATCTGGAAAAACCGAACTATTTGCATGAAAGAACCCCGCATCTCATCAATGGAAAATTGGTAATTCTGAAGAAATCACTCCGAATATACAGTGCGCTGGATCAAGTGTTACCCCCTTAGCAACTTCTTTATTTTCATATAAATAGCGAAATGCTCAGACAGGTCGATTTTTGTTTTGATTTCTTGCGCTTTTCTCCAAAGAAAATTTTAATATACTCGTAGAAGATATGACGTTATGGTCAATTTTTTCAAATACAACTCCTCAATTTTTATCGAGGATTCTGAAAAAGCTCATGTTTTCCTACGATATGCAAATTTTTGGTTATACAGAGTGTCCGAAACTTTCCAAAGGAATTTAAATCATTGCCATTATATTATAGCATTATTTAAATAGGGATCTGGAACAACCTGTATAATTATGAAATACTTGACCGTACGTAAAAAAATATGCTCATTCAGATTTCTCAATAAAAATTTGGGGTTGTCGTATAAAAAATGTCAATGATGTAATATTACCTACACAAAGTATATTTCAGTTTTTTTTAAGCAAAAATAAGCATTCAAATTCGAGTGTTTTTCCCAAAAAGTATTTTAACGAATTATTCCACTACTTCATTAAATAAACATTCTTTGCGGTGACACATAAGAAATATTTCAGGAAGCAGGAATTTGATAAGTTTGGTTGACAATCGTTATTTGCCTGTTGTGTGGGCACTGGAAAAACCGAACTGATTACATAAAATGCTAACATTCATTGTTAGATTTTTTGGGCAATGAAAACGTTTCATTATTATTCATATTATGAGTGTTAAATATTTGCATTCACCTTGTATACAGCAGTTAGTCTGCGGAACAAAAGATATGTCATTGCTATGACACTTTGTCATGAAAAAAAAAGGATTTGTACGTGTGTATAAAAATACATAATTATAACTCGATTCATTGATATAACTCCGATATTTCTCAATGAGCATTATTTACTATAAAATCATCTGCTTGTTTCAGCTAGCATTTTTTCTTTCCAGACTTCTATCGAAAGTATTGAAAGAAGTACATATCAAACATATAAATCACCCATTAAAAAAACATTGTTATACTATTCATGAAGGCTAGAAGCAACGTCTAAAGTTACTCATAATTTAAAGGTAATTTTGAGTGATTCTGAGAGGTAAAGGTTCTTCCAGAAGAGATAGAAAAAATAAACCTCCCATATTTTGGTAACCCCAATTTAGCTCTATCCCTAACCGGGATAATTGAAGGTAACAAGATCCCCTTTTGGTATAACCAAAAGAGACACTGCATCTTCTGCAGATCCCGGAGAGACAAACTTTATGACATACTTTTTATTGAATATTAAAAAAAAAGTTTTTATGGTGTGAAAACAAGCTGAACGCGGTGAAAGGCACGTTGCGAAGCAATAACTATGATTATAATTATTATGACTATCATTATTACTTGATAAACAGTTCATATCTAATATAGTGTCCTCTATTGCAGGATCCGATGAATTAGTAAAAATGTATGTAGAAAATTTAAGATGCTTGAAGGAAGTCCCATCAAAAGAATCACCGACACAATAGAGTGCCTCAATGCGAATTTCCAAAGTAATGAGTAGGAATCACCGGTAGAAAATGAGAATCTGCATCAGAGGGAAGAAAGTATTGACAAACCAAAATCCTGTATTTTCTGATAACCACTTCAGTTTTATTCATTACTATAATTTCAATTGAGAATAAAAATTCCATTGTATCAATGACAATGATCGCTATTCATAATATCGAGAAAAATGGCTGAGAAATGTATGATATGTTATCAGTGATTCATAATTTCCTGTAATCGTTATCAATAGTAATAGATAGTTATTTTCTAGATAAAAATTTGTTGTAAAATCGACTCATTCAATACTTGACGCTACCGAGAATATAACAAAATACCAAGCCAATAAAGAATTGATTTGGGAGTTGTTGTTTTCCTAATGTTTGAATCTCAATAATTTTACAGGTCACAAGATCATTACACGTACTGAATAAAGTCATAATGCATCTGTTTAAAATCGTCCTGATTCTCTCTGTATTAGTCAAAGAAGTAGTTTTTTTCTGACAGGTCTCAGCTATAATAGTCTACAATGTAGATATTTGGAAGACAGAACACAAAATTATATTACATACTGATTCGAGAAGGGCCATGGACAGACTCCATAGCAGGATCAGCAACCACGTAAAAGTGAACATCGTGCGGCTTACGATACAAAGAACATACAGAGAGAAGGTAATAATAATAATAGTGCACACCACTTTCCTGAGCAACAGGTGCAAAACCGGACCGGCAGCCAAGGCGCACCCTGGAGGGAATGCTCATTTCCTCTGATGTCGGCCGTGGGTATAAGATAACCTCCCGATATACCCAACTACTCGGTTCCAAATGAACGAGGAAGAGACGCCCCAGAATAGGGGTATAGGCGAAGTGGTGGGTCCCAGAACGATGGATTGGCACCCGATGACGACCGCAACGACAACGGACGCTTTGACTGGACACACGTACTAAGGGATGGTCTTTTGCATGGATGACTTCAAACTATATTCCTCCTGAGAAAATATTCATCATCAGTCCATAAGGGTGATGCAAGAGTACACGCATGGTATCGGAATGAAGATTGGGATCGACAAATCTGCCACGGTTCATCTCAAAAGAGGACTTTCAGCTCGTAGACGGAAGCCTCCTACATCATCTGGATGCCGGAGAGATGTATTCTTATCTATGGGCAAAACAACTCTACTCTCAAGAGGTAACAACTGTTAAAATCTCTCACCGCGGCAAATATCAGCTTAAACTCCGACAGAGCTGGTCATCAAACTGTCGGGGAGGAACAGAGTTGCTGCAACTAATATGCTTGCCGTTCCCATTCTACTTTACTCCTTTGGAGTGATGAAATTTACTGCGACAACTCCATGAAAAAACTCGCAAATTCGTCTGCTCTACGTCTGTTCTACGGTTATATCTACTTCCCCAGACGACGGAAAGACCGTGGACTTCTGAGCTTGGAGTGTCTACATAACAGAATTGTACTGTATTGAGCCTGCAGGAGTTCAGGGGTGCTATTCTTGACCGTTCGCAATATGAACGAGTGCTCGTATTTTCACATTCCGATATACTGATAGCGTTCAAGCGACATGAAGAGAAAATAAAAATATGACGCTACAAGCACTCGTTCATATTGCGAACGGTCAAGAATAGCAGCCCAGATCCTCTTCTTTGCATAGTATGCGATCATGAAAAAGCAGGTATTGGATCATTTCTTCCCAAGGCAGCAACCCGTGCAGCCGATGAACTCGGTCTCGTATTCAACTCTGAACGAACGAACCTAAACTCTGTCACCGAGTTGGAACCCGTTCAGCAAAAACCCCACGTTGCGTAGAGTGAGAGTCTCTTACAGCTACATAAGGATAAGCCAATGCATGGGGTCTTCTTCAAGAACATTGGCTTATCCAAAAATCTAACTTTCGCATTTTTCAGGTAAGTGATCTGAAATTAGAAACCGAGGGAGTATTTGGCCTGCCAGGATGGTGTCTTCAACACCATCGTCTACCGTAGTCGCGTGATGGGTATAGAGGTCCCTGACACTAGATGCAGAGCGTGTCGTGGGGCAGCTGATATTCATTCAAACAAATTACAAATATATCTTTTATTGATAACTGAAATATGTATGAGTACCCTTGGCAACCTAAACACCTCAACATGTCATATCCATCCTAGCTTTAGAAATATAAATATAGTGAATGTAATATAATATCCTGACATCTCCCTTTCAAGAACAAAGTAAACTTAACCCTCACAAAATGGTCATAGTACCGTTCGCCAAAAAAAGTAAACTGGAACATTTAATACCTCCTTCCGTCAATGGTGTAACAATTCCTTTTGCAAGTGAAGCAAAATATCTGGGAATATCCCTAGATAAAAAGCTAAACCGGAACTCGCATCTGGAAATGACTGTCCGAAAGGCTAGCCTATCATTATGTACATGCCGCAGAATATGTGGCGCAACATGGGGCATGTCACCAAAACAAGTATACTGGCTGTACGTGATCGTCATAAACCAATAATCACGTAGGGTTCTGTAGTTTGGTGGAGCAAGGGCCAACAAACAATGGCCCAGGCTAAACTTAACGGACTACAGAGACAAGCGTGTCTGGCGATTACTGGGGCCATTCGCTCCACGCCAACGGCAGCAATGGAAGCCCTTCTCGGATTACTTCCTTTTCACATAGCTCTGGAGAGAGAGGCAAGATGGGCAACATACAGACTCCACCAAGCGGCCATTAGTCTACTGCAGGCAGTGGTCATGAGAAGCAGCAGCATGCTGGAGGGCATAAAAGCTCACAACATTCTAGAAATGCCCTCAGACATCATGCCCAAAACTATCAACCTTCACATGCCCTACACTTTGGTCTTCCCTGAAAGAGAAGACTGGGTTCGGAATGAAACTGACCTATGCAGGGCAAATGCACGTTGGTTTACCGATGGTTCTAAAACTTTGGAAGGCGTCGGAGCCAGAATATACGGAATGAACCCATCAGTGAAACGCTCATTCAGTATAGGTAAATTAGCTACGGTATACCAGGCAGAGGTATTTGCCATTGAAATGTGTGCAAGGGAGCTGGAAAATCGACACCACACACGAAAAACAATAAAATTATTTTCAAATAGTCAAGCAGCACTGAAAGCGCTTGAATCCAACTGTTTTGAATCCAGAGCAGTATGGAACTGCAGAGAAACCTTAAACCTACTAGCACTACGCAACAACGTTTACCTAGTCTGGATACCAGGTCACACGGGCCTCGAGGGGATCGAAATAGCGGAAGCACTAGCAAAAGGGGGGGCCTAAATAACGTTCACTGAGCCAGAACCGGTAATCGGTATAGCACATAGCACTGTCAAGAATGTTATAACATCCTGGGCAGACAATAGAAAATATTATTGAGTATTGGCGTTGTCATTCCAAAGCATTTATTGCTTGCACAAGGAAAAAACAGGACTCTGACAAACTGCTAGAACTCAGTAGAGCACATCTCAGAGTTATAGTAGGTTTCCTTACTGGCCACTGCAAACTCAAACACCACATGCATAAAATCGGACTTGCACAAGATGCAGAGTGCCGTCTATGCATGGAGGAGGATGAAACGGCTGAACACATTTTATGTACATGCCACGCAGCGGCCAGAACCAGATTTTCAACATTCGGCAATACAACAGTAAGGCCAGAGAATCTGGTAAATTGTTCTCCAAAGAAGAGAAAAGAACTATTCTGGTCCAAGCATATCCAAAGAAAATTACAGATTTGGTAATTTCAATCAAAAAGGAAATTCAACTTAGAAGGTGCTGGAAGTTATATTTCCTTTTTCATCTTTAAATACGAACGTTGTATATATTCGGAAACCATCCTCACAAATGTAGTAAAGTAATTGGGCACACTGCGTAGATTCATCCTTTCCGTTGTTTTCAGAAGCTTTAGAGTAGTTTTCGAAACGGGATCTCCAAATTTTCCAGTTTTCTGATATTGATCCATCCATCGTTAGTGGACCGAATAGTTCGTCATTCATTTCGCTTATTGTAGGTACTTTATTTTAACTAGACTGTGCCATGTTAAATATTTATTCATACAAATTACAATTATATCTTTTATTGATAATAGAAATATGTACAAGTACCCTCGACAACCTAAACACCTTAACATATCTTATCCATCTTAGATTTAGAAATATAATGAACGTAATATAATATCCTGACAAAGACCATAGTGCATTTGCTATCAGCCTCTCCAACTTATGCGGCCTCAGTCCATATCCACTAGCTACGAGTGCCGTACCTACTACTCTCTATGAAACCGTTCACCGAGAAGTTCACGTCAAAGCTGCGGAGACAGAAGTACTCCTGCAGCTGAGTGATTCTTACCCTTGCTTGGGGGTGGAAGTGACGGAGTCATAAATACCGCATCCAAACGTTTTTCTGAAATATTGAGGCAGTTCCTGAAAATGGATGTTTTGTTTTCAGTTGACTACCCTGTGTAACATCCATTAACCCATCTCAGAATAATAACAACCGTAATTTACGAATGCTGAAATAATTATAGTAAAGGTACAAGCGGAAGAGACTTAGAAATAGAATTCCACACTAATAATTTTGTTGCAATCGATAGCAAAGTTCGTGGTTCGTGTTGGTACAGGTGTGTAGTGAAACAAACAGGCAATGAAACACATTTCTATAATCATCCTTTCAATTCATACATCAATAAAATTCATTATGGAAATGGACGTAGATGATAACAAAGATATTTTTGCTTTACATATCAGAAAAAATTAATATATAACAATACATAAACAAGATTTTGCAATTATTTTCAAATGCAGGATGTGATGCAACAAATCAATATAAATAACGTTAACAAATCAGATTTGAATTATCACATTTCGAGGAATTAATTCAAAGGGAAGAGCTCAAGAAAACAATTCAAAAATGATAAGGTCATAATGAATACAGAAAACACTAGCAGAAGACAACAACGAAACATTTAAGTTGCCTTTGGTTGGACTTAGTAATACCTTGACAATAATTCAACTGAAGAAACTGATGAATGACAGGACATGCTAACAATGATTGTAGTATCAACTATACCAATAATTAATATGAATCGTTTTGTATTCTTGAAATTTTTGCGCGGAAAGGCGGCATGCTCTAGGTATCTTTCACTGCATAGAGCAAGGGCTCACTGCTCTCGTAGCAATGCAAAAAACTATTTCTCAACCAATTTGTCCACTCGAGACGTCCTTGTTTGTCGTGGTCGTTGTCTATTGACAAATCCTCGTTTATGGCCTCACCATCTTGTCTTCAATCGAGGAGGTTGGTAGTAAAGGCCTCTTTCTGGTTCGCATCTACCAGCTAATATCTGTATTTGAATATTTTAAGCCACATAACTGAGGATTCAGCTGAATCTTTTCTATTGATATGTACCCTCGATGTAGCAACTCTTTCAGAACTATTGATCGAGAGTTTGATTTTTAACCTTCCTCGGTTAGATTTTCAGATGTTTTTGCCTTGTAGCATCATCGAAGAGAAGATTATTTTGATCTTGTCAAAATAATTAAATTCACAAATTTTTCACTCATTTTTTCACTCTTCAAGAATGCTTTTGGTTTTTATATTCGAATCTCAATTATAGTACATGTGACGCACATTGAAATGTCATTAAAAAACAAAACTTTCTCATAGCCTTTATTATTTACATTTTTGTTGCAAAACAGATGGTGAACACACACAGTATTTGGACTACCTGTAACAGAAATGTATATTAATATTCAAAGAAGAAAAAATGCTAAGAAACTGTATACAATAATGAAAATAGAATATTGTTGTTATTTTGTTTTTCTTATGTTGTGTCATATGCTTCAGAAAGAGAACCTGCTGAGCAAAGGTTTCCAAGAGAACTTTATACATACTCGCAGATGCTTGAAATTGGTATTTTGAAGAGTAAGTGAATGCATTCACGACAGTTAGTGTGGTGGTAGCCATTGTCTATATTTGATGTGATTACTGGAATTTTTAGATGTTCTCTAATAAGAATTTTCTCAGTTCTATTTCAAAAAGCCCAATTTTCTTTCTTCAATGTCGGTGTTTGAACATTTCGGAGAATTGGTTTATTTTTAGTCAATCCTATTTCAAATTTTTCAATTATTCTCCAACTGAAACTTCAAATAAACATGTCATGGAAATCGCTCTATAAGTATTTGCTTTCACTTTTATTACAGAAATGAATTTACCGGCGTTCAACAAGGTATATTCTTAGGTTCTTCAACAATTATTGTCCTTCGCCTGAGTGATATTAGTTTTCTTAGAAATTGAGAATTTACAAATTAACATTCAGATGACACTCTTCTGGCATTTGTTGATCTAGATGAAGCTAATGATAGAATAATACGAAACAATGCACTGATTATAAAAAATGTTAATATGAATAGAGCTTAATATCGAAACTAAACCCATTGATTTCTCAATACGATTCCAATAGTACATTTTGGATATAGTAAGCTCGGGTAAGTGTGAATTTGAGGCAAGTGTGAGTTTGCTCGCTATCTTCGCTAAACCGGGCGACAGCCCAATGCCGTCTATTGACGAATAGCCTACACTTATAATGAATCCATGACCATCATATAAAATACAAAAGAGATCTTGTGAAATCCAAATATTTTCCCCAATTTTCTAACCTACAATTTATCAACCCGAACGAGTATAACAAGTTTATTTCAAGCTTTGAGTGTATTGTTAAAATCTAAGGTAAGAATCCATTTTATACACTTTTCTTCTGCCTAAACAATGAATCTGACTATAGATTGCCGTTTTTTCATGAAGTTGTTTTTTTACATTTTTCCATTGCATGTCACACTTACCCCGAAATTAAATGTTATTGGGGATAGTGTGACCTATCTGTTGGGGTAAGTGTGAACCTGGTTCATTTTGGCCAATCTAAACAGTAATATCTTCTCAGCTATAGTACCATATTATATACGGAAATCTCAGAGAGCCAAACAATATACCTGGCCAGATGTGGAAGACATTGATACACTTTCTGAGGATGAAATAACAACTGTGCTTCTATCACCACTCGTCAGAAGATGGGGATCAATGAAATTCTCATTCGATTTTTCAGATTTCCACCTGTAAATTTTTCTTTTCAACAAATGTTCACTTTCACGATTATTTTTTGTTTTTTTCCAATGGGGCATTTCAAATTCAATATTAAAAAGTTCATAACTATGAAAGATATCTCGAAACAAATAAATTGTGGTGAAAGTTCCTTTACTGTTCACTCACACCTGCCCCAAAGAAAGATTTACGTGAATTAATATCTTTAAATTTGGCCAGAATCACACTTGCCCCAAATTTCTGGGGAAGTGTGACCTATGGAGATGTATATCTGAATATATAAATAAAATTCATAGAATACATTTTCTGTGGCGTATTACAAAGACAGATCGTCGAAGTAAATACCTGCAAAATTTCATTGTTAATATTAGTTTAGGTTCATCAGATGGACTAAATGCAATGCGAACTAATGAAAATCACGGTCACACTTACCCGAGCTTACCTTAATAAGTTTATTGTTATTGTTGCAAAACTTGGAAAATAAAGAAATGAGAATACTTTTTGAATGCAATGAATGCCCCCATTGATGAAATGCTAATTGCTCTAAATTAGATTCTACCAAAAACCAGCTTTCACAATTTTTTAATAATTTTCATTCAGTCTACTTATAGGCAGTTTACTACTTGTGTACTTTAATTAATTCATCACACTCAAGTATTCAGTACACATTTCTATGTAAGCTGAACAAATCAAGAAATTATAATGGATTCTGTTTCAGCAAAGTTTAAATCCATTTTACAATTTGCCCATGAACATCAAGGAAAGTACCATGTTGTGTATATTCAAATCTAATATCTGGAACTACATTAAATAAAACTATTGATTGACAGAAACTATTGTTTTCAGTTACTTTATACAATTACTATTTTAACAATACTATTGTCATTACAAGGATTTTGTATATTATTAAGAATTATATTTAATTCAATAAGGACTATTTCAATTGTTCCAAAATTTGGTTCGGTTCGTGTTTCCTAATATGAATTTTAAAATTACTTTTATATCCTTCAAAACACTCATGCAATAACCATTTCGCTTTTTTTTTAAACGAAAATAATTCGACTCTTTTGATATACAATAGAAGTTGATCAAACATCCAACATCCACTATTAATAATCGAATTTTTCATCAACAAAGTTTTATATTCGTGTATCAAAGTTTTGAGTATGAAATTGCTGTTGGGATTTCAAACAGTGGCATAAATCCCAATACCTGCTACACGTGAATATCGCTAATATGCTTTCTATTCCCAACATAACCATTTTCAGAATAATAATACTGAGGCTAATGACCACAGCAGTCGATGCCTTGAACCAACAAAAAAAAAATAATAATACTGATAAACACGAATGGTTTTTTACAATTAAGTATATGAGTAAAATTTATTTAATGAATAATTATCTGTCAAACATATCACTTATTCGAGGTGAAACATTAGTTTGTCCTCCTGCACTCATGTGGATTTCAATATTTCACCACTAGATTTTTCTTTAGAACAAAGACAGATATTATCATCAAGATTTCGTAAAGGCCCAAAGGATATATTGTAGAGATCGTAGTGATGATAAAATGTCTCTATTTCAATTTAAATATTGAAAAACAGTATCATTGAAGGATGCTGTTCCCTCCCTCCCCTATGCCATACCTGTTTTTCGAGTTGGCAAAACGGCTAAAATGTGTGTGGATTATCGCCGTTTGAATAATAAGTATCGTCATGCCAGATAGGTATCAACAACCCAGAATGGATGAACTATTGCACGTTACCACTTTTTATATGTCCATGTCCTTAAAAGTGAATATCAGCAAGTGTCTATACGCGAGTCTGATAGCGACAAACCCGCATTTGAAACACCTTTCGATATTTATCGCTTTAATCGGATGCCTTTTGGTCTCCGTCATGCCCCAGCTACCTTTTGAAGACTCAGATCGACTCAGAATTGGTCTACAGGGTATAACTTAACCTACAAATATCAATTACAACTGTTTTCAAATGGCTAGAAACAATCAAATCATGTATTTATTGAGGGGATAATGGGACAACTTATTACGCCATCTGGAATCGCTCCTGACCCAGAACAAATATCTGTTATCATTAGAATGTGTTATCCTCACGTTAAACACGTTCTATCGTTTCTTCAGAAATGTAGTTGGTTCAGGCAATTCGTTCCAAACTTTTCTGAAGTATTTAAGCCTTTATCAGATCTCATCTAAAAGGCCAGAGTTTGCACAACAACAAGCTTCCGAAAACTCGAGAAGAGTTGTTGACCTACTCGCCAATAGTACAACAAGTGGATTTCACAAAACCATTCATCTAGAAAACCGATGTCATCAGTTCATATTCACTCGGTGCATTACTCCTACAGAGGGAGGGAGCAAAAGAGAGTCTCCTCGAACATGCCAGTCACCTGATTACCCCTGCAAAACGCAATTACACAACTACAGAGCGTGAAGCTCTTGCAACTGTTTATGCCATGAAGAATATCGAGGATACGTTTGAGAATATGCCGATGATCACCAGCCTTTGAATTGGTTGTCATCACGATTCCTGAAAAAACGTTCAATAAAATAGGCTCTGGAGCTTCAAGGTTACCACCTCAGAATCAAGTATATAACTAGAAATTCGAACTGTATCGAGAATATGCTCTCCCGACCACCTCGTCAGAAAAAAAATGCGACATTTGTACCATAGCCCTTGATATACCCCCGATAAGTCAAACTCTTCAAAAAGAGTAATTACTTGACCCAAGCTCAATACGATCATATCTCTGAAGAGGAAGAGCCAGAACAAGTTGATTACAGTTCATACACCGACAGAAGTTTTGTTGTCTTAAACTGTGTAACACAAAGCCAAACCGAACAAAAAATCACCTTAAGACATGATCATCGAATCTTTTGAACTATTAAGTTACCCTTAAGAAATTTATTATTCACCTGTTTATTCCAGGTCTGCGAAGTTGAATTCTTACCTTAAGACATGATCATGTTGTCCATACACAAAGATGTCAATCGAATAGACCGCATTAGTGTGACGTCAAAATGTATGCAACTAACAGTGCACTGAGTCCTAACGAAATATATCTGAACGAAGATGCGCTAACATGAACCTTCAGTAACCATTACATAAGGTTTAGAATCTGCGATCAAAATTATAATGTTATTAATTTAATTATTTCGCTATTATCAGCAATATTTAAGAAATGTATGTATTTGAATTCGATAGAAAAATAATTTATACGTCTTATAGAATGGTTAACGTAAAGAAAGTCTTGTAAATAACTTCTGAATAAATTCCAGAAAATCTATTATGCGTCGACCAATATTAAAATAGAATCATGCTACTAACTTCATGTTGTTTGCTCGTGTAGTCTTGCCCACAGAACAAATATCATGTCATATGTATTATGTATCTTCTCACCTCAAATTTGATCGTTTCTTTTATTGGGGTAAAGGAAAATTGAAACGTTTTCCAAAATTCCGCTTGAATATAGTTGGCATTTTCGATTTATCCCTATTTTCAAAATGGCAAGAACATACATCAGAAAATTTATTTGATGTCCGATCGCCTCTCCTAAATAATCCATCATCAAAAAACTAGAACAGACGTGTATTTTGTTTACGATTAGGATCATTCGGAAACCGAAACATCCTACTCCCTATCTTACTACTGTGGTCGCAGTCCGGAGCAAAACACAAACCCATTATTCAATATCAATTTGTAATCGGCTTCCGAACACTGAATAATTCACGTTAAAATTTTACCAAAACTTATGAGTGAATAAAAAATGTAGCCTTCGCGCCCTCGTAATATTACTTATATCCAAACTCAATCACGTTAATTTATTTTATACCTAACTTTGGTCATATTGGGGAAATTTTAAAAATATTGCGCAATCGACTTGCTGAGACACGACCTTTTTTTCATCCACCTATAAATATTTGGATGAACTGATATTAAGTATTATCAGGTCTTTCTTGCCATAAGCGGTGTCTATTCCAACTGTTTTCGGTTTTTTCACCGTTTTGGTATTCTCTAGAGCAAAAAGTTCCAATACCAGACCTATTTGCTCAATACCCCAATGCAGAACAATACATTATATTATTTTCCAATTGAAAACAAAGAGTTATGCAAAAAGTATCAATGTCTGCGTAGATGAAAACGTCTGACAATCTTATTTAATCTTTCGATATCTTCAGCAATGTTTTCAAATTCGAATGGGAATAAAATTCAACACTCGGTCTCTTACTCTTATAGAATTTGGCAACTGATCAACAATATACTGTTTCGTGCCTAAATTATGAGCGCCATCTAGCGGGGATGCACTTCCTTGCAGCATGAAGTTAGATGTAGATGAATATTCAAATTTCTTCTATAAATTATGCATA
Source organism: Chrysolina americana (assembly GCA_958502065.1). Lineage (NCBI taxonomy): Eukaryota > Metazoa > Arthropoda > Insecta > Coleoptera > Chrysomelidae > Chrysolina > Chrysolina americana. The sequence continues at coordinate 13,085,475 of OY293419.1, read as the reverse complement.
ATCCTTTCAGAAAATTGTTTTACGGAAATATCGTTCCTTCCATCCTTCATATCCAAGGCTGTAGGCGACTCCTTAAATATTTACTTATTTCGTGTGAGAGCATAAAACAAAAAGAGCTGTTACGATACTTCTATTATCGTTCTTATGTCATCCGTACTTAAACTCAAGAATGACGCATATCATTTCGCGCCAAATGATTTATGACTCGGTGTAATTTGGTTGCATATTTGTGACGTCATCACTAATGCAGTCCATTCCTACAGCTTAGCCTGTGTAGCCGTTTTAGTGAACAATACACCCAATATAATTGACTTAGTCCATAAAGTCTTCGAATGTTATATAATTCAATAGCAAAGTGGGTTGTACGGAAAGTATTCCGTACATGCATAGTGTTTCTTACCTGTATGCAACAAAAAACGACGGTAGAAAACCCAATTCCAACTGATATATCATCCAAAGCGTTATTTATCACATTGGCACAACCAGCAGTTTTGCCAATACATTTTGCTTCCAGTCCAGTAATGCCACAGCATTTATACTGAAAAAATTTGTGTGGTCATATCTCAAGAATATCACCAGTGAGAACAAATGATAAATATACCAAATAACTTGAAATCATTCTTCCCTCCAATAATTCTAAAGGCTATATAGGCTATTATAGGTAAAATGAAAGAGTAAAACTGAAATGCACCTGACGTATAGTCGTTCATTTGGAAATTTGTGAGAACACAATGGAAGAAGAGGAGGCACCCCCTTTCTGCAAATCATATAATAATAATCGTAGATTCCACACAGGAGGTGCAAAATGATGAATTCATCAAACGACGGTATCGTAAACGATAACATCTGTTACAAACAAAACACTTGAGAACGCTCGTTTCTGGATCTTATTTTCGTCTACGGTGGCTAGGAGGTGGGGGTGGCAAGAAAAAATTCAGTTTTCGAGTGCGATAGGTCATAAGTGATAGTTCTTGCAACTTTTATCTCCAATACGGAATCAATTCATCTGCGGTAGACATTTTCAAAGGCGGTGCGGTAACGGACGAAACGTTCGTTTAGGCCTAAGTGATTGCTGATTCCTTCTTTTATTGTGCTTATCCTAATAGGGAGCATAACTTCATTATTTGCTTTCCGATTATGTATACGTCGGAGTTTGCCATTTGCACGTTGCAAGTTGATCGCGGGTCGGGGAAGGGGTAAAGCATGTTGATATTCACTCATATGCTATCTTAGATGGATAAATAAATATGTAAAAGGGTGGCTGAGGCCTATTTCCACTGCGACCTCTTCAGATCATTGTGGTTCCATTGATCTTTAGATGGCTTGCGCGAGCTTCGTCGTTCTGAGTATGTTCAGGATTCCTGAAAGTAACTCTTCATGGATATTCCGTTCCCTTCTGTGAAAATCTTGACCTTGTGAAAACCTTGTTCTTGTTATTCCTTCGCAATCACATAGGATATGGACGGAAGTTCCTTCTTCTGTTTGACAAAACCTGCAAGGGGTTTCTTCTGCCAGACCTATATTTTTTATGCTTATTGAGTTTACAGTGTCTTGTAAGCATGCCCACTATTGCTTTTACGGACCTTCTGTCCTTGCTCAGTTGGTCTGCCGTGAGCGTGGGCGATGGTTTCCTGAGAAACCTTTTTGCCTGCCTCTGTCCTGGGGATAGTTCCCACCAGCGTTGGACCTGTTTTTCCACCCGTTTGTTGATTGTATTTTCAACTGTTGCTTTTGCTATGTCACATAAGGATTCCCGGCCGTAGAATACCATTGACGAGCCTTGTCTGGCCAATTTGTCGGCTTTTTCATTCCCTTGGTATCCCTTGCGTCCTGGAACCCATGCCAGAGTCACTTTCGTGCAGTTTTCTAGTTCATTCAGGCCACATGCACAGTCCCACACAAAATTGGAGTTCACTTGGGTGGCGTTCAGTGCTTTCACTGTTGCCTGGATGTCGAAGAATATGACAACGGACTGACCTATGCTATCTTGCACATTTATTTCTGCGATACAGAAGTGTATTGCTGCTCCTTTCGAGTCCCACGAGTGCTTGCAATACTATCGATAGTAATTCTATCGGAAATAAACAAGATCAAATTGCTTGGTAACACCACGAGTCCGCTAGGATGAGTGGTGTTACCTCAAAGCAATTTGATCGAGTTTAAGATTTCTGACAGAATTAACGATGGTATTGAGAGCACGAGTTGTATTTATTGAGATAATGTCAAGAGACAACGAAGTTAGGCAAACGTATATTCTTGTTCATTTTAGTACAATGAATATAAGCTGTCAGACTGACATTTATAATGTCATCCTTGCTAGCAAGATATATCCTTCATTGTTGTGGTTGCCCATGACGACGTGGTATTACCGGCTCAAAAGGAAGGAACTGTGAAGCTCCGTTTTTATTGGTTCTCATATACTGTGGTCACTCTTGACAGGCTAATTGGGATCATTTTCCTTGGTTTTTGCCCGTATATACCAGCTCCGACTCCTCCTTTGGTCTTCAAGCCGTCTGTGTACCAAATTGATACTGCATTGATGGGTGCTCCTCCCTCCCAGTGTTCTCTCTCTCGTAAATTTACGTATTTTTTATAGGAGTTGTATTTGGTTACCATGGCGTCGCTGGGCATTCCTGTGGTTTGGTCGGCCCTAAGATGTCTAAAAACCCTGGTGTTTGCACTAATACCTGTAAAACTGTGGGATCAAACAGAACACACCTGCCTACTTGATTATGCTTGATTTTTGACGATTTGGGCTTAGTACCGAATACACTACCAGAGGGCCGAATCAGTTATGATTATACACAAGGTGCTCATATTTTCGTGCTAATTTTTCATCCATGACCAGCGGCATGACGATAGAATAGACATCTCATCGCCAATACCGCCTGACCGGTGGTGATCGTTTGTGTTCGAGGTTTGTTTGGTTATGACAGGACTGTTGACTTACGCAAAGGTAGCTAGAAAATATGGGTAAATGTCGGATTCGTACGAAATTTTCACAGATGGTTTAAAACGTGATAAAAACACTTTATCAAATAAAAATTTTGCGCAAAAACATCTTTTTTGAATTATTTTTTGAGAAATATGTATGGTATGTCGGTACTTGCTTCCAAAACACTCAAATAATCTGTTGGACGGAGTATTATATGCATCTATCCGATAGAAATACACTGTGTTGAACCGCAAATACTTTCTTCCACACATGTTTGGCAATGTATGAGTAAAATAATCCTCAAGAAGTTCAAAAAGGTAAAAAACTGATCATTACTCAATAGACAATAATACACAAAATATCAAAATCCTACATTTTATTTTGCAAATGAAATGACAGCTCTGTGTCTTGTAACGGCAAAACTAAATTTGCGACGTTGCCAATTCAATTCCAGAAAAATTCGAAATAGGAATATTTTAGAACAAGAATAGAAAAAACATAATTTGCGAACATTCTGAAAACAGGTCAAGATGTGAATTTCATGGAATATATCACACCACAACCTGACTTGGCGCGAGGAAAGCCATCGTTATGAGGGCGAAGAATGCGAGGAATTGTTTTCGTTAAATCTTAGAGTGAGCATCCGAATTTCAAAAAAATTGAGTTTGGGATTGTTCAGGTTCCGTCGGGTCAGTCGGTAAGCAAGGTAAAGGTAACTTTATTGAGCTCGGCCTTTAAATTAAAGAAAATACTCAACTCGCGTAGTTTTGTCTCCTAAACATGAATCCGAAGGCCATTGTCCCATCGTAATAGAATGGGACATAGCCTAACCTAAGCTAAATAACCTAGATATCCAAGTTCCTTGTAATCCAATCACTAATTAGTATAAAAAAGTGACATTAAAACAGGTGCTCGCACACAACCTGTTGATAAACGTATACCTTTACCTTGCCTACCGACTAGACCCGACGAAACCCAAACAATCCCATTCTCATTTTAGGTATGTAGATTGAAGACATCAAGTACGTTCTGATATTTAAGAGGTAGTTTTTGTGAAGCTGAACGCTGAATTTCTCTCTGCGTTTACATTACTTATGCATACGTGTTCGCATATTAACGCACATGTGCGCGCGCATGTGTATACATGTTTGCGTACATGCAAAAATAGTTTTCGTGATTCCATCATTTTTTATAAAATATCTCATGATAGTGTATTGAATATTTCTGGAATCAAATTGGCAACGTCGCAAAATTTGCTTCGCTGTTACGAGAGAGCTGTCAGTTGCCATTCAAAATGATTGCATATCTGCTGAATACAGGTATTCAATCTTTTTTGAATTCTTGTGGACTACTTTACTCTTAAATTGCTACAACAATATGTTTGACGTATTTTCGGCTTAACACAGTGTATTTCAACCAAAAAGATACAATAAAATACCGACTCCAATGAATTATGTTTTGAAAATTAGTACCAGTATTCTTTTAAAAAATAAAAATGTGAAAATATCCTTTCCACAGAAAAATTTCAGTAGATATTTCATTTTAATCGTGTTTGAAGCCATCTGTGGAAATTTTGTATGAATTCGACATTCACCCATATTTCCGACTCTTTTCGAAACTACAATAATTACACGTATTATATCACAACTATATCAGAAATTCAAAATGACTACGTAAATCAGACTAACATAATAATAATGTCAAAATGTGTGACAGCTTCAATAGTTTTTGAAGAAACCAATGAGATAATAGAATTAAAATAAAACTCGTGAACGCAAAACGCCGTTATGCGTAAGCTGCCTAACAGTTTTCTGTCAGCGATGTAAGCACAACGTAGCGGAGAATCGGAAACTAAGACGTAATCCAACAGGTGGTGCCATCCGAAAAGATCAAAACAAAATCGAATCGTTGCAATCACCAGGGTTTTTAGACATCTTAGTCGGCCCTTAGCTCTTAATTCCAGCCTTTGGTGTTTTGTCCCGTGCAGTTTAAAGATGGGTGACTCTTATGTGAGTCTGCAGCTGAATATGTAATGGTGGTAGGTTCGAGATGACCTCCATAGCGGCCGTAGGGGTGGTTTTCATGACCCCTGCGGCACTGGAACACGCTTGTCTTTGTATGCCAGTTAACAGCCTTATGATTCCTGACTGGAGAGTATTTGGCCACCACGTCACTGACACATATGATATCATAGGCCTGATTACTCTTGGTCATCTTGGGATTGAGTCCCCGGTTCTTGCCACACATCTTTCTACAACTGCCGAGTGCTATGGATGCTTTTTTGGCGAGTTTTGTTGTGTGGGCTTTTCTTGTGAGTGTTTGATCGACGGTTTATCCCTAGTTACTTCTCTTCTTTGGCTAAATGAGTTACGGTGGCCTCGTTTTTGTGAATACGACAATTTGTGTTTTTTGAGCATGGACTGAAAGCTGTTCTCTTTTTCACCAATTGTCTACTATGTTTAGGGCCCTTTGTGTGCAGTGAAGATTTTCCGGGTTGGTATGCGTATTGATGATTACTCAAAGGGTTTTTTTTCAGTATTTTTTGTGGCTTTTCTCATTTGGCAAAAATGTCCACATACAATTTAACTTTTACACATTATACAAAAGTCATCGAGAGATTGACCTCCAGTATTGCCTAAATGAGAAGAAAAACATCTACAATCGTTTTGAAGTGATTCCCACGTAGCGGAACTTGGAGCGAATATCTGCCAGACCTACGATTTCGCTACGTGGGAATCACTTGAGAACGATTGTAGATACCCAACAATCGAAGAGTCGTGACTTGGAACAATCAAGATATGGTTTTTCTTCTTATTTAGGCATTGTAAGTCCAAACAATTCCATCCAAACTGAAGCGTTGTCTGCAAATCTCATATCATCAAAAAATTACATGAACTTCTAGTCCCAAGCTGTGGAAAAGTGCCATGCAAAAGAGATGTGACATTCATTGGCCCACTTTTTATATTGTTTTAACCTAAACTAAAAGTAACCTATACCTTCTTACCATAAAATAAACAATGAGCCATTTATGAGAACGTTCCAATGTAACATCTCGCGGAAAATGAGTCTTGTTCCCAAAACAACTCGAAACACTAAAATGCTACCATCACACAGTGGGCTCATAAAGCGATTTCTTGGCCAAAACTCCTGTTTTTATAATAACACACACAATATGCAATTACATTATAAGTATTAGTGAAACATAAATTCCTAATTATTAGACAGTGCCGTAGAATAATAATTGAACGAAATAATGTTCACAATTTGTTAATACGGTATTTAGTAGAGACATTTTCTACATATTCAAATATCGAATCACAAACTGTAGCAAAATAAAAATTAATTGAAACTACAATAACTGTCGAACTGTTATTTATTTTCCGAATTAGAAGATTCATTGGCATCGGTATTAACAACAGGATCCAAGAATAAATCTAGTGCTTACCGAAAAAATACATGCCTATGTCGTTTTGGCAAGGTTTTGAAACTTGAAATGAGATAGATGATACAAGAGATGATTCAAGGAATCTATTCAGAATATATTAAATTGAAAAAATATATGAATAAAATTGTACGGTGTCACAAAATAAATTTTGTATAATTTATTGTAAATTGTTCCATCATTCCATTATTCCATTTTATTCCATTATTTATTGTTCCAAAAAAAGGTATTATCAGCGCTATCATACCATTGCATAGCAACACTGACTATTTCCAACATAAACGTGCATTTAAACATATTGTTTGGAATTGTCAGTACTTGACATTTCTATGAATATCCTAACAGAAACATTTACTACGTATACGTATTTCAAGTCAAAACTGAGTCCCGTTACTAAAACCCTAATTTTTGTAGTATGTACTCTCTAAAATTTCAACCCAAAGTCCATTCGGCAATTTGGGATCGTTTGTATCCAAAACGAATCTAGATCGTATGAACATGCCTGGACGTTTTGGAGGTTGGAAAATCTCTATCGTTGTTAGAAATGAATCATAACCTATAAAAAATTCCCCACAATCAATTTTTTTTCCTCGATATTTTGCCAGTGATGAAAAATATCAAAATTGGGCGAAAACGAAAAAAAAAAGAGCTGTCAAATGTCAAATTATCAGATCGGTTTTGAATCGATTCTAATTCTGCCAAAAAAAAATCTTTTTTGTACTATAGCGAAAGAAATAAATATTTCCACATAAGTCGTTCATTTTCCACTGTAGGAAGAAAGGTGATATGAGCTTTGTTGTTGAGAATGTTATTACGAATCGAAATGCATGAAAAAATATAGGATGTTCCATTGAAAGAAATATCATTTTATGAAATATTCTGAAAATGCGACTGTAATTTTTTTTTTGTTTTCGGCATCGAGAATGCCATTAAAAATGCTACTAGTTTGCCCATTTAACCGAATTCGTAGCATCAATAATAACGGAGTTGTCAATGGTGCCGAATTAATTTGGAATACCCTGTATAATTTTGAAATGTATCTAACTCTAAGTGGAGGTTCATGGATGATATAAAGTTTTACTCCGGCGAAATCAAAGTTAATGCACATTTTTTAAGTTTCTACACTTCGAGAATGAATTTTTTACTGTCCTTGAGTCATTTACTCAATAACTTCTGGGTAGACATTTCTAGAATATACCTACACCTTCCTGTCTTATATTCATATTAAACTCAATTCACCATTCAAAGTAAACCAGGTGGAAAACGCTGTAAAACTTCATCAAAATATTGAACAAAATGTATGTACATCACAAATATCGAAATTTTGGCCAAAAATCTGAGACGAGAGCCATCTGTGCATCAAAAAGGCTGTTTAGCTAACTTCACTTTTTTATATTTCAGAAATGTAACAATACACAGAGCAATATACAGACATTCAAACATCAACCAATATGTCAAAAATGTTTATCGATTGGAATATTCAATATTTTAAATTTGAAAAATAGCAGGAAATGTACAACAATAGGGATGTATGTAGGTACCCTGTGAAAGTGTCAAGTATCAAAATTGAGCTCTACTATAGGACAAGTCAAAGCTTTGGGTATAATCATAATCAATAAGTGAGAACCACTAGGAGAATTTGTATAATTTCTGGATTAAAACCATTATAATACTGAAATTTCTCCTGAAGACTATGAAGATTACACTTCGGTAAAAGTGAAGACACCTCTGAGCCAAAAGCTCAAACGTAGTGAACATGGTGAAAATAATTCTGTCGAAACTCATGTTGTTTCCGAAAGTTATTCATAGATGGCAGTTGGTGGTGCATATGCATTTGTACGTCCCAATTGTTCAAACATGGAAGTATCATTATTTCTCAAATCGTCATTGAACTACATAACACTAGATAATCTGGATACTGCAAATGCATACGTTAAAATAAGGAAGTTGAAATCCACTTTTAGCACACCCTGTAGAGCTTTAGGAATGAAAATAATTTCCGTCGTGGTTATCTTGGTTGAATAGCTATCTTACTGAGGTTTGTCAAATTAAAAACCATTTCTCCAATCTGTTCACGTCACAAGTTCCACAGGTGTTTCACCTGGGGCCACTTATAACCGATGAGACTAGTCAATGATATCGCAATCTAGGGTTGAATGTTTTTAATGCATCAAAAACAAATCTAAAACCGCTCTCAAAAGATCTCATGTGATATCAGCTACTCATTTTATCAATCACTTTAATAGTTTCATAACTAGTATATGTATACTTCTTTTATTTTATGTATAATCTATAAGTAATCTATTGTAAACATTCGAAATTCGTATATAAAAAATAAATCGATGAATATATAAATAAATAAATAATACCATACCTTTCCAGGTAGATAGTCAGCCTCTCATATATATTTCTTATCCTACCATCTAAAGCAAAATGAAACTATCATAACACAACGAAAAACATGTATTTATTTACATATCACGTAACATCTAAGAGCCTACGTACTAAACACTAAACATACAAGTCTATTATATACAAAACTTTCAAACTGAGAGTAATTACATAAAAGAGTGTGAAACAAAACAATTACTGCTTCACTCCACTATAGCGAGTTAAGTTGAGTACATCTTATTCAACTATCACTTTGACTAGAAATAGATGAGGAGTCACACTCTCCAGGACAACATCAATTCAGACTTACGTGTTCTTCTACTGTTCTAAAGTAATACTCAGAACCGTTGAGGTGCAGATGTTCTTCCATTAGTAACTGGGTCTTCGATCGCCGGGGTTCGCCCTTGTTTCGGAACGCTATAATGGCGATTGTCATTTCCAGGCATAAGACGACACAGAGAATCGAACCAAACTAAAAATAAAAACTATCTATTACCGGCAGTACATCATTTGTGTATAAGTAAGGGAAAACCACATAATAATAATAATAAATAAGAAGAGGCTGACATCTGGTAGATCAACTCTGCTGTGTATGATGCCGCTCCAGACCCTGTCCCAAGCAGAGAAGAGGGATACCACCCCTCTTATTGGGAGGCAGGAGCGATGCATTCACAAGATGGAAGCTAAGATCAAGTCGGCGAGACAACACGCGTCTCGTATCAAGTGTGTGGCGGACTACGTGGCGGCCAATAGGTCCTTCACGCCCGCAGTGAGGCGAATTGCTGCAAATTTAAGAGGAGCTCACCACACACTAAATCAAGACGTGCTGTTTATCATCAAACAGCACTGTCTTGATAGGATACGAATACTGGTGGCCGCAAAAAGGTCACTAGTGAGGCGGGCGAGAAACATCGCGGAAAACATGAAGTTTTGCGATAAACCTTCTCGCCTATTCAACAGCCTCCACGTGTTGTCAATAACCCGCCGGCAGCTGGTCGGGTGGAAACCTTCTGGAAGAACATTTATGAGTTTCCGCAACAACTCAACGTAGATACTCCAGCACTAGCGCAGTTCGAAGCTTTCTGCAGGAGGCTTCGTCAGCCTGAGCTCAATGAACTGCGCTATTCGATAACCCCGGAAGAAGTTCGACGGGCCCTCAAAGGCTCGAAGAACTTCGCCGCTCCAGGCCCTGATGGCCTGAATAACTATTGATGGAAATTTTTTCCATGTACCCACCACCATCTAGCAAGAGTTTTTAACTCATGGCTAGATGGGGAGCAACAGATTCCGAATTGGTTTGTCGAGGGGCGATCCGCGCTAATCCCCAAAAACGGAGATTTGTCCGATCCGAAGAACTACAGACCGATAACATGCTTAAACGCATGTCATAAGATGTTCACACTCATCTTATACATGAGGGTCAAAGAAGGGGGTCGCTGCCTGCAAGGAGAACCTGCTGATCGACAGATGCATCACGCAGGACTCCGTGCAGTATAAGCGTAACCTTTCAATGGCCTGGATCGATTATTGAAAGGCATTTTATACAACATCGCATGAACTCATCATGTATTTGCTCAGATGCCTTGCGATACCCGATCAAATGGTGAGATGCATTGAACAGCTGATGCCGCTCTGGAGGAATCGATTTACCATAACCTCTGGTCAAGTCAGAGTCCAAACAGAGCAGGTTATCTTTAGAAGGGGCATGTTTCAGGGACACTCCCTCCTTTCTTCTGCTTCTCACTACTGCCATTGTCTGTTGCACTATGGAAAACCCGGGGATACAGCTGCGGCACCCCCAGCAATCTATTTTACATGGATGACCAAGAGTACACGCATGCTGTCGGAAAGGAGTTTGGGATCGACAAATGTTCCACGGTTCATCTCAAGAGAGGACAATGCAAGGAATACGGAGAGGATGTTCAGCTCGTAGACGGAAGCATCCTACATCATCTAGATGCTGGAGAGACGTATAACTTACCTAGGGGTGAAACAACGCCACTCCCAAAAGGTAACTACTGCCACGTTGAAGCTGCGGAGAGTAAGAGTCTTCTGCAGCTACATAAGGATAAGCCAATGCATGGGTTCTTCTTCAAGAATATTGAAGACCTTGACTTATCCAGAAACCTGACTTTTGCATTTATCAGGTCAAGTTGGCTGAAGTCGGAAACTGAGGGATTCATAATGGCCTGCCAAGATGGTGTCTTCAACACCCTCGTCTACCGTAGTATAGAGGTAGGTCCCCGACACTAGATGCAGAGCGTGTCGTGGGGCAGCTGATGCATTTGTTGTCAGCTTTTTCAGCTTATGCGGTCTCAGCCTATATCTCCAGGCGTAACGCGGCCCTATGAGTGTAAGACTACCATCTACGACACTCGTACGGTGTTGCCTTATGCTCCGGGGGATATTGAGTCCTTTGTGGAGAATGAGAAGTGCCGAATCTATTGGAACTACTCATTTACCACACTAAATCAAACGAACATTGTCCGAAAAAAGAAGGAAAAACGAACTAATTATCGAGACCTACTCTTTGAACACCGCAGGCTTCACCAAAACCATTCTGTTAAAATGGTTCTGATAATAGGGGTCCTTAGTGGAATGATGGACACACTGCTCTCAAACTTAAAAATCATACTGGCTTGCCGTAATATGGCAGAAATCTTAGCCGGACGAATGCAGAAGGCCGCCATCCTTGGTTACTCAGGGCACGTGATTCTCGGACCAATAGTCACTCCTTACCTTCGGCGTGAGGAGTGGTTATTGGGGCAAATGAATCAGCGCGCCTTCCGGAAGTGTCGTAGCTTCGGAGATAGAGCCTGACTGGGAAATTCCTAACAGACAAAAAAATTGTTCATTTATTCCTTCGATCATTTACATAATGTGGCATAAGCCAGTCAAAGTGAGTATAACAGCGTAAAAGTAGGTAGGTAAATATTAAGTATAAATTCATAATATAACGCAAGGTATAACAAATACATTTTTTTAAGATAAACATTAAAACATTAAATAATAGCAGTTTGAAACCAAAAACAATTGTTCCTGTTGCCTCAACTGTTCTCTTGAATTGGACAAGGGAGAGGTGTTTGATGCATTGAGGCAGATGGTCAAAGAGTTCAATCTCCATGAGTTTGGAGACTGTTAAGTTTCAGCCCTATTGTATTTTGGTAATTCCAGCACGAAAAGGCATTCCTAGTACGATATTTTCCACTGAGTTTTGCGGAATTTCCTGAATCCCCCCAATGTAGACTAACACTTCTAGAATACATGAGCATACGACTGTTGAAATTTTCAGTTGTCTTAATAGTTATCTATGCCACTAGTTCTCATACTTACTCCTGAAATATTATGAATTGCTCGTTTTTATGAAACGAAGACTGTGACAGCCTGGGAGACTCCCCAAACAGCTAATCCACACGAGATGACTGAATTGAATCTGTCAGAATAGAGCATTACTAAGGTAGCTTCATCTACAGTCTTCCTTAGTTCTTGAATCATATTCTCCAAAATATACCCAGAAACTTTGATGATTGGACTTGTTCGAGCGATCTATAATTTTTATATGTTACAGAAAAACTTATTGAAATATTTGGATACAGTTTCTATGACTTCAGAATTGATATTTAATTCAATATGATTTTTATCCATTGAAGATTATTTATTATTGATAGATATATTTTTTGGTTGTAATATTTTTTTTGGTTACAGTAAAGTTAAAAATTATTATAACCAAAAATCACTGAAGTTCCCGAATTAATACAAAACCGTCGAGTCATTTGGTGAAGAAAAAGAATCTTTGCATCCAGTGAAATGATTTGTTTTCAACTCAATGAATATTTTGACGTCGTCAAAGTTTTTCATCCATACCAAATCAACCTTGCCGAGTCACTTTGATAAATAATAATTTTTCCTGTGAACTATTTTCAAAACAAAAATGGCATATGTTCAGTGGTTTTTATGATTTCACAGCTCACTTGGAAATGCCGCTATCTGTCCCGATAACTGGTGTTGATATTTTGTGCATTACTATATTTACAAACCACTCATAGGGAAATGTGAAATCACCACAGTATGGACGCCAAGGTAACAAAGAACAATTGCCTAATCACCTGATAACGCATGTTTCTGCATTATTACAGCTACCTTCGTTTTACAATGCCACAACAGAAATACTGAACAATGAAATTCATAGAAACTATTTTTCTGCAACTTCAGAGATATTTTCTCATCATATACCGAGTATATGGGTTGAGACTGTTACTATTTCCAAAATAATAAATAACTTGGCATAATAATAACAATAATTATACGATGAGAACAAAAAAAGTTTTCTCCCTTCACCACACTAGTAATTTTATTCCTAGATGCGCATTTCGTTAACCAAGTCAACTTCATCAGTAAAATTATTAAACTGTTATTTATTCGAAATAATATCATTGATGAGAAATTTTTTATTTAAAATTTCTTTATAATTAAATTAAGGACACTGTACGTAACGATTAACCGTAAATTCTGTACATGTGAAATGGATTGTTTTTCCCTCGATGAAGCAAGATGCTTTTATCGACGTTAAGAAATAAAAGCCAGTACTCACACCACCGACTTATGGAGTTGAAGTCTTCTTAACAGAATTGACGTTCAACTGAGGCATTACAGTCTAGCATTATGTTCTTGAAACGACTTGCAGGATTTTATTTGAAGAGCTAGATCACTATCATAACTAACAAAGAGGATTGGGCACAGTACAGATCCTTAGGGAACTCAATTTGTGCTGGTCTGTCCGAAGAAAAATAGTGTCCCCAAAAATTAATTGTTTATGTAATTGTGAAAGTTCAGTTGGTTCTGGATACTAGACTCCTCTCACTAGAATTCTGTCGAAAGCCTTGGCTAAGGCAAGATAAACGATGTTAATCGATATTTTTTATCGTAAGCTATCATTCAATTGTTCAAGTACTGTAAGAGATTGTTGGTGGTAGATTTACCGTTGACGAAACCATGTTGTTCTAATGGTACCTATCATTGCGTTTTTTGTTAGGAATTTCTTCTTCTAAAATTATTGTTTTCATTACTTCAAAAGGTACGGATAGGGGACTAAGGGGCTCATAGTTAGTTGACTGGATTAGCTTGTCAACTTTTAAAAAACGGTAGTGACAGACGCTTTTTTCCAAAACATCTCCCGAACAACGAAGTTCTCCGATTTTTTTTCAATTCGAACAAATTCAATGGAGCTGTCATAATACCTATAGAGAGTTCCATTTTAATTAATATTTTGTACTGAGAATAAACTTGTTTTCGTCGAAAATGTCAGTAAATTTAGAATTTCAATAATAGCTAGTTTTTTGATATTATTTTGAGTCTTTGTTCGAATTATTTATGATTTCTTCGAGAATTACCATTGAATTTTGATATGATTTTTTATCAGTACGCTATCACTTAACATAACGAATGTTTTCTCAACAAAGTCCTACTACAAGTTGTCCCAAATTTTAATTTTTGTGGTGATATTTTGTACTACGCTGAGAGTTTTACATTTATTCGACTTATAGAGGTCTAAATCGTTACAATGTTTATATTTTTGAGACTCAGCATGTTGTTTAACCTCAAACTTCTTTCAGTGTTCATATTGTAAGGAAAAGGAAACGTACGCCCGGAAGATATTCAAAATTATTTGCGAAAAGCACAGACAAAGTATTCATTTAGTTCACATCTGAGAGCCATTAAAAATTCAGCCTTCCTGTATGATCTGTCTGAAAAGGATAAACATTGAGACGATAAAATCAAACACATGTGTAAACTTCGGATGCCAATAAAATTATACGAATGGAATTTAACAATTCAAATTGAATAGTTTGTACATACTGTCGGTTGAATTATAAATTTAATGATAATTTCCATCAAACCTTAATTCGAATCATACTAATTACATTTGTGTAGATAGAAAAAATGTTTTCTTTACTTATAACAAATTCCGTTCTTTCCTTATAACTTGGTAATATCTGAATAATAATGGTTATTTATGGTACTAGTGTGTTATGTTGAAAATAAGTCACGCGAGAAAAATTCTCAAGTGACAACAACACACGAGTGGCATACAATGTTTTATACAACAAATGGAAGTAATCGCTTTTTTATGAGATTATAATCAATACGTTTTGTGATCAAATCAAAGCTACTTGCTTGCGTCAAAGTACCCTATAAATAATGTCAGAATGACTTGACAGTGACTTTTTTACATTTTGATCAAAGCAGGTTGTTTGTTTCGATGCCACGGGCCTGATACATTGTAAGCAAATGTTTAACTACATTTTGACATTTTTTTCTGCAGAAAAGGATAGCTTTTTTGAAGAAAAAATGTATAGAAAATGGAGAAAACCGATGAAAATTACGTTCCTGAATTCTTACAGGAGGAGTTCAAAATGAGTCTTGGATGAATTCACGGAAGATAAAAGGTATCGATGGAAATATTCTATTGGCTTATTTTTCACATTTGCAAAAACAATCGACTCATCGTCGCTATGGACCAAAGGCTTGATGCTTCGCTCGACTAGACACCTTAATAAAAAAAATCGACATTTCAAAATATGGCAAAGTTATGAGCTTTTTGAAAAGCAAATCACAGGGATACAATCCAAAGAAGTCCAAGACATTACAAAGACCTGAAATAGAGAAGTTGGTAATAGCCACAAGCTATCAAACAAAATTTTTTTTTGGATCTTACGTAGTTTGGCCTCCTGTACAAATAATCCCAATGAAATTTTTCGGTGGTCTCAACTAATTTCGGATATATGGGACTATTTTTGAGTGATGACTAGCATTTTCTAGGACACATTTCTACCGCAGAAAAATACTCTAAATTCTTCCTTCTTTAAACTAACACAATGTGCATACCCTAATAGACCTGTTTCACTCTCTTCAATGAAAACGGTATTTTTTGGGGAAAAAAACTCATAATTTTTTTATGATTACACAACCAACAAATCTATGCAAAACGGTTAGTGAATTGTATTCATGTTAAGTTGGTTTCTGGAAAAAAGTGGGTGAATAATTTCCTATTGTGTTGTTTTGATATTTTTAAAAAAAGGTTGAATTTTTGGATAAACAATGCCGTTTGTAATAAAAAAATTGTGTGAAACGGGTGAATTATGGTGTGAACATTGTGTTACTTTGAGTGTTTTTTCCACAGTAGAAATGTGTCCTAAAGAATGCCAGTCATCGCTCAAAAATAGGCCATATCTCCGAAATTTGTTGAGACCACCAAACATTTCATTGGGATTTTTTGTTCAGGAGGCCAAACTACGTAAGTTCAAAAAATGTGTAGATAGCTTGTGGCTATTAGTTAACGGCATTTTATCGAGAAGTTTTTGAACAAAGCTCCCGACGACGAGAACATGTTGATGAAAGTGGCTTCGATATCGGGAATTAGCGGTGTTTGTAGATGCAATGAATTGGTCAATTTGAAAATAGAAAATATTTAAGACAAAAGGAAATATTTTCACGTAGTTTTGCCAAACACTAAGACCAAGAAATCTAGAAGTTCACCATACTTTAAGAAGGATTTCCGGTCAACCCGATCAATTTGTGTAAAAAATACATCTCTTTGAGACCAAAGAATACTAGTTCTAGCCGCTTTGTTTTTTACAAAAATGGATGGTGTACCAGCCAGTGTAAGGGAATAAATACGTTGTCGAAGATACCTTCAAGAATTGCAATGTTTTTGAAATTGGAGGAACCAGCGCTCTACACCGGTCACTGCCTGAGAAGATCTTCGGCGACTCTTTTGGCCAATGCAGGGGCTAACATGACTACTTTGAAGCGTCACGGAGGATGGAAGTCGTCGACGGTAGCAGAAGAATACCTAAAGGAATCGGTGCGTAACAAAATAACAAATTGTAGAAAACATACAAGGTTCTAATGTGTCGGCGTCTTCAAGCACTATCAGCAGCTGTACGGATATGGTAGCGTCTGGTCCCAATGGGCCAACGAATTTTACAGTGACTTCAAATTCGAATAAACCGTTAGCATTTTCCTTTAATTTCAATATCAATGTGAATTTTGCTTGTAATAGATCCATACTTTAAAGTCGGACCCCCGACTTTAATCTCGTGGGTCCAACTTTAATCCTGTGGGCCCGACTTCAATATCGGGGTCTGACTTTAATAAGAATAATAATAAGTTTATTTCTCTTGTTGAAAAGTACAAAATAGAGGATAATTCAAATGATTCAATAACAAGGAAAATGTCATAAAATCCTAAATACAAACACAAAATTATCTGCACACACACAGAATACATACGTATATAACTGAATCGAAGGTATAGTAAAAATATAAAGAAATCTCGGAGGTCCAACTTTAATCTCGGGGGTCTGACCTCAATCTCGGGGGGTGCAACTTTTTTCTAAGAATGTATGTAATTTGATTTGTCACTTGACAGTATGAAGTTTGATATTTGAATGCCAACTTTCCCGCCACTAGAGTGAATCAGTTTGTGTCTGCTTTTTCTGAATTCTCAATATTTCATATACAAAAGCTATACAAACTATACCAAACGGAAAACGCCAAAGGCAACCAGCATAATTTTGTTTTCATTCGGTTAAGGGGATCACCTGCCGACTAGTTTTGAGTTATATGCCTCCATCATCGCCAGGGTAGGTCAATACAATCATCTGTGAATTTGGCATCATTTTCATTCGTGAAATTTGATTCCTTGGGTACGAAATTTTGATTTTATTTCGTAGAATGAATGTAAACTGTTTAATTTTTCATTCCGACGGTGGAAAACATTCATGGGTTCAAGTGGACTAGAAAGAACAGCTTCAAAAATTATATCCTACTATTTGCTAACAACACGAACATCTTTAGGTCGATGAAAATTTCTGTAACCAACCAGATCTCACTAACTGATATATACTGAAAATCCCCTCAAAAAAAGAAATAATATATTCAACAATATTACTATGCCACAAAGATAATCAATTCAAGTAACTAATAAATGATGTTCCACTTTAATATGAAAACCACATTAAAGACCTTGGAACATACTTCAACAATGAATCGAATTTTCCATAAAACCTTATAAAAACTATATCGTCATTTAAAATCATGCTGTTTTATTTTATGGAATGCAGAGACTATATACAAACATAATAGGTTATGAAACATAATTTGAATCATAAGTTTGATCTCAAATTGAAAAGTGCTCTTTCACCTGGTCTCCAGCTCAATACTTATGCACTGTTATATCTCAAACTGTCCTGTAGGTAAATTGCTATTTAGACAGTAGAGATTTATTCATTCAGGAATGTCAAATGTTGAAGCCAATCGATATTATACCTCACAGTATGTTATAGCAAATCTGCAGCAAGGTTCCCTTATATATACTGAATACTCACTAAAAAATATACAGTCCTGTTGTAGCTTTTAGCACAATAACACCCGACAAATGCCAATACTAGACTGATTGATCCCAGTATGACGACTAGGATTGGAAGTTCCACAAACTCCAGTCCAATATACGGTCTCGGCCATTTCAGTTCTCTAGTGTGTACAACTCCAAGGGCTATTAAAGACACGCTCAAAATCTGTAAAAGGAATTACGTTTCTAAATCAAACCCAGACCCATGGTTTTAACAAGCATCTGATAAAATTCAAAGACAGAAAAGACATGCGTTTGGCCAACAAAGTTAACATCATCAAGACCTATGCGTTTTCTAATTTGAAATACTGAAAGTTTGTCTTTTTACAGCCCAAAAAGTAACCCCCAGTGTTAACTATTTTGGGATCATTTTGAAAGATTTTTTAAACGGTATTGGGGATCCAGTGATCATTTGAGACGTCTTTGATCAATTTTCTATGAGAGCAAAATTCTAAACAAAATAGCGGTGCATATTGTTTAAACTCCCAAATAAGGGTCCTTTTGACTAGAATACAGAAGTTCTCTGTCCTCCAGAAAGGTGAATGAGAGATGATTTCCTTAATTTTGCTAAGATTCAATTAAACCAGGTATAACCCTATCTGCCTCCTCATTCAAATTTCTTGCTATTTTGAGGCATAGAGAACTTTTGTTGAAACCAAAAAAGATTGGACGATTCTACAATTGTAACTGCCCCGTACTGGTATTATGAGACCAGCGAACCAATACGATCGAATCACGCTGTTGGTCGATGATTGTATGTATACCTTCGTTGGACCAGCTCCAGATAATGGGGAAATCTTTTGTTTTTGTACCATAGATAATTTTAGGATAGGTATTCCTTTTTTTGTATTTTAGAAATACAAGAATATTGTTCTGTGAACAAATTTCACTCCGGCCTCAGGAAATAAAATTAAAAATATCCCTAGGAAGTGAACGTGCTGATAGCCATTTATTCGGAAGGATCCTCACATGAGAATTTTAACATAATGTATTGCCATTTGGTTTCGCATGAATATAATTCACTGCATTTTTTGTCATATAGAGAATTGAAAAACATTTCGAATAACGTATTGTTTGACCCCAAATTAAATAAAAAAAATATCAAAAATATAAACATTCTATATTATCAAACATTTGAACAAAAAAAATTTCAAATTGTTCAAAAGGTAGCAGGAAGGCAGTAGCTTTGTGGATATATTGTATAATATTTCTGAACTATAAATCCTAAATGGATTTTCCAATTACCACAAACGTATTGTGGCTTGGAAGATGCTTGAGATTTTACCCATCGGTCGTAGCATTTGGTAAGAGGCCAAAAAAAACTCTGCCTCATTCTCCTATGGGATTTCAGACCCGAATGCACTCCATTTGTATTTGTTGGTTGCCTCCGTGTTGGAGTTTTTCTTGGAACTGAATCTAATTACAATCCTGTCTGTTGGAAGTTTGACATGGTGTACCTTTGGCAATGATTTCATCATACATTTGATACCAACTTTGACCAACCTGATGTGACCTATCTAAGCAGCTATTCTCGTCACGATGTAGAGAGATAAGGTCCCTAAGTGCTACTGTCGAAGTAAATCTCATTTCTTGTCATGCAAGCCTCTGTACATACTCTTCTTGCTAAATAATGTGTAGTCATGCTATATGGCATGCCAGCACCTCATAGTTGATGATGGGCGAGCTCCCTGTGAAATTTTTGCATGCGAATACTGAGCAATTTGCGGTATTGGCGATCTGTTTTATGTGACTGTTCCAGAGAATAGGGTCATCGAATAATTTACTACCTGCTTCCATTCCACGTCTGTTCCGTCAAGAACAACGAACCTCAAATGTCAGCCCCACCGTGAGAATCAGCAGAGGGAGTAGAATCGCAAAGGATCATTTCAAATTGCGCTTGGTCACGATAACCATGTCGTCAGCATTTCCATAGCAAGTACTACCTTAATCAGTTAGTGCCCTGAGTAGTACATCCGCCATGAGGGTCCACATCCTAGTTGTATGTGGGCATCCTCTAGTTGTACTGGTCTAGAAGCTGTTGTCACCTACTTTTATTTCAGTAATTGTCGTTGTCAGTATTTCTCTCAGTTATTAGAAATATTCCTTTTGCTTTTTGCCCCTTCTTTATCTACGGATGTGAAGATGGAAATTTCTTATTTTTGAGTGAGTTGATCTGCCACAGCAATGCTGTGCTGGATCTGACTATCTTCGATTTTGAAGTTCTTTTTGCCTCTTGACTGACCAAACTGCCATATTTGCCCCTATCCAAACATGAGTTAAACACTCTTATAAGATGGTGGTGGTTAATTATTGGGAAATCGCTCTCTACGATTCATCTGGACCTGGAAGAACATGCGATCGTATCCTATTATGACAATGCATCTACAAGGTCAAGAAAGAAAAGGGGTTCACCTCTCCTCTCTCGGTGGATAAATGCCAGTTTGGAGAAAAGTGTAATCAAATCATGTATTGTCGGAATTACAATCACTGCTAGAGCAAGCAGGGGATGTCCGCAAGAATGGGTGTTATCACCTCTTCCGTAGACGAATTATTGAAGAAGCTAACATCCAATGACATGACTGAAGTCACTAGTTCCTAACAGGGTAGAAATTCCTTTTGCACAAGAGGCAAAATACTTGGAAGTCACCTTTGATCACAAGTTGACATGGAAAATAATTCAGAAAAGCTTGATAGCCCTCAACCTGTGCAGATAAATGTGCGGTAAAAACTGGGGGCTACAACCAAAAATTATAATATGGCTATAAACCCATAAATGGTTCGGTGGTATGGGGGCAGGCTGGGGAGATCCAAATAAGTGACATCAGAAGGCAAGCCTGCCTGGTAGCCACGGAAGCTACGAGGACAACCCCAACAGCCGTCTTAGCAGTCTTGATGAACCTACCGCCAATTCATATCTACATACAAGGCATAACCAGGCAGTTGAAAATAAATTGACCAAAAGACAAGCACCCATAAGCAGTCTACATGGTAAGATGTACAACAAGCTATAGAAGATCTCCAATCAATACAATAATGGCCTGCTACACAGACGGCTCAAAAACCAAGAAAGGTGCAGGAATTAATGTAGCCAAGCTTTGATTAACAAGTGACGATATTCCATGCAGAACTTGCAGCAATATGTCACTGTGCAGAAGAGTTACTAAGGCAATAGTTTGAGGAAAAGACTATTGTAAAACCTACAAGAGTTGGACAGCCAACACAGATTGTCCTTAGCCGGGATAACATATCACACAGGCTACGAGGGCTAAGGAGAGGCAGATTCACTAGCCCTAGAAGAAGCACGACAGACTTCAACTGCTCCAGCACCTTCCTGTAGTATAGCGAAAGCGCTGAAAAAACAAACAACAGTACGTGGGTGGAAAAAAGCGCTGTGAATTTCTTCACGTTCAATCTAAGGTTATCGGTGTAAAACATAAATTTTGGATAAATATTCACTAAGCCAGAACAGAAGAACAAGAAGGATCCTAGTTGGGCTCCTAACAGGGCACAGTTATCTCAACAAACACATTGGATTGTCAGATACAATATGCAGTTTTTACCAAGAAGATGAGTACACTTCAGCACAGGCAAAGGTTTTCGATGATTGGGGAGAAAGAAAAACCACAACTCTCCCATTACCTGAGGGCTGGCCTGGGGTGTGCAGTAATGAAGATGTTTCTAGACAAGAAACTCTAACATAACATGAGGGCACACACAATAGATCTGCAAAGGTCGCAGTGAAGGGGCTACTGAAGAACATAACATAACATTTATCTTGATCTTTATCCTATCAGGACTGCGTTGGTTGGTAGTCAACTGGTGAGCTCTTCTTAATTTTGCTACTGATCACCAAAATGTGGGAATGTAATCCATCACACACTGTTGTGTTGTACGTGTTGTGTCTCAGGCTTGATTTTTGTTTGACAAAATATACTTCGAGTATTGAGATATTTTTATGGATAACGGTCTCTTGGTCTCTTCGATGTAAGAATCTCTACATTCACATGGGACCTCGTTAATGCTGTTTTTGCTGGATTCTGCTGTATTTTCTGGGTTCGTCTTGGCAAGGAAGCTTCGTAAGATACTGCCAGATAGGAAGCAGCTCCTAATGTACTTGTTTTCGATCCTTTTGATTTTCTCGGAGATACTTCTGAGGTATGGATGGATGATAAATGGATTTTGTGATCGTTCTTCGATCGTCTTGGTTCTCGAGTTGTTTCTGTACTTCTCTTAGGATTTTCTTAGTGCATCCAGTGACTCCTGATTGCTCTTTTGCTCTTTTCACCAATGTTCTTACGATTTCTCTATTTGTGGAATTTAGATGATTGAAACAAAAGTTGAGATAGTGTCTTATGTGGGTTTTCTTTCTGTGAACAGAGGTGCGGATGCCAGTGTCATTTTTTTTCCGAAGTTTAAATCGAGAAACGCCAAGGTACTAGAGCTTTCCTCTTCTATTCGATTTCCTCGTGTTTATCTCCGTGGTTCCATAAGATGAATATCCAGGTGAAAGGGAAGGTCCCATCGACAGTCCGTCGACTCATGAGAAGAAACGGCATTTTCCTGAAATGATGAGTGATGTAGGCAGCACTAGAGTAGTTACAATATAGCGTATGTGGGTAAGTTCTTTCATGAAGATATATGTCTCTTTTCAGTTTCTTTTTGATGGTGCTAAGGAATTCTTCTATGGGAACATTGGTGTCAAGGCTCTCCACGTCACAGCTGATGAAACGATCTTCAGGTCCTACTCAAACCTCTTTGATAGTGTCCACGAAATTCTTAGAATTCTTGACGGAGATTGCTGACCATGCTTGGACTGAACACCATCGAATTCTTTGGGACGAGTGTTCTTCATAGAGAAGAACATTGGTACAAACGAAAATTCATATAAATCGCGTGTATCGATACCAAAGCGCTTTAAGTCAGCCATGTGTGGAAATTAAATACATATGGAGACCGCTCATAGACCGCTTTGGAGGGAAGAAAAAGCGTGGAATTAGAAGGTTACAAGCAATTGAAACGTTGTGAAAAAGTAAAAGAAGTCAAACATCTTTCAAACTATTGAGACGACGGACCTCCGAAATCCAACTAGTCAAGTCATCAAACATACCCCTTAGAGTCTTTGCATGGAAAAGGCTACATGCTCTGGGTGTCCTCTACACCCCAGAGTATTAATCTTTGCCATGCATTTTCTCTAGGTAGGCTCTCGCAGCAATAGAGAGAATCGTCCCTCAAATCTTTAATGAAAAATTGTTAAAATTGTTATATCCGTCAATAGTCTGCACCCGTACGAGCAACCCTCAGAAGTCCCCGAGAGACTTGTGCGAGCTAGGAAAATCGTAGTTCTTACCTTTTTAGACATTTGATGCCATGCACAAGACCGGTGACCGTGCTGAGATTCGAACCCTTGCACCTACGGATGATTGGATTGAGAAGCGAGCGCTTAACACGCACGCCACCACGGCCCATTCAAAGCGTCCGTTGGCGTCACGTTTGTCAGAAGTGGACAAAGCTTCGTTAATAGCCCCGGCGAGTCCTAATCCGATGGGGTCAACCCACAGCAGTCATAGGAAGAATTGTTTTTTTCTTCCAGACAATGTGTCTGTGCTGAGGAACCGATTTTTCAACTGTTGCTCGGGTATGTGGTGTCAAAATTCATCAGAAGCTCAGATGATTGATATTTATTTATTATTACCTCAGTTGATATTTACATGTCTCCAACAAAAATGCGTGATATATATACTGAGAAATGATTAAAATAAAAAAATTAAACGAATCCCTCTCAACTTGGCATGCGTTTGAAGCAGATCTTGCACCTTAATAAAATCAAAATTTCTCAAATAATCGTGTTGAAGTGACTCACCCCAAAACAGATGCTAAACACCAGCAGCGTCACCCTCAGCACATTCGCATTGGGCTCAAACTTCATCCTCCTGTACCTTTTCCTCAGCACATATCGAAAATCACTGCAAAGCAATTGTAACTTCAAAGGATTCATCGTAAACCAGTTATGATAAGATAAGCTCTGCTGGAAACTGTCAAGTTTATGGCGAATCTAATCACAAAATCTACGGCGTCGTTAAAAAATCACACGGAAGGTGACTCCCAGCACGAAAACGTAGTTTAATGACGAATTATTGTTATTGGGAAGTTGCTAAATGGTTGCAAGGTGAATTTGCCTGGAAAATAGGTGTTTATGCAATGTGTTTTTTATGAAATATTTTTACTAGATGCTCACCTAGAATGAAAAAAATTCTGATGTTCTAGAGTTCATCTGAATAAAACATCAGTTGAAGGAAGTTATCTCCAAGCCCCTTTTCTGACATTTATATCTGTGTTACGGTTTCCAAACCTAATTTAGTGTACTTATTACTGATTAAAGAACGATTAAAATGTTATACAGGGTGTTCCACATTAAGACGGCACCATTGCAGCTTCGTTATTAGGTACTGATGTTACGAATTCGCTTATACGGTCAAACTAGTGGCATTTTTAATGGCCCTCTCGAAGCTGGAGACTAAAAATATATAGTCGCGTTTCAAAATATTTTATAAAATTATGTTTTTCAAATGGAACACCTCATATTTTATTATACAGTTCAATTCATAATTACATTAGAAACAACATAGCTCATTGACTTTTCCTCTCAAAGTTGAAAATATTTAATAAAGCGTTTTATTTTGTACACCTCATTTTTCAGGAATCCCCAAAAATCTGGGTGTGTCATGTCCGGTGAACGAGGGAGCCATTTAACAGGACCATTTGTAGGCATCCAACTGTTTTTCACAACATTCTTTTTACTCCATTGAAATTATCCTGCTGAAAATAGACAAGCCTACAGATCGAAATCATCGAAAGAATCTTCCAACACTCTTGTTGATAAATTAATGTGGTCAAAACATATGGCAGAAACATGGAATGGCAATTCTGCTTCTAAATAGACCACATCAAACATCAATACTAAATCGTTTTTGCAGATTATGGAGGTAAACTAGAAATTGATTATTATACATTCCACCATTTGAAAAATTTGCCTTATCGCTCCATATGATATTTCTATAGACGCCCGACAAAACCCCAATCATCTCTCTGGATCACCAGGTTCTAGTGTTTGCAATGGTCGCAACTGATAAAGAGAAATCTTAGGTTTCCCCAGATTTCGTTGTGTAAGAGACAATGGAACAACTATTTCTCTTGATAAGTCTCTGATGGAATTACTTAGATTTGCATCAAAAAGGCTAAAACGTCATTTTCTGTATCCTCAGATACTACAAAAGGCTTTTTGGTTCTCTACTTCTCAAGAACGTTTTCACTGTTCCTGAATCGTCGAAGAAGCACAGCAAAAAACGCCGGTTAGGTAATTCACGATATTTTTCCAAGTAGGATTCTAACATTTCAGATTGTTCTTGATGGAAAAACCTCATTTCAAAAAGTATTCGAACAGTCGACTGTTACAACATTTTATGACCTGATATACAGGGCTTTTCACGATGAGCGTTAATTAGACGTTTCTGGCAAACCAGACAACGGATCAACCTGAAAATTTGACAGTATGCATAAATGAACATGATCTACACGCCTAAAATATTTTAGACGATGCGGCGTTGCCGCTTCTACTGTAAAATAGCGGTTACTTTGATTTTTCAAATGGAACACCCTGTATATAATATCATATTATGATTTCTTATCACTTCGTCAACAACTTCATATAGTATTTCTCTATACCTATCTCTTACCATTTATGTGAACAAAGTATCCGCATTTTCTAACGACCCTGTATGAGGCAAAATATATGGCTCCGAAGTGAGGATCCTTATGGTATCACTTCACTCCATTCCGAATTTGATCGTCTTAGTACCAGAGAGTTCAAGATTATCAGCGTTTATAAAAGTATATGTTTGGTGAAAAAAAACCAAAATTAATTTATATCTCTTAGGCGTGTAGATCATGTTCATTTATGCATACTGTCAAATTTTCAGGTTGATCCGTTGTCTGGTTTGCCAAAAACGTCTAATTAACGCTCATCGTGAAAAGCCCTGTATAGTTTCAAGAAATCATAATAATTTTATGTTTTCGAATCAAACACATTTTTTGCAACCGCACGAATATGACGCTACAGTATTGATTCATAGAATATTTATGGCTAGTGAAATAGTTCGAAGACAGAAATCGTTGTTTTGTAAATATCAAATAGATGAATGATACCAAGTGAATGGTACTGACATGATGATAGAATTATGTAGGAAATGCTAGTTAGTGTCTCGTCTATACCTTACGAGTATCGTGGGTAGTACAACACTTGTAGCGTCGCGTTTTGCCTGTCAATCTAGACTAAGACCACATAAGCTCGATCACCAGACCCCCCACTACAAGCTCTGGATTTAGTGTCAGGGACCTCTATACCCATCACGCGACTACGGTAGGCAAGGGTATTGAAGAAACCATCTTGGCAGGCCATTAGGAATCCCTCGATTTCCGACTTCAGCCCACTTGACCTGAGAAAAGCGAAGGTATTCAATGTTCTTAAAAAAGACCCCATGCATTGGCTTATCCTCATGTAGCATTTACAATATTTTTAACACTTCCGGGACCAAACAATAAACATCACGTTGTTATATAATGTACTATTATGACATGATATAGTTTCAAGAATTCATAATAATTTATGTTAACGAATCAAACACATTTTTCCCATCCGCACAAAGTTTTCAATATAGTAGAGCTCAAGCTTTGAGAAAGTAATTGAGGCTCTCGTGAATAAAATGCTTTTGAAACTCCTTATGGAAAATAAAAGGCTTTCAGATGGTTTTTTAAAGAATAAGAGTACCGACACAGCTCAGTGTGAGTTTGTTGATAAGATTGCTAGGGCTTTGGACAAGAAAAAAGTTGCGTTAGGATTGTTTATTGATTTCTCCAAAGCCTTTGATTGCGTGAATCATGAAGTTCTCCTATACAAATTGCAGAGATATGGCATTGAGGGCCTTGCGCTTCAGTGGTTTGATTCTTATCTTGGGAATAGATACTAACAGGTCAAATGCAATGGCTTTGTCTCTGATTCTGTTCCAGTTAGGGTTGGAGTACCACCAGGATCCATATTGGGGCCCACTCTGTTTCTTATTTATATCAATGATTTACTGGAACAGATGAGTCATGCTACTACTCAACTCGTAGCTTATGCTGACGATACTAATTTTCTTTATGTATCCGATAACATTGATGATGTTATAAACCAAGCAGATCACGTGTATCAGAATGTGGGTGAAGGGGTTGAGAAAAATTGTCTGTGTTTCAATGATGAAAAATCAGTATTGATTACTTTTAAAACTGGTCATTCTCATGTTGAAACTCCCAATACTATTGCTCTGAACAACACTGATATTTTTTGCCACCTCAAAGCTTTTAGGTCTCACCCTCCACTGTAACTCGAGATGGGACACACATATCAATAATTTGGCCTCGAAACTTACTAAAACCTGCTATGCACTCTGTATAACATCTCAACAATGTAGCAAGAATATTGTTAAACATTTATATTTTGGATGTTCACATTCAAACCTGTAGTATGGTATGCACTGGGGGAACTATACGGATGCTCATAGAATTTTTATGTTACAGAAAAGGGCCGTCCGTATTGTGTCAAAAATCGGACCACTAGAATCATGCAGAGAACATTTCAAGCCTCTCAATTCTTGCAATGATATCGATTTATATATATGATGTGGTTTGCTTTGTTTTCAGAAATATATCATATTTTCTGAAAGAGTAGAACATACCCACGAAACTCGTATGAAAAACAGATTGCTTCCATCGAAACACTCCTCTAGCCTATATCAAAGGGGTATCTTTTATAATTGTTGCAAACTATTTGATACTCTTTCTAAAGATATATAGAACTCGAGAAATATTCATGTGTTCAAGAGTGAGATGAAACGGTTATTATTGAAGAAAACCTACTATTCGCTGGAAGAATTTTATCGTGATTTCTGATCATTCCCATCTATTTTTAAATCCCTGTTTTAAATCTATGTTTTTATCTATACATTTATATGTCGTCTGTTTTTTCACTTGCCAATTTTTTTAGTCTTTTAAAATTATCTACCATCTGACATTGTCACATTAGTGTATTGTATAGTTATGTTACTGTATTTAGTTCTTTCTTGACTGAAAATAAATGAAATGAAATTAAATGAAATGAAATTAAATGAAATATTTTGATTCACAAAATATATATGGCTAGTGAAATAGCTCGAAGACAGAAATGGTTGTTTTGTAAATATCAAATAGCTGAATGATACCACATGAATGGTACTGAAATGATAGAATTAGGGAGGAAATGCTAGTCAGTGCCTCGTCTATACCTTACGAGTATCGTGGGTAGTACAACACATGTAGCGCCGCGTTTTGTCTGTGAATTTAGACAGACCATAAGCTCAATCACTACAACCCCCCCTACACGCTCTGGATTTAGTGTCAGGGACCTCTATTCATACCCATCACGCGATTACGATAGACAAGGTTATTGAAGACACCATCTTGGCAGGCCATTAGGAATCCTTCGATTTCCGACTTGAGCCCACTTGATCTGAGAGAAGCGAAAGTCTTCAATTTTCTTGAAGAAGACCCCATGCATTGGCTTATCCTCATAAAGCTATAGGAGCCTCTGACTCTCCGCAGCTTTGACGTGGGATTTTTGCTGAACGGGTTCCACTGTTCAGTGTCGAATATGAGACCGAGCTGCACGGGTTGTTGCTTCGAAAAGAAATATGGTCCAATCTCTGCGTTTTCATGATTGCATACTAGGCAGAAAATGGGATCTGAACTTCTGATGACTTTACATGCTTCATCCAGACACTTCAAACTGAAAAGTCCACGGCCTCCCCATCGTCTGGGAAAGTATAACCTTGGAACGGACAATTTAGGACTCAAGCTCCTATAAATATGCATCATTTAGCGAGTTTTCACGTCGAGTTGTCGCAGCTCCTCTTGAGTCCATTTCATCACTCCAAAAGAGTAGAAAGAGAACAGCAAGCATATTAGTTGCAGCAACTTTGTTCTTCCCGACAGATCTGATGAGTTTATGCTGATACTTGCCGCTTGCCGCCATTATTATTATTATCAATACCATTGTTATTATAACAACCGCATTCTGCAAGTTGGAGGAGATGAAACATTTTTGAAGAATAAGGCTGTTTCATCTCTGGCTGAATCGTTTTTGCTTCCGACATATCAAAACTTCAAAAGTAGAAAAAATTCAGGGGCGTTGGGATAGAAAGAGTGAAATGAAAAAATCTAAATGAAAAAAAAATAATTTTAAGGTGAATCTTCTCATCAAACAGGCGTGTTATGATCAAATAAAAAAGTTTTGATTTGGCTGGGACTTTCATCGAAAGACACCTGTTTCAAGCCCAGACAACTGAAATATTAATTCAGCTTTTTCAAAAAATATAAACTACGTCAATTTCACTCGACTCGCATTTCGCCATCAAAGTTAGAATCTTCGGGAGCTGAAGCTTACTAATTAGATCAGTAAACTTTGTGAGGTTGAGGAGGTTTTTGTGTGGTTTCGGGGTGGTTTCTTGAATTGTATTCACACCTAGAATTCCAAATATTCATTTATTCGATCATCATTTATATCAAAATGACGTAAAAATAGTAGAAGACACTGCGGACCAAAAATTAGTAAACGCGTTAATGTACTGTATAAATCATCAAAAATTAACATACGATGTAAACACGTTCGGCGAATACTAATAAAACTCTCACCTTCTCATTTTGTTACGCTACCTGAGAGGCATTTATTAACTTAGCTGTTTGCTGGAATTCACGCGTACAATATACGTATGCTTCGTAAAAATTCGCTATTCACTGGCTTTGAGAATTTTTCCTATCGCACCATACCAATTATTCAAACTGAAAAATTGTTATGCTCGCCTTTCTCGTAGCCTAGTCGTTATCTTTGTACAAGGTGGACCAACAAAAATAGTACGCGTGGTATTCCTGCAAAACCAACGATATGAAATTATTCTGTCTCAAGAAACGAACAATTCTGCCAAAAGTTTAGCTATCCATTTTTTGACTGAGATAGTGACCCAGTAACCCCTTCTAATCATCAATAACAACAGCTTTATAGTGAAACCTAATTTGTTGGGGTTCATCATGTTCATCATGTATTGTGAATTCCCCTTCACACCCTCTACGAGGTGTTACTGATTTCATTATTATTTGAATTACGTTCTCATGATATCATATTGCGATATTAATTAAAACAATCTCTATTTCTCACTGAGGCTCTCCTTGATCGCGAGGCACTTTGCTGACTCCATTGTTCTACTTACCATAACTTCATGTTTTGTCAGTTACCATCACGCTACGGCGTCTTGGTGACGATTATGCGTCTTTTTAGCGTCGGCTATAAAATAGAGATTACACGTATAATCGAGATTCATTGATAGTTGTTCATTATTGATTCATTTTTTTTATCGTTAACCTAGCACTAAGCACTGCTGATTTTGCCAACCGGCATTTCGTAACTGCAACATTTTTCTATATGGAATAGATATTTTTGGAACCTGTGAGTGTTTTCCTCGAAAGTCTAACCCCAACTACAACAGTGGTGTCAGGTGTGGGGTGTTAAATTAAATTGTGGATTAGCCGACGTTGAAGTGTTGAAAAGTAAATTTCAGCGAATAGCTGTTGGAATACAATCATTTCTGAAAATACAGTCAACCACAACATATGGATCACTCGAGAACAAATACCTGTTACATAACTCACCAAAAATGTATCAATACATCCAGACATTTTCCGCCAATAGAGTAGTACATGATGTTATGAATTTGGGTTCACTTGCCTAACTCGTTGCTAGTCAAATTATAATAATAATAATAATAATGTGTATATATATATTTTTGTAATGAAAGTTTTTTTTCATTTCAGAGTTTTCGGCCAGAGTCTATTATCTTGGGACAAGTCCCATAAAAATCACTCAGTTGTGTATGTGAGGAAATCGGGTTCGAAAGTTTGAACCCCTTCCAAATGTAACATTATCAATGGAAGAGCAAAGCGGCAGTACGTGTATTGCAGATTTGAACTTCGCCTTTTGGTAAAAATGTATCCCATTTTTTTTTCCAATGAAGACTATTATTATTATTATTATTATTATTATTATTATTATTATGTATTTATCTGAATAATTTTAAAAACAAAATCAACTCGAATATTTGTACCGGAGAGTATCAATGCAATGAAACAAATAATATCGACAATTCAAATTCAAAAATAAGCAAATAACTTCTCCTTCATTTATATTATTGGAGGAATAGAGCTCGTATCCAAGTCAGTGGTGGACACGTCGAACAGTTTATGAGATACAAAGGTTTCGGAAAAAATTGTTCAATAATAATAATAATAATAATAATATTTATTCATTCCTCATTTAAAAGTACAAAATAAAAAAAGAAGAAGAAACTTATTTTTATATAAGTACAATGACAAGGAAAACGTCAGAAAGTTTGTACAGTTAATAAAAAATAAAATAAAATAAAATAAAATAAATAAAATTTTATCAGTTAAAATTCATCTAGTGTGTAGCAATTTTTTTCCAATAAGGCTTTCTTTAATCTTGCTTTGAAAATGTCTAAATTTGGTGAATATTTTGTCATATCATCTAACTTGTTGAAAAGTTTAGGTCCAAGATAAAGAAAGCTTTTCTGATACAGAGTAGTTCTATGTGTATTTGGCACTAATTGATTTCTGAATCGCGTGGAATACTGATGTTGCTGAGCAAGAAATTTTGATTTGTTTCTGTATACGTAACTACATAATTCATAAATATAAAGACCAGTGATAGTAAGTATTTTAAGGTTTTTGAATGCATCTCTACAAGATTCTCTCCATCCAATACCGGAAATAATTCTTGCTGCACTCTTTTGCAGAATAAAGACTCTTTCAGCAGCTGTCCCAGTCCCCCAATTCAGAATTCCGTACCGCAAATGACAATTTATGGTCGCATAATCCAAATTAAGTAGTATCCTCTTACTGCAGAAATTGGCCATAAATCTCAAAGCATAACAGTTTCTTCTTAATTTATTACAAAGTGTTTCAATGTGAGGGGTCCATGTGAGTTTGTAATCCAGCGTGACACCTAACATCTTAGCAGTTTCACTAGATTTAACTTGCATTTCCTCATTTTCACAGATACCAAAGTTTTCTGAAATATTACCAATTGTGAACTTTATCAAGGACGTTTTAGATATATTAAGTGTCAGCTGATTTTTATTTGCCCATATTTGAATTTGTTCATATAAAGTCTCGGTTTTCCCTTTGACTGCTTTTTTTTTGAATAGCTTCTACAGTCTTCTATCTTTATTTTTAAGATATTTTGTCATAACAACACTCTTTCTGTTCCTCACTGTGGCAACTGATTTTTTTTTATTAGAGCATCCGTTTAGGTTGTATAATTTGATTGCACTTTTTACAAATCCACAATAGTTCGAGAAGAATGCCTTTCAATAAGTATTCCAGTTTCAACACCCTGTACCTCTGTTGAAAGAATACAGGGGTACCCTTCTCTCTAAGCGTTTCCACAAAGTGGAAAATAAAGGCAAACATATATCAGAAAACAACTACTTCCCTGGCTAACACCACGACGGACATTGAACTAACTGACAGATATTTGTGCAACGTTCTTCAAGGAAGACCCAATTGCAAGTGCTTGCTCGTAACTAAACAGAAAATTATCCTTATGTTTCGAGGTTTATTGCCTCTCATCAGTGACAGGGTAGGTCGGACAACATTATAATGGTCCTGTCCCTGCCAAATGAAGAACGTTGCACAAATATCTGTCAGTTGTAGTTCAATGTCCCTCGTAGTATTAGCCAGGGAAGTAGTTGTTTTCTGACAGATGTTTGCCTTTATTTTCCACTTTGTGGAAACGCTTAGAGAGAGGGGTACCCCTGTATTCTTTCAACATTGTTGATACCTCTCTGGCACAATATATTCGAACTAGTTCGAATGCTTACAGATTTCTCTTCCCGGAGACTGTGCTGCTTGGGAGTGTTTTGTCTTGTTCCGTGCGGATGGCGCTTCGATCAACTTGGTTGTAGATAGTGGTGTTATCCGTGGGGAAATATTAGTTAAACAGTTGATTATTATTCATTTGGCAGGGACAGGACAATTATAATGTTGTCCGACTTACCCTGTCACTGATGAGAGGCAATGAACCTCGAAACATGCATGTCTGCAGGTGGTCATTCCCAGCCAAATGAAGGAAAATCTTCTGTTTAATTACGAGACAAGCACTTGCAATTGGGTCTTCTTTGAAGAACGTTGCACAAATATCTGTCAGTTGTAGTTCAATGTCCCTCGTAGTATTAGCCAGGGAAGTAGTTGTTTTCTGACAGATGTTTGCCTTTATTTTCCACTTTGTGGAAACGCTTAGAGAGAGGGGTACCCCTGTATTCTTTCAACATTGTTGATACCTCTCTGGCACAATATATTCGAACTAGTTCGAATGCTTACAGATTTCTCTTCCCGGAGACTGTGCTGCTTGGGAGTGTTTTGTCTTGTTCCGTGCGGATGGCGCTTCGATCAACTTGGTTGTAGATAGTGGTGTTATCCGTGGGGAAATATTAGTTAAACAGTTGATTATTATTCATTTGGCAGGAACAGGACAATTATAATGTTGTCCGACCTACCCTGTCACTGATGAGAGGCAATGAACCTCGAAACATGCATGTCTGCAGGTGGTCATTCCCAGCCAAATGCAGGAAAATTTTCTGTTAAATTACGAGACAAGCACTTGCAATTGGGTCTTCTTTGAAGAACGTTGCACAAATATCCGTCAGATGTAGTTCAATGTCCGTCGTGGTATTAGCCAGGGAAGTAGTTGTTTTCTGACCGATGTTTGCCATTATTTTCCACTTTGTGGAAACGCTTAGAGAGAAGGGTACTTCTGTATTCTTTCAACATTGTTGATACCTCTCTGGCACAATATATTCGAACTAGCATGCAAGCATGAAAGTGAAAAAGTGAAAGTTTCATTGATTTTTTTGGTAGAATATCCAGTTTTCATTTGATTCAGTAAATAGGATTGCAAAGTTCACATCAGCTCAACAAAATTTTCATTATAAGTATAGTTATTTGTGTTCATAAAAGCGCAATTATCTTGAAAACGGTTGATATTTCAGGATTCAAATAGGCATACATTTTTTACTCAAAATTGATTAAATAATTTTTCCGATTTCACCAGTGGTGTAAAAAATAGGGGAGAAAAGGGAAACCCTTCTTGTACGCCACTGGTGGCAAATAAAAAAATATTTCGCTTCAATTTGGCACCATACTTTCGGAACACCCTGTATACATGAAATGGTTTAGCAAAATAGGCATTTCTGTCTGCGGTGTTTCCGTAGACATAATGGCATAGAGGTTTAGCAAGAGGAATAAAAAGAAATCAGATAAAATTTTGATGGCCTCTCTGCGTACTGAAATTAGTCGGCTAACTTCAAACAATCCTTTGAACTACGCGAACAAGAAGTGAAATTACCAACTACCCTACCTGATAGTGAAAACCACTCGATGTTTCCTCCATATTTTTTGGAAAATAATCTGGCCAACACGGAAACACACTTTATCATTCCTGCAAGGTATTTATCGAAACAGTTCAAATAAAAGGTGGATAAACAAACACTACAAACGAAGATAATTGATGGCTTTTCCATCTATATAAAGAACGCAAAGGGCTTTTCTTTTGAGTGCTCGTTACTGGAAGTTGGCAGTTGGTGTTGCGGCAGTGGTTTTTGTGATCTTCATTGTGATAGATATACGGTACACAATCATTGTTTTTTTTTTAAGAAAATTTGGAAATTCAAATCATAATAATGATAACTTACGTTCATTCACAAAAAATACAATTTTTTTATGTTATACCCTGTAGGCGTTCTTGGTTTTACTATTTACTGTGTATTTAATCCAAAATAATAAACTAACTACTCTTACTGGCTTTCCAATAGGAAACCAAATGATTTCAAAAAAATTCTGCTAAGATGGAGAGAAATTCAATTCAAAGAATGAACTACAGCATAACAACATTCCTAAACTTCTTGATTTTTCTTGTTGACTTCGACTTCCTCGTGCTGATCTTATCAAATTATAATATTTCAGTTCTGTATTTCATCACATTGTAATGTAATTATTCATAATCATACAGGGATTTATTTAAGTATGTGGACAAACTTTGAAGGGTGATTCTTTGAGAAATTTCAGGATGAAAAGTTCATATGAACATAATATGTCCTTAACATCTTTGGTTTTGAAACACAGGGTGATCAAAATCCATTTTTTACGTTTTTTTTGAGTCTTTCTTTTGCAGAGTCATGC
Source organism: Chrysolina americana (assembly GCA_958502065.1). Taxonomy (NCBI): domain Eukaryota; kingdom Metazoa; phylum Arthropoda; class Insecta; order Coleoptera; family Chrysomelidae; genus Chrysolina; species Chrysolina americana. The sequence goes on along the minus strand of OY293419.1, from coordinate 13,049,923 downwards.
CTTGTTTAACACTTGAGTTTTTTTTTATTTGCCGTCACTGACGTATTCTGACAAAGGTGTATTCAGTGCTGTTCCATTTCACATCTTTTTGCTCTCTAAAATGTTTTCATTTACTTGTACGGTTTAAAAGCATAATGAAAAAATTAATGCTATCATTTTTTCAACTGAACTTTTATCTTTGGATGAAATCATTAGATTATAAAAAATAATCAAGTCAAAAAATATTTTTCAATTTATGACTTGTTTTTTAAACTGACTAAAACAGCTATGAATAAACTAACTGAATATTTTATAAACTATCATTCTCTGCTTTTTTAGTCTACGTTAACTGAATTTGTGTATATTATCTTGTTTTGAATTTTATTTTATTAAGAAATAATATTGCATTGTTAGAAATGATCGATTGCAAAACCAAACAGACAAAACGATACCAACAAACAGGCGGACAAGAAAGCAAGTCAATAAAAACATTCTTAGTTTTTGATTGATTCTTTTTTTTTCTAATTTCATGATATTTAAAGAATTTTTATTTTTTTTTTCATTTTCCTCTAGAAATGTCTTGAGCTTCTGAAGATGCCTGGGAGGGCCCTATCTTCATATCATAAAGTCACAAAATTTTCAATAACATTTCCTTCAACTCATTTCAAATTTTTATTTATGGCACACGTTTTCAATCCTCAGTACAGATACAGCGTTTATATATTTTTTTTTTTCCGAATTGTGTACCTAGATCCCATTTGTATGGATGGTCAATCCAACCATTTCTTGGCACTGGCCTGATTTTTTAAAACAGCAACCAATTTCGAATCACAAAAGTACATAATTCAATGGGTTTCCAGCCATCCAAGCTATAACGACGTGAATTTACGAAAGCACATTTTTAGAAAATGTATGTTTTTTCTCCCCCTTCTTTTCTTATATTTACCACTTCTTCTTTTATTCCTAAACTGGTGGAGGTAGAGAAGGGGGGGGCGTGAAATAAGCCCACCCCCCGGACTTCGTGTTGCTAATGACTAACGTCCTTTCAGAGTAGTTTCCAAAATACAAAATTTTCATCGCTCTTGTTCAACTCGTATTGGGTTATTTGTGAAAGCACAAAAAGAACATTTTTAAATTGCAATTCAATTGAATCATTATGTTTTATTCGGAATTTCATATGTACATTTTCGATTCCTCCTCCTCGTTTTTTGAAATAACCACTTTTCATTTTCTTGAACTGGTGGAGGTATAAGAAGGAGGCCGCATCAGAACTCCATTCATATGATCACATTTTCCAATAATCCAAATTTCATACTGAATATGAATATGAAAATTGGCAGAGTACAATGACTACAATAGTACATGGTGACTAACTACACTGATTCTTCTCAAATTTTAGACTTCAACAACTACATGGTAGTTTTTTGCACAAAAAATAAATATATGATCAACCCAGATGAGTCACCTGTCGAAAGTATTTGTTGTTATTATTATTTGTCGGCCCGTCATGAGTCAGCCCCCATATACGCCACCACCACTCTCTGTTTTAAGACTAAAACTCCTATCATTCCATTTGTCTCTCCTGCTCTTACTCTTCCGTGTCTTCATTTATCATGTTTATTGTTACGTCTGCTATTAGTTTAATCACACTTGAACTGTATTCTAAGTGCCCTATTTCTAGTTTTTTTTTGAACGTTGGTACAAAAGCACTTCTCGCTTCTTGCAATTCATCTAGCAGTATATCTGCCATCATCTTCACGGTTCTATTGTCAATATATATTCGGCAAATTTTCAAGATAATATTAATGAATGATTTGCTGATTTCATTAATAAACTTTGATATTTCTTTTCAGGTGAAGAACCATGTTGAGGTTCCCATTAGCAGTTTGCATTTCTGCCGCAATTTCCATGATCTACGCTCAGCCAACTCAATGGAAATGCGAAGAAATCAGTGTAAGTTTGTTTATAGAATAGAACGTTGATGATAAGGCAATAAGCACAATCAGAATTGTCAGCAAAAGTTATTAGGGCGAATCCGGTGAAGTGATTAACAAATGTCAGTGATATTCCGTTTCATTTTGACTAAAAGATTTTTGATTTGGATCAAACAAATTTTTCTAGGGTGCTCTTCAGCCTATTAGGATTAAGTATTATCTTTGTTTTCAAAGAACGTAATCCAGTTTGGCCCTTTCTATGAGATTTGTACCCTTGATAACAGTCCCTTCGTTTAGTAATAGTGATTTAGATAACAAGTTTATTGCTGTTTTTTTAATTTTTCTGTACCCTTCATAGCCTATAAGTGTCAGAAGTAATGGTCAGCATTATCAGTCTTATTATAATTCCAACCAACTCTTTAGGTGGATGGTCTTATGGTGCCGTTGCGACTCCACAGAATAGTTCTAGGCTCATTTAGGGTTTTGACTTCATTTCTTGTCCGGTTTATTGTTGATATATAAATTACAACATACGCCGGCATAAGACCACACCTAATCGGCAGTAGATTCTTATTGATGCAATCACTTTTGGCTCACCAGAGTTCTGGTTCGGAAAGAAGGTGTTTATCAAGAACAATATTTTATCAAAAATCGCATAATGATATTGTTTTTCCCATCAGTGTACAACACATTAATTTTAAACCACTCAGTACACATGAGGCACCGTTGAAATGTATCACTTTTTTTCAGAACCCACAATATCGTCAGTTCTGTTGGTTTCGGTTCAACCTAGCTCATCAAGAAAAAGGATCTCAACACGACGATAATCAGTATATCCAGAAGAAGAACTCGGAACTGAGCACTGCTCTAAACTCCTTGTATGGCGATAACTCTCCTGGAAAACGGAACCCAGAACTATCTAGTGCGCTGATGCGTTATATCGATAACATGAAGAATTCACGCCGATCCTAGACAATTTGAAAATTAAGGAGTTATGAAATCGGTTGAGATTGTATAAATTACAACCTTTCACTAACATATTCAACAACAAAATTTAAACGAAAAGAAATAATATATTAGTATATGGTATGAAATAAAAACTTAGTCTCTGTATATTTTCATTATCTGCATTGCTGTCATATTCATATCCTTAAAATTCTATAGATATTGTATCTCCGTAAGCCTGTTGAAGAGGAATATCGCCGATAACAGCCCAAAATAATGATCCATATAAGTACGGTGGCCTCATTCATACCAATTCCCTGATATTTTCCAGGAAAATCCAGAAACAGAATAGGCTCATAGCCTGAGGGCAGACCAAAATATATTCTCCTATTCTAGCTGAACCACTTGCTGATATTATTATTAATGCGTGACTGATGGAATGTATTTTTCCCAAGGTAATGAAAAAAATGAAGGTGTGTCCATTATATAAAAAAGAGATCCTTCATTGCCAAATAATTCCAAGCCAATTTTTATTCATAAGGTTATTGTTTTAATTCTAGAGAGATTAATTTAGAATTCCTTTATAATCAGCTTCCTCAATGTGTTAAATCCTTATCAGAATAGAATTAGAAAAGGTTTATCTACAATTGATGCCTCAAAATCCCTGACTGAATACACTAAGAATTGCTTCGAGGAGAATAAGCACTGTTTGGGAATTTCCACTGACTTATCGCTGCATTTGACTGTGTAGACAATCAGACGTTATTATTCAAACTAAACAAACTTTGATTGTCTTCAAACATTTTTATCTTTATCACCTCTCCGAAATCTTTCAGTAATTGCATCAGCCACATTGCTTCCTGACATGCTTCCGATAACGCTATGACTTCAACCTCTGTTGATGAAAGTGATACACAGTCTTGTTTCTTGCTTCTCCAGCTGACCAATCCACCGTTATACTTGAATAAATATCCAGTATTAGATTTCCTGTCTCGTGTGTCTCCACCCCAATCTGCATCCGCATATCCATGGACAAGATTTTCAAAAATACCACGTCTTCCCAATTGCATTGTTTAATCTCGAGTGCCTTTGAGGTATCTCAAAATGCATTTCACCTCTGTCCAATCTTTTTCTGTTGGCTGGCTCACTTTTCTACTCAAGATTGAAGTACTCACTGATATGTCTGGTCTGGTATTTACAGCTATGTACAATAGTGCTCCAATGGCTTTTCTGTATTTTTCAGAAACTTCGCAAGGAATTTTATCTTTAGTTTTGAAGTATCCTGTATCCAAAGAGATATTTGACACCCTGGCATCTGTCATATCAAAAGATTTCAAAATTTTATTTATGTAAGTCGATTGGCAAATATTGAACATTCCATTTTCTTGTCGCTTCATTTGTATTCCAAGAAAATATTTTATGTTTCCTAAGCAATGTATTGAAAACTCATTTTGTAACTGTTCGTAGATTTCTTCAATGTATTCTTCTTTCTTACATGCAATGGGTACATCATCCACGTACGTTAGAATGTATATTTTGTCACCTTCTTTTTCTTTCATATACAAACATGGTTCAATGCTTCCCCTTCTGAAACCAAATTTTTTAAGTGATTCATCTAGCAGCATATTCCAAACACGGGCCGCTTGCTTCAGACCATAAATGCTTTTGTGAAGTTTGCATACTAAATTCTCTTGACCTTCCCTTATGAATCCTTCGGGTTGATCCATATAAATATCTTCGGATAACGTGCCGTTTAAAAATGCTGTTTTGACGTCGTGATGACGAACAATCAAATTATTTCTTCCAGCGATCACCATCAAAGTACGAAATGTCACTTGTTTGACAACTGGTGCAAAAACTTCATCATAGTCATCACCATATTTTTGAGAATAACCTTTTGCGACGATCCTAGCTTTGTATCTTATAATAGCTCCGTTTTCATCAGTTTTTAATTTGTATACCCATTTGCAGCCTACAATATTTTTATCTACAGGGGAAATACACAATGACCACGTATTATTTTCTTCCATCGAATGGATTTCGTCTAGCATCGCATTTTCCCAGTGACTCTTATCGTTTCCAGAAATAGCTTCGTTATAATTTTTCGGTTCTTCCGTCACATATTCATGCATTTCTACTGTCTTCAAACTGGAATCCGCGAATCTCTCTGGTATTTTTCCTTTAGTTTTCCTTTTCGATCTTCTCAGTCCTTCTGAATTCTCTGGATATTTCAGTTCATTTTCGGTTTCAAAGTTATTACTTTCTTCATCTATTTCCTTTTTGTTTTTGTCGTCTTCCAAGTAGAACTCTACTTCAGTTTCCTTTTTTTCTTTCTGGACACTTGCTTCATTGTTGTGCTCCTTTCCAACATTGATAAATATACTATCATTGTGGCAATTTTCAATGAAGTGAACATCACTGCTGATTATTATATGATTTGTTTTCTTTTTTAGCAATCTCTAAGCTTTTGAACCTTCTTCGTATCCAACAAATATATATTGATTCCTTCTCTTGTGGTTCGGTACTACTGCGTATACTAAGCTTCCAAAGGTTTTAATATGGCTCAGTGACGGATTCTTTCCCATCCATAATGCGTAAGGTAAATTTCCTTGATTTCCTTTAGATGGTAAACGATTTTGCAAATAATTTGCTGTTGACACTGCTTCGCCCCAACATTGATTTCCTAAATTTGCATCCAACAACATGCAGCGAGCCATTTCTGTCAGTGAACGATTTTTCCTTTCAGCAACGCCGTTCTGCTGTGGTGAGTAGGGTGCAGAGTGATGAAATTCTATCCCTTAGTTTTTGAATAACTCTTTCAGATCGTTATTTACAAATTCTCCTCCTCGATCTGAACGGAATTTCATCGGTTTCATATTGAATTCATTTTCCACTTGCCTCATATATTCTTTGATTTTCTTATAAACCTCATTTTTCTTTTCCAGTAGATATATCTGGGTATAACGGCTGAAATCGTCGATCAGTCAGAATGAACTTTTTATTTCCTGGGGTCACTGTTTGCATGGGTCCACAAACATCTGCGTGTACAAGATCTAATATCATCGATGTCAACTATGGATACATGCATAATTATCTTCATCCCACACTGAATATGCTTTTTCGGGTGATTGAAGTTTGTACAAATTTTTCTTGAGTTTTGCTACAGCTTATAATGTATTGTTCTTCCTGACCTTACAGGTTCTATCAGCAAAGGTAATCTCGAATTTCTGTTTCTCTAATTTGCTCAAGGATATGAGGCCATTCTCGAGTTGTGGAACATATAATACATCTTTGATCGGTACTTCAAATACTCTATCACCTACGAGACACTCTAAGAGTCCTTCACCAACTCATTTCGCCTTCAACTTCTTTCCGTCAGCCAATTGAATTTCTTGTGTAGTGTCTTCATATACTTCTGTGAAGAAATCTCTATTGCTTGTCATATGGCAAGTACATCCTGAATCCATGAACCATGCATTCTTATCAGTAATTAATAAATGTTACTTATATACTTCGATATAACTATTAGATTTACTGGACTGGGCCCATAACCCGTTGAAATTACTATTTCACGAAGGAAAATATACTTTTCTGAAAGACTTTTTTTATATCTTTTTTTTAATCAAGAACTCATACATGACATAAAACCACTATGATAAATACATATCATTAACAATATACAATATAAACACTCTCTGGACCAAGCTGTAACAAGTCATATTTGCATTAAAGAAAATCCAATATGTAACAAACATGGAAGCATCAGTTTATGTGTATTATCCGTCACTTGATGTATGTAGTACAGTGTTGTGGTAATGCAGGATCTAAGTACACTTATTACCAGAATTTTCATTTTGCAAAAAGCAGCAATAAGAACCATGTTACGACGTGTGCCCGAATTTCTTGAAAACAAATGTGATCCTCGCTCGATATCTACACGTATTTACACGTTTTGAGGACAACGTTCACTTTAATCCATAAATTCCTTTCCTTGCAAAGTGATTATAGATTGGTCGTTGAAATATGGTGCATGTAAAACAGTGCTAGCTTAAAATCGCTTAGTTTGAAGACGACGTTCACGTGGGACATCATCTTCAAAGATCGGCGATGTGCCAATGAAGGCCAATTCCTGGCATTGACGTTATTGTTGGTCTTCTGATTTGGTGATCCAAATCAAATCAAATCATTTATTTGACTACGTTATGCATAAAATACATTTATGTATTATTTGTTTGTTTTAAAATGACAAATACATAGTTTCAAATATAATAAAAGTAATTAATATTTCATGAAAACATGATCAAATAAGTTTTAAAACTTGTCCATGATCATGTAAAATTAATTAAAGTAGTTAATTATATATATGAAATATGGTGGATTACGTGATCCAATCTTCCGCAATAAAACCTATACAATAGGTAAAGCCGTCGGCAAGTATTCAACAAAAAACAACTACTGCCCCCTACGACCATTGAATTATATTTGTTTAATACTTGGCAAAGTTTTCTACAAGAACCACTTTGCAATGCATTTCAAATATCAAAGCTGAAATTATTTTTCGATTTAATTGGGGGAACACCTCCGTACCGGTTTCATGGTCATTGCCAATCATCAGCGAAGGCTAGTTCGACCCAATTGAATCGAAAAATCCTTTCATCCTAATTGGAAATCCCTGAGACAAACACTGAGGTATGAATTCAGCGCCATCTCTAGGTTCCAGTTGCTGATGATTGGCAATGACCATGAAACCGGTACGGAGGTGTTCCCCCAATTAAATCGAAAAATAATTTCAGCTTTGATATTTGAAATGCATTGCAAAGTGGTTCTTGTAGAAATCTTTGCCAAGTATTAAACAAATATAATTCAATGGTCGTAGGGGGCAGTAGTTGTTTTTTGTTGAATACTTGCCGACGACTTTACCTATTGTATAGGTTTTATTGCGGATGATTGGATTACGTAATCCACCATATTTCATATTAGTTTTATGGTCTTCCGTCAAGTGGTGTCGCCCCTCTTTCATGGAGTTAATTATATATCATAATATATAAAAATACTGAAAAATCATAATATATATAGCAGGTCAAGTAAATTAAAATGGGGATAATACACCCTCCGTACATTCTTAGACTAAAAACAAAAGTAAAACGTATACAATGAAGAGTGGACGGACACATTAAAACCATAAATATAACATGTCCTTACATGATTAAAACAGAAACAACATGAAATGTATGATAAAATGAGCATGAAGACAATCTGGAAGAATATCACACGACAAACTCAGTCAGAGACGATAAATTACGTAGACTATGTTTTTTAATTATTGTTTGGAAACATAGAAATTAGAAATCTTATACCCTAAGTATTCTTCTACTGAATAGACATTGCAATTTTCGAGGAAATGTTTCATCTTCCTTTTAAAAGGGATGGAATCGAGATCTCTCCATTTACATGGTAGTTTATTGTAGAGATGCAAGTTCAGGGAATTGCGTTGTGAGATTGCAAGTTTATATCTCATGTGTTTTCTGTTTTGCACGTATGAATTTCAAGAAGACTTCGATAAATATAAATTCAAGGAAGAAAAACTATCCTGAGTTTAAGAGTTCTCGGCATGAGGCATTGTAGTGGGCATCAGTCTTCAGACGTATTGCACGTTTTTGAAGTCGGAAAGCTCCAACAGAGTGAGGCGAGTTTCCCCATAAAAGAATTCCGTAATTCAAACGGGAGTGGAAAAGTACATGATATGAAGAAATAAGGGTAAAAGGGTTTATCGAATTTTTAAGACGTCTGAGTGGATAATTTTTTGCATAATATATCAATATGGGTTTGCTAACTCAAACCATTATCAAGTCAAACCAAGCAGCTTGACAGATTCCGACCCACATAACTTCCTGTTCGACGAGCAAATCATCTTTTGAAATTTGCTCTTGTTGAGATTCACATTGTTTGCTCTGAACCAGAATTCCGCTTCACATTCAACATTTGTGGAGATTTCTTTTAATATGGATACATTTTTGTGGGACTGAATGAATGTAGTATCGTCAGCATAGCATACACAAAATCCTGAAGACATGGTATGAAAAATATCATTCATATATATAATAAGAAGGGGCGGACCCAGCAAGGAGCCCTGTGGTACACCATGGTTTATATTTTGATACCTTGAAGACACGTCGTTGATGTGCACTGACTGCATCCTGTTTTTGAGGTAAGAACTTAATAAATCAAGTTATTATTCCATAAAAGCTCAGTTTTTCTAAGAGTAAGTCATGGGAGACACAGTCGAAGGCCTTGCTTAGGTCGCACATTGTTATTGATGTATGATCCTCGATATGGTAGCGTACACAAGCATTTCTTGCAGGTAACTTTTCAAATCCGAAACAATATAATACTTATAGATTCTTCTGAACTGAGGTTTCTAAATTTTTGGGGGAAAAATATGAGTTCACAGTCGATCTCAACTCCGATTATTTCTGATAAACTTAAAGTTATAATCGTTATGCGTCTGCTACATCATCAATTGTATTGATATTCACGTTTATTTATCATAGGATGAATAAAAAACTGTGATTACTTAAAATGTATATAAAATGTATCTGTAATGCATAAATTGAATGACAAATCAACGAAATAAATAACTTTTCAGAATAAACAAAAACAGGAAGTAAAAGAAAACTCAACAACTAACCCCTTTCACATATAATATCTACAACACTGGGTTCCATCAAAACTGGCTCCAAACACCGATGAACCGCTGATCCTAAAATTTCGTCCAACAGAAAATGAACCAAGCTGAAATGGAAAAATATATTAAATTTAATTTCGTTGATCATCTACTACAAAATTATGATAAAACTGTTCGAATCAACGAATAATTCTGGACGCGAGACTACCACTATATGAAAACATATATTCCCCTATCACCAGAAATAAAATAATAATAATACTCCATCATATAAAGACGGGTGAAGGGGTGAAGGATTATTATTTAGGAAATCCCGGAAAACCTACAGCATCGGGTGGTCCGTGCGCACTCGCAAGCAAGCACCGGACGTCGGGATTGGCATCTAGGCAACTCACATCACACTTGCTTTTCAACAAGGCATGTGGTCGCCTATCATTTTCGATGAATTTAATGTAAATCCTTTCGCACTTAGGGATCGGGGAACTAACAGTTAGCTATTATATAAGTGGCTCCTTCGTAGCAAATAGTTCCATTTCGTTGCTCTATGGGGGTCCGTGATGAAATTATTCACAATATTGGTGAAATAACAAAACTATTCATAAGTATATCAAGTTACTATCGTTTACCAACCAACTTCAAACATTGTTTGAGTATATTATAATCCCCGTTGGTCTAAAAAATGCACCATCAACTGATTAACGATTTATTAATCAAGAATAGAAGCAGAAATAGAAAAATAAAGCTAAGTTTTGATGTGAACGAATTATTTGTTTTTCGTACCAAATCTGTCAAAAGCTGTTCAAAAATATTTCGTGGCGGCAAATTTTAACTGATGGTACGAGTAAATTCAAGAAGTTGAAATAAAGTCAAATTGCCTAAATTTTTAAGGGAAACAATGATCAGTGCGGTTATGTATGTTTATTTCCAAGCATATTAATAATTTTAATGTTAAATATGGACAGCAATCTAATGATTATTAATATAAGTATAAGAACAGCCGTAATATTTTATATTTTACTGATGTTGTTAACGTATTGAAATTTTGAATTGAAGAAAAAAGAAAGCTCCCAAACGTTTTTGGGTGAGACCTATTTTCAAACTACGAAAATTACATGGCAATTACCACAGCTTAATTAACTAGCTGAGGAATTTACTTTAGAAAATGAACGGTAAATTAGGGGGTTGACGTTGAATATTTCATTTAATCCGTGAAGGCATTTCGCACAAATGAAAACCGCTCAAAATATCATTTGTAGGAAAAAGTGACATTTCTTTCAAATTTCCAACAAAAAATCGAGAATTCGGATGCATGAAAACTTAGCTTGAGTCAGAAGAACACACGAATAACGATTTATTTTCATGAAAGAAAATTTGACTACTGTAAAAAATGTGAAGTAATAATGATGGAACACCTGTGTACCCTCACACTCTGTAGATACTAAGTCCACTGTGTGGAATTAGAAGCACTGAATTTGTTGACTTTTTTCATTTTCAACCCGCAAATGCAAACCAATAAACCTAACGTAGTCCTTCTCGAGTATCGGAATAGGGCGATTTTCGCCTTGAAGTCTTCGACTGCTGGCAAAACAAATATCACCCAAAAAGAGACAGGAAACGGACACAACCGAGAATTTTTCTAAATTCCACACGCTCTACCTATAATATTCTGTTATAATAATGGCGATTTAGACATGATGCGTAAATATAGAACCTTGAAATTATAACAAGACTCATAATTCTCAAACCTAATCGCCAATTATTATTCTATAAAAATGAGGAAGGGTTCTTGGGTTAATAATGCCCAATGTGTCGAAGCAAAAAAGGACCTACTTGGAACATTTCTGGAGAAAAATATTTTGAAAAGTCATAAGGTTTTGGTGATTGTGTTTCATCTACCACCAATTCCAGACTGAAGAAATTCTTTCAATTCCTCGGGTTAGTCTATAGCAAAGTTCCAAGAAAATTATTTCTTCACCCACGGAAACTCAACATACCACCTTTGGAATTTACGAAATGTGCGTAATTACTTACTTTTCATCAGCTACAAATCTCCACAGATACAACTGCAAGTAGTGAGTGTCGACCTGGATCTGCTGCAGACCATACTTACTGAACGTCTTCAACCTAACGCATTCCATGAAAGTCTAAAATAACATAAAAGAACATAAATGACATCAAGGTAAACATCTTCAATTATAAACACAAAATGAATACCTTCAGACTAATTTTGATTATCCCGGTGAGTATGGAAACTTTACTAAATTCCACCGTAGAGAATATCTCAATTCTTTCGCTAAATATCCTATGCATATTCGAGACTAACGTAGAATCGAGAGGGTTTGGAGTAAAGCTGGACCAGTTGGAGCGATACTGATGCCTTGATACTGAGATGCTAAACAAAGAACAGCTTCAATGTTAGAATGAATGTTTAAAAATGATTCACTAAAATGTTACCACCGCTCAAACATACATGTTAACACTGTAAGGGTTAGATGACACGTTACCTGTGCGTTTTACGACTAGAGTCGCTGCTGTGCTCAGTCGCGTTACCCTGATCTTCGTATAACATCGCCACGATCGAATCAATGGCGGAAATATCCTCGACTACTCTTTTCATAACTGCTCTAACCGTTCGTGGTTCAATGGTGTGCAACCAGTCGCGAGTCTCTACGCTTTTTCTCAACATCTGAAAGTACGAACTTTATGCCAAGGTGCAATTGAACTTTGGCGCCCAACGTGGGGCCATATTTCATTTCAACAAAAAAAGCGAGGGAGATATAATATATCACTGAAGAAAATACATTTGTGATAAGATTCATGATGAGACGTTTGTTAGTTCTCGTCCTATACGTTATGGAAAAAAAATGTTTCAGCTTGTTTGGACAAGTTTCTCAACACTTTCGCAACAAATTTATTATAGTTATCGTGCATTCTCTTTTGGTCGATTTTTCAATGACACTTACCTGAGAACAGTTGAGACCCTGTATCCTCACATAATAATTCAACAATTCCTTCGCCGACTCCTGCATTGTATTGTTTATTTCAATTTCGTTTGTCAGCGCAACGTTTTGTTTCGGATTTATGTGGAACACTTCATCGGTCTGAGATAACTGAAAAAATAATAAGAATTTTTATTATAATAGTAATGAAGGATAATAAATCAATTTGGAATTCATTATTAGTTTCATAGAGAAAAGCTACTGAAAACACAAGCTTGAAATTCCGAAACTATTTAAGAATACCTCAGAGCCCACTTAGTTGTATGTTTTGTATGTTTTTTTTAGTAATTTATTCAAAATATATATATGCAAATCACATAAAAATATGAATGAGTTATATGAAATCCTGGTGGTACCTAAGAAAACTGAATTATAGTTAGTTCCTTTGTAAACAATATACAATGAACCCAATTTTCTCTACAACCCTTGATAAGATGCATATACATCACATAAACTGATGTAATATAAATAATTCAAAGTAAATAAATCACTTGCTCCAAAGTAGGGAAGAAACAACAAAACAAACTAACAAAAAAAATTGTGAGAAACTATGTGAAGGTGAGGGAATATGTTTACATATTCAGTTTACAAATTGAAATTAATTATGATTTCATTCTTCAATTAAACCTGTCTCACTCTTTTTTTGAATTTTTTTGGATTCATTTCTAGGAAGTCAGAAGACAGGCCAATCAACAGTTTGCAAATCGTAGGTATAGGAAAAAGATCGCTGGAACAAGGAACTGGTGTGACGTGGTAAAGAGAGATTATTTTTTCTTCTAACATTGAAGTTATGAATATCCTAAACGTTAGTTTACGTGCTAAATAGATAGGTTTGTGATTTTCAACTATTTTGTGAAATAAACACACAGAATGTTGATACCTACGTTCGACCAATTCCAGCCAGCCTATCCCAGCTAGTTTGGTAGACACTGACTGTCTTCTTCCAATACCACAAATGAATCTGACACATGTATTCTAAATAGTTTGCAGCCGTCGGCAATTATATATTATAACATCAGCGTAATTCAAATGGGAGAGAACGAGATTTTCACGCAAGATGACTTTTGCTCTCTTGTCGAGAATGTCATGGTTTTTGAAAAAAAGTTTAAGTTTGAAGAAAGCATTACCCGCTTAACAAATCTCATATCTGAGTCACAATGTTACAATGTTATTTTATTCCATGTCCTGTAAACAACTGATAAACAACGTGCCATGACCTGACTATAAATTTAGTTGATTATAATGACAATTCAACTCATGTATAAAAAATCGCATATGCCACAGTGCAATTGTCACTTTGACAACGGCAAAAGCTAGCTGCAATTTTTACAGCGACAAATGCAGTACTGGTTTTTTCACTAATTCATTTGTTTATCAACTATTGCGGTTACCAAAATAAGTAGCTTGACATGGTTGTCAACAACTTATTGAATTTCTAAGCACTACCCAGTGAACCAGAATCCATCGCATAGAAGTTGCAAAGAGTTACTGCTGGGATCTGCGACTTCGCAATGTGGATACAAAATAGAGGCACTAGTAATTATTTGCGAGTGCTTAAAGTCCGCAAACACGCTCATCGCCAGTAACTACCCAAGACGTCGCGAAGCGTACATTTTTAAGTTTCTATAGACAGCCTCAAAGCGAATTCACGAAGCAGCGGTTTTTTGAAAGATTATAAATATTTAAATGGAATTTAAATACACCTCCCACGGAAATTGAATGAATGTACTCATTTTTAATTACTGCATTGAACTTTTAAAAGCATTCCTTTTATATTTCCAAATTGATGAAATAAATGTAGGTTTGGGAATTTCTCTGCAATGAATAAATGGAAAGCAATTTGATATAATTTTCAACATATTTATTAACACTAACAAATATAAAATAACATAAAACAAAATAATAACATAGTCTTCAAAAAAATATATTTATATATATAACGAAAACAAACAGAATTTTCAATTGTGGCTAATCACAGAAATCGACGCAACTAAAAAAAACTTTCTTAATTGCATGCAGCCTCCACAAACCTGAAACGAAAAGTTGAGGATAAGTTGCTGCGCTATTTTAAAGCAGTAGTTTGGGGAATACATTTAATGCGCGTTATCCTAAAGGCACTGCCTGTAGCCATCCCCACTACACCACTACATAATCTTCAATATTTGTACTCCTTCTCAAATTGAATATATGAGTGAAAAATATAATTATTTAGAGAACACAGCATCAGAAATCAGAAAATGGAGCTTCTTCAAAATTATGAATTGGGTGTAGAAAAAATTATCGAATACTCTTATCAAATAAGAAGAGTGAACGACCCTACTTGACGGTATATCCGCATAGACTTATACATTTTTCGTTTGCAAGTATTCAACAGAAAACAACTATTGAATTTTTATAATTTTCAGTTGCTCATTTTCACTAGAATCATTTTTAGCCACCCTGTATAATTTGAGGGCATGAGAATGGATCAAAAATGTTTTACATCTGTCTATCAAATGTTAATATAATTATTTCCTCTATTATTTCGATTTGCATCTGCATATATAGAAGCCCATGGTCCATCAGTACATTTTTGTATCTAACCTAATGATAATCAATAACGGTTTCAGTTATTTATAGTTGTTTTCACTATAGATTTTTTCTGCAGCTACCTCACCTTCCACTTGAAGATGAATCGCGTAATTTTTCATCGAATATGTTTATAATTTTATTTTACGAAACGAAGTCAAAAAGTTTCACTTACCTTTAGAAAATTTGCAACTTTTCTACACTAAGGGACTGAACTATGCACGAATACCTACAAAATACCCAACTTTATAAACAACCAATACAATAATTGATTTTGTTAGCAAATTACAATTATAAAACTAAACAAACAATAGCGCTACAAGCTACAAGCAAAGAATATCTACAATGTAGAAATTCTTTGCTACAAGTTCATCAACATCAAATGACAAAGTTAAAATGTCTGCCATGGGCCGGCCGTTGCCAGGTGAAGTTGATATCCTCTGCCGCTAGTGTCGAAAGAGGCGCTATTCACTTCTCAAAAAAGTCGGCCGATCATTGTCCATGGAACTTCTCGAGTAATATATTATTGGAAATTCAATAAATATCACGAAATGAACGTTAATATAAAACAGTCAAAAATAAGTGGCATGGTGGTAACATTGTAACAGTCGTAAGGACTTCTCTAGATCGCATTGATTGTAACTGCTTTTGAATGGTATTTTGCGAAATCACAAGGTTGATATTTATTGCATATCATTGTCACTTACTGCGACTTCACTGGTTGACTGGGTAACAATGAGTCGATTCGGTAAGTCAACGAACGCCGAAATTAGTTAAATTGTAATACCTGTGTGCCTACTAACAGTTGCGACGCAATCATCAATCTGGCGACAATTTTCTACGTTTTGCGATGCAAAAAGATATAAATTTGAGCCAGATACTTCCATCCAGAAATCGATTGGGCATTTAACATGCGAAAAAGTAACGGAGATGCCTAGAAAGAAGCGGTAGTTAAAACAATTTGGAACACCGCTAAAATGCTACAAAGTAAATATTATAACGAACTCAATATTGCCTCATATCTTTTCACCGACGCTCAGTTTATTTCATCACGAACTGCACGTAATGCTGAACGTAAAATCATACAAGCAAAACCCGAAAATAGAATAATAAATTTGAAGTATTTGCAATGGCCAGATTCTGGACTTCAAAAGAGAGTATATCACATTTTGGTGATTGAATCACCTTGGCGCGGAGGAGAAGCAGCTTACTGCAAAACCGCTTATTTCTTATATTAAATTGAAAATAAACTGGACGTATCGAGTATAATCCTCTATTTTCCAAAACGAGACAAGGCGGTAGCAATAAATTACGTGACAGTAAATGGATTACAACTAATATTTTAGAGGAAGACATTTGCCTACTACGTTTATTTAAAAAGTTAATGAGAAAATGAGACGCTTTTATAATTTTTGGAAGAAGGAAAATTCTAAAGGTTAGTATAGGAATGTGCCGATTTGAATTAATAAAATTTCCAAACTTAATAAATGCTTAGCACAACTCATTGGTATAGATGTCAAACGTGTCAGAATTACAAATCACTCAAATTGAGCGGCAGCAGTTAGCGAATTAAGTATAAGCGGAATTGAAGAACAAGCTCTAATAAAAGTAACAGGACACAGCATTACATTATCAATAAAACCATACTTACAAGTTGACAAAGAGTACTGTTCGAGCATTATTCAATCAACTCATTTGAAAAAAAAACCCTCAACATCTACTACAGAAATGATTAGCTGCGGCACCCACAGCGACATCACTGTTCCCAGTACGAATTTCAATACCTGCGTTTTCCATAACAGTACATTTAAATAAAAATGTGTTGATTTTTAATGTTTCATAAATGAAGTTTGCATTGATATGTTTCTAAATTTTTTATTCATCAAATTGTCCTGCCGAATTACACTCGATGTTAGTATTGATAGCAGGTAAATTTATGTTGTTCAAATTCCAAACTGTTTCCTTTAGCAATTTAACTCGAAAAACGTTCAACCTACCAACGCTGCACCTTCGGTGTCGCGTTTTTAATAGTTGACAGTTTTTCTCGTCTTATTGCTAGGTAACAGTTTCTCATGGAACAACCCAAATTTTCCCGACAAAATACAAACCTCTCGTGCAATTACAAGTGACAAAAAAAAAACAACAAACACTTCTTTCACCTGGTGTACTTACCAGAAAATGAACACTTCCGTTTCGAAAATCTAGGCAGAGTTTGGACAGTAGCAAAAGTAGGGTGGGCGGACATTTTGGATCTGCCGTCCCTTTGGCACAAAAGCTTCTTGCGGTCGCCGTAAAGTGATGCATGAAACATACGATCAGACCTTCCCTTACGTTGTCTATGCAGAAGCTGTCTCTGAATTGGGGTTTTTGAGCGAAATGGATGTCAGGCTGTATGAAAACCTGAAAAAACATTCGGGAATCATTCAAAATCATCGTAACAAAGAATGTCATTAAGACATACGGCGTGATAGACTATTTTGAAATATTATTTCAGATTCTTGGGTTGTAAAATGAACATGAAGAAAAACTGTCTTTATTTGAACACAGATTATGTTGATTTGTCCGATGAGATATCGGTTTCAGATTAGTTTTCGTGTGAATTTGAGAATCCAAACTGTAAGTACTATAAATTAATGTTATAATTTTGGAAAGTCATTTTATGCTACCATATCTGTAAAGGGTATACCACATGAGCATGTAAAATTAATGAATGGCACAAGACAGCTATCATATAATGAGACATTGATAATAACCACTTTCATTTTTAAAATATGATATTTCCCTGTAACTCAGTAAGAAAATTGTATGAAAACAATCAATTTCATACAAAAATGTATCTGATATCATTTATTTCATTTTACTAGGACACAGAGAAAATAAAAAAATATCCCCCGCAATACGAACGTATCCACTTTCATTGTTAGTCAATATCAGGGTGGCCACCAAAAAGGAATTTGTGAATTCCCTGACTTTCCAGGATTTTCCAGACTTATTTCCTTAAAATTCCATGAGTTCTCGTAACATCCCAACACTGCAGTTAACATTGCATTCATTAGTTAGTATAACTATTTTGTAAAATGAGAAATAAATTTCTACTCCAAAATTGAGGAATTTATTGAACAAAAAACAACTACAACAATATAAATACAAAAAATTAACTCTCTTAGGTTACACTGGTAAAAACTAAAATAATTTATCTGTTTATTCTGTAAAAATTATATAAACGTGTAACCAAATATGTTTGGTGTTTGTTTTGGGTTTTTGGAGGTTTTGTTACCAAAGCATTACTTCTGAAATTCCCATATCCACTTTCATTGTCAATATTTACATTATCCTGAATCTCAGTAAAATAATTGTATGAAAATAATTAATTTATCTAATATCATATATTTTATTTTACTAGGCCACAGGGAAAATCATAAAATAGTCTTCCGCAATACGAAAGTATTCACTTTAATTTTTTGGTCAATATTGACACTTATAATTTTTCTTATACTTTGTGATACTTGATGGAGTTAAATTTTCCACCTCTTTTCTAATTAACTCTGTAATTTTCTTTCCAAATGGCAACATTTCTTTTCAAAGTAAAAAACCGACACAGTTCAATTAACGAAAAACGTCAAAACTCGCATACACAGCCTTCTATTTATTTTATTTTCATTATTTTTTTGTTCCTTTGCTATTGATTGTTTCTATATCATCCACAATTTGATTAACATTTTTTTCTGCTTTCATGTACACACTCTTCATTTGTTCACGAGCTGGAGTTGCAGAGAGATGCGGAGATGAAGAAGTCCTTGTGTAATGATGGATGAGCATGTATTATGTTTTGTTTCATTCCCTCATTCGCTAAGGACTAAATGATGGTACTGTAGGTTTTTCAAGGTTTTTCCTACAGTTGAAATAGCAAATGCGCCATCAAATTTTCAAGTCGCCCCGGAGCGCATATAGTGGTGGTGTTCCTTCATCTGGGATGATAAGCAGATAGTGGGAAGTATCACCATTATACTTTATCATTAATTAATTGAATTCAATTTTAATATTAATCAATAACCAAAAAGCTTTGTCTATAAGTTTTCATAACTTCCGACAATAAAGTATATTTTGACTTTGTGGATAACGTTCAAATAAATATTTACTTTGTTTTCTTTTTAAAAATAACTCCGGTTTAAAATTTTCTTACCGAATCTTCTATGTGCTTGAATTAATTGCGGAAAATTTGTCTCGTAAATGAAATAAATATTCAATTATTTAAACCACATTTTAATAGAGCATAGGGAAATTACAATATTTGACAACAAATCCGAGATTAATAAATGAAGGAGCCGCCGATGTAATTCATTAGCGTCCGATAGAAGTAGACCTGAACTTTTTTTCCCTTTCCTCTAGTACTATAAAATTATGTGATTTTGGTAGAATATTTGCTTCTCTATTCAACTATTTGAACCACATTTCACTAGAGCATAGGGAAATTAAAATATTTGATATCAAATCAGCAAAAAAAAAATAATTCGCAATTCGCTGTTGTGAGACAAAGCCTTAACAACGGACTACTACTATGATGTTCGTTACATGGATAATAATATGTCAACTAAGTATGTCACCAATTTCATTTCTATTTTAAAAAAGTTTGGTATAAAATTTTCTTACCGAATCTCCCGCGAGCATGAATTAATATTCCGGAAATAATTCATGCTCTAGGGAGATTATAAGTGAAAATTCATGTGCTCAAAAAATTTCCGGTAATAATTCAGCCTTTAGGGAGATTATAAGTGATTTTTTTTGAAAATGTGTACACGGAAGTGTTCCGAGAAGCTCGTTTCAGTTGAAATATTTGTTTTTTTTTAATAGAACGCCCTGTTTTTTTATAACATTTTCAGAATCTACGGTGATTTCAATATAGCTTCATTCGAAACATCATATTCTTGAAGGGTTCCAGTTTTCGGTAATTTCAATTTTTTTGAAAATTTTTGACAGATACAGCCCTTTACAGAAAAATTTATTTTTTGGAAACAAAGAGAGTCCGGTGTAAAATTGCCTGAAATTGTCTGAATAAGATCAGAAACTTCCTAAATCTTTAAAAACTTTTCAAAAAAATTATAAGAGGTACTCAGAAATTGGCGCCGAATTCGGGTATCGCGAAAATTGTGAAATACATTTTTTTCAAACGACAACCCCATTTTTTCTCAACACCAGTAGATTCTAGGCTCAAAAAATGGGAAATTTATGCTTACAATTCTATATCTAAATTATTTGGTTTTTGTAGAAACTTAGAAGAACTGATATTGCCGTGTGGTTATTAGAGATTTCTGAATTTTTCAGAAAAATCCCGACCAGAGTAGATTTTTTGGGATTCTTCCGTTCTCAACAAAAAAATCCAAGAATAATGAAATATTTACTGCGATAGGTCGGTTTATTTGTTATGCAGATGAGTTATGCTAGGGTATATTTTTCAATCTTGTTGCAATACTATTTTCCAATACAATCTTGAATCATACAATAGTTTGAAATATCTGATCTCACATTTTTACTTCCAAACAACTGAAATACCAGTGACACTCTAACCAAATTTCTACTCACCACCAAATCTTGCAATACTCCTTTGATTTTCTCCACAATAGTCATTATCAGTGAACTCAGTAGTTCATTGAGGTTCTTTGAGGAGTCATCTTGTGTGATCAGCTTAGGAGTTGTCAGAGTTTGCCTCACTTTAGTCAAGGTATCTGCGAAATGCATCTTCAGAATTTGAAGATGGGCTTTGCACTGTTTTCTTCCTGCATTAATCACGATTTCTGTGGCGATACTACAAGAAATATGTTATAATATGCGATATTAAATAGTCGAACAAAAATACTTGTAAGTGGTTACTCTCTATCATTCCAGAAATCTATAATCCTGAATGCGACAGACTTCAGTGTGTAACTTACTTGGCAAAATCCACGTCTTTACATAAATTATTGGATTCTATCCTTCTGTAGAACCGATCTAAGGCTTGTACAAGCGTACTTGTGTCTCCAACTTCTTGTTCAGAGTCAACTTTACTTTGGACCAGATCAAAATATTTCGTCATGTTCTGTTTTACGAAATTATCCAATTCTACTGCAGCAAAGTTCTCGAATATATCACTGAAAACAGGAAGCAAATATTTCAGTAAATATAAAAAAAATCTCCAAATGGTATTATTAGAAACTTCCTGAAATCGTACTCAGCTGTGTAAGATATTTGTAAGAATAACCAAGTTCTAAAAACACTAACCTGTTCTCAACATGTTCCAAATTGACCCTATTAATGAACATGTCATGGAATGACGAAACCACCAAGCACAAGTCGCTCAAAAACCCTGAGCATCCTAAGTCTACAAACTCAATTATGTCCCTCTGTTCAATCTGATCTTTTAACATCACTAGCTGTTCCCCCAGACGTTTCTCTGCACAAGCTAGAAACTCCAGACACAGCTCTCTTGCAGGTTCATCAAGTTGTAGTAACAAATCAACAGATTCAGCAAGTTCCTTAGCTGATGCATTTGGGTTTGAGAACTGAGTTCTCAACTCAGTCTTCAATTCAACTAAGATGGATTCACAGTCACTTTTGATGCCTTGGAATGAAGGCATGTCCCCGTACTGTTGGAGCACTCTCTGGGCATGCAAATAATCTTGTGTGGCCTTCAATCAAGTCACATCAGTTCAAATGTATAAAGCAAAACAGTTATAAACCAATACCATACCTGTAAGTAATTTTTCTCTTCCATCCGAGCCTTCAAAGTGGTAGGTAATTTAAAGAGAAACTGTAACTTCTGAAGAAGTGTATGTATCCCAGAAAGTTTACTTATTTTTTCTCTTGTCCCATGTAACGTAGAATTGATCTGATCTGAAAATGATGTTATTGAAGCCATATTGGAAGCTAGTAGATCCATCTCAGTTTCCATCTTCTTGAAATCATTTTTCATCTGAAAAATATCAGACAAGTCTATGCTACTGCAACATACCTACTATGTAGGATTTGAGGAACATACTTTTTTTATTGTGTCTGTTGCAGAAATGAATTTATTGTAGTTTTCGTATACCAAAGTTTGCATATCAGAATGTAGAGTCTGTGTGTCCTTGATAACATCATTCTCATGGTCCATAATTTGTTTTAAAGTGAAATCCTGAAATATAGTAATTGCAGTAACAATAACTTCAATAATAAATTAGTAGACACACTTTGAATAACTTGTCTAGGTACATATTTGGATTGAAGTTGGGTCCATTTATGTCCAGTGGGTTTGGCTTTTTCTCAGCCATTTTTAATATAATATTAACCATATGTACCGTATATCACCCTGGTTAACCCGGTTACTGAAATTGCGTTCCGTAAATGACAACTTGTAGAAAATCGTAGGTATACGGGACATCTGTGCTGAAATTCGGTTGGCTGAATCTGTCACCAGAATAACCGAAGTTTTAATGCGGTTTTTCCTGGTTTGTTTTGACATTGACAGTTGGTGTGGTTTGGTTCAGTATTCGTTTATTTGTATTCGTCCAAACTACTCTAAACTGCTATTCAAACGTTTTCCTAAATAAAACAATTGCTTTGCACTAATGGAAAGTTTCGAAGAGGTATTGCTATTTATTAGTCCTGATATTGTTTGTGGATTCTAGACATTTTGATTTTCAGGATGGTACTGAGTTTTCCTGTGGGCATTGTGGCATCGATTTGGGCACAGTGAACAATATTGTAAATAATTCAATAGCCGAAAATCATAATTGTTTTATAGGCGCTTCAAATGTTAATTTGGATTATGGTAATAAAAAAATGTTCAGAGAAGTTCTTCCCGTGCAACTACAATCAGCCCTACCATTGCAGTCCATCCAGCAAACACTGGGACATGAACATATGGAGGAAAATATTCAACCTCAATGCAAGGAATGGAAAGGAGACGAAGTTGCACTGTTAATTGCAACATATAAATCACACAAGGAAAAATTCAATACTGGTATGTTCACTAAAAAGAAAGTGTGGCTAATTATTAGCAAAGACATGAAGCTCCACGGCGTAAATAAAGATAGCATTAAATGTGATGAGAAGTGGCGGAACTTAAAAAAAACCTATGATAAAGTTAAAATGGAGAGGGAGAAATCAGGAAACGGAAATGTTAACTGGAAATATTTTAAGGATTTCCAGGAAATTTATCATCAGGATCCACGTTTCAGTCCAATATGCACTGCTTCTAGTAGCGGGCTCATTAAAAGTTCCAGTGCAGAACAAGAAAATGTAATGGAAAAAAAAAACAAATTTTCACCGCATGAAAAAAAAAGAACAAAGTCATTGTCCCTCAAAGACTTGGACGACAGAATGCAGAAGAGACACGACGAAAAAATGGAGTTAAAAAAGAAAGTCTTTGAGTGGTTCAAACACAATTTGAACAAGAACGATTGAACTGAAAACTGGTATTAGTGAATTACTGTTCCTGTCAATCAGTTTAACTGGTTGAGTTATAGCGTGTCCACTTCACTAAAACATATTTTTCACATACTCAACAGACAATCTTCACTGCTAGCAAAATAAACATAAGTACCGACTTATGTGACAAAATTGGTTTGGTGGAAACGCTATCTTTAACTTAATGAAAAAACCAACCATTGCAAATTCTGGTACTTATGTATATGTTGTTTGTGTTCATATTACCTTATTATATAAGTTGTTGTGTTATTATGTCAGAGGTGTATCTTTTGTTTATGATATTATGGTGATATATTAGTTTGTTATACCAAGAATATATTTTTGTGTTCAGTATTCAGAGGTCTATGTGAAATTCCGTTTTTTGTATCGAGAATATATTATTTGTTTAGGTGTAAGAGTTCTGTGATATCTAGAATATATTTTGTTTCAAAAGTGTATTATTATAATGGTTTATTTATACTAGATACTTTCTAGGCAAATAAACTTAGTTATTTTCATAAAAACTGTACGTTCAACATGTTTTTTTTTATATTTTGAAAATATAATGTTTTCTGCATCTATGTACTATAATCAATATTGATATATTTATCAACATCATGATATACTACATAATTCAGAAGAATAAAATACATTATTTTTCATCTCTTCATATTAGTCAAAACTGAGAATTGACCTACTTATATGTATAGAGAAAGTAATGAATTCATAGACCTTTTACTGTTGCCGATGAGTTGACTCACAGTCTATTCTTTTAATAGTTCCAGACTGCTTAAACCAAATATTCTCTTTAGCATACATTACTGTACATATTAATATTCAAATATGGTAGGGAGGTACTAATAGAACAGCAATTTAATTTTTAATGTGTTTATTCTAATTATCCAGTAGAACCACATTAGGCGTTATTAATTTCTTGGCACAATCGGTTTCTCTTGGCTCGTCCCAACAGCATCCTCTGCCTCTGCAGCTGGAGATTGCCTACTTCAACTTCCTCATGATCATCATCAGGCATTTCATTAATTGCGATGACCTCAACAACATCATTTTGCATAATACAAATATTATGCAAAACACATGTAGCTATAATATATTTTGGAATCCACGAGATTTTTCGAACGTCCAAGCAGTCCTTCAGGCACCTAAATCTTTTTTGCAGTAGCCCAAATGCCCTCTCAATTGTAATTCTTGTTCTGCATAACAAGAAATTGAAATTTTTCTGTTCATTACTCAAGTGACCATTATCTTTATAAGGAGTGATCAATTCAGGTAAGCAAGGATACGCCTTGTCTCCTAAAAGGTGGGTATCATCTGGAAATTTAATGGCATTATTGTCATTCATGAACGTCCACACTTCGCTTCGTCTCAATACAGTGCTATCATGATTACCCCCAACCTCACCTGCATAGCAGTGGGTAAATTTGAGGGTATGATCGCAAACGCCCTAAAAATAAAAATTATTTGTAATTGGTGCGAAAAAAAACTATGTCGTCTACCTGTAATATGACACTTGAAAACTTCTTCCTATTTATATATGAATTCCCATGGTCCTTTGGTTTGGGGATTGGGACATGCATTCCATCAATGCATCCTACGGTATTCATAAACCCCATTTGATGGAAACCATTTTTCACTCCTCTAAATATTCTGCTGTCGGCCACTGAATTATTTCTGGGCTGATTGCGATCAACGCATTTGTTACTCTTCGCACTGTTCGTAGGCCCGTAGCTTTTCCAATATTAAATCGACCACATATAGATCTTACAAAATATCATCAAACATTAATAATTAATTCATATTCATGTTCCCACACTTACCGATAAGAGTCTGGAGTTCCAAAATACCATAAAGCAATTAATAATTGAGCTTTGGGTGTGATGGTGTGTCTACCTCTATCTAATATATGAGTGCTAATTTCATTTGCAATACTTTGAAATATGTGGTTGAACGTTGTCCTGTTCATTCGAAAATTTTCCCGAAATTCAGCATCACTATATTGGTCAACAATATTCTCAATAAAATTTACCACTTTGGGCCGAGGATCTAAAACAATTTATGTATATATGACTGCCTAATGTAATACTTCTGCTTTATTTCACGGAACATAATTTTATCCATCGGATATTGTATCATATTTTGTCGTTTCAATAAATTCAATTATGTGCTGAAGGGACTATCCATCTTTCTTTCCATATTTATAGATATATGCATGAATGCATTGCTGTGTCTTACCCACTGAACGTCTTTCCCGAATAACAGCTAATTCATCTTCATCACTCGAATCCGACATCAAATTATTAAGGAAAATTAAAGCCGCCTCTTGGTCCATTTTTTCAAATTATCTCAAATGATTGATGAGTACAACGTTTGACTTTTTATCGTCCTGACAACACACCTTGCTTATTCATATTTCAACATTTCAAACACAATATAACCTCAGTGCTCCAGATTTCACAGTTCAAAGTTCATTACTTGACAAATGACAGATGACACAGGGGTTCCGTCCCGTAAATATTTCAAGTTATCAATAACCAGTAATCAACCACCCTGAAAAGACAGACAACCAGAGCGGTTACTATCGGATATATACGGTACATATTGTAAAATATGAAATGTCTCCGATAATTTTTATTCCTTTATAATAACATGAAATATTTGAAATTACTTTTCTGATCTGACATATGTCATATGTCACAATATGAAATATGACATATGACGACTGACGAGGACGATTGACTGACTGCATTGACAAATGACAGAAGATAAAATGGGTAGGTTCTTAGTCTGCCTGGTATGTGCGTTGCAGAATAAATTAGATCAAATTTTTATCCAGTCAGTTTAGTGCAGTTACACAATGAAATTTTCAATTCAATCTATATAAATATGGATGATCCAATGCAAACAGATACTTAAATCGAGTGAAAATTACAATGATTCTAAAGAAAAAGCTACACTTCGATGCAAACGAATGAAATTATTCTATGCTCCTGGATGCTAGATATTAAAGCGACCAGACTTTCTTATGGGTGATCCAGATGGATCAATCACAACAGTTGTTGTGGACTTGATGTTTCTAATTTCAAACATTCGTCCAATTTTGAATTGTTATTTTGTTTACGTTCGTTCAGTCAGGTAATGTTAGGTTAGCTATCGATCAATTTGCCATTTTTACCTAACTTTTTCGCTCGTAGATGGAAGTTGTCCAGTTGAGGTGCCTTTCTTCCATCAATTTTTAAATTAGCCACACTAGAACAACTTCACATCACTTTTTAGTTCGCAACCCTGGTTGAATTAGATTGGTTGCTGTTGTGGCTCATACGGGACCTACTGTGAGTTGTGGTCACTACACTGTAGCTCAGACGCCTTTCGATAAATTCTATCAGTTTGACGACAGCATGGTTCGGCCGGTTTCTCACCAAGTCTTGTTCTATACCAACGCTTACAATATATATTATATGAGCTGTATCCCTCACCGTACACCCAAAAATGATGGTATCCACGCCCCCTCTGCAGGATCATTTCGTTTAGTGTCCAGCTATTCAAGAAGTGGACTGGAAGGAACGTTTCATTTATCATTTATGACTTGTAGTTAAATTGAAATTGTTGAATGTGGAATGTAATGAATATATGAAACTATATTCATTGAAACAGACAAATAAAAAATTGAGTACGACTATCTTAAGCTAATGCTTAAAATTAGTATCTGCTATCGAAATAGTGTATAAGGAATAAACATTATAATGAAAATAACGTCACCCTCAAACAAGGACAAGGCTGATCCATATAAATAACCTAAATTGGACCATATATTTATTTTTCAAATTTCTTATTGAGGCATTGTTTCACTCCAAGAAGTAACTTATCAATATTCAAGTGGCATTTGTGGAATGAGGAGTTTGTAGTACTGGAATAGTTTGTTCTTGAAAGACACAAACTGTTGAAGCCTCTTGTGCAATAGTTTTTTATCTCATGCTGGAAAGTAATAAATTCATTAAAATAGGGCGGGGCATTTCCCGATATAAATTTATGAATGAAAATCATGGAAAAATAAAACAGCATGTCCTTAATGTAGTCATTTAGCGTTGGTCATTAGCAGAGCTTAGTTTCTGAACTATACTTCACCTGACTTAATGAATAGATAACTTCAGAAGCTACTCCGGCTACTCAGAGTCACTCGGATTGACTCTATCTGTGCTCTCTTTACCCCCTGTAGCAATGGCAAGGGAAAGTGAAAGCGACCAATGTAGTGGTGATTGGTGAACTGAACTGGTACTGGTAAATGGATTGGTAAATAAAGTGAATATATTTAATTTGGCCTGTTGAAATAAGTACTCTATATAAAGTTACATTTCAACATTTAAATATGTATGAACAAGATGAAGGTAAAGTATTCTCAGATTGAATGCAGTTTTACATTTTTTATGTGTAACCTATTTTCCAGACCAATTTGATGATGAAAATTCCGATGAAATCAGTGCAGAACTTTGGCAAGAAGCTTGCTGGATTGTTATCAATGCCTATTTCGACGAAAAAGGTTTGGTACGACAACAACTGGACAGTTTCGATGAATTCATCCAAATGTCAGTCCAGAGAATTGTCGAAGATTCTCCACAAATCGATCTACAAGCAGAGGCACAGCACACATCTGGAGAAATTGAAAACCCGCCTAGATTTCTATTGAAATTTGAACAGATTTACCTGTCAAAGCCTACGCATTGGGAGAAAGATGGTGCTCCCTCTCCTATGATGCCTAACGAGGCTCGATTAAGAAATTTGACATACTCAGCACCGTTGTACGTTGATATAACCAAAACTATTGTTAAAGAGGGAGAGGATCCTATCGAAACTCAGCATCAGAAAACTTTCATTGGTGAGTTGGGAATAATTTTGTATTTGGAGCTATTCTAATGTGCCGTGTTTTAGGTAAAATTCCTATTATGCTGCGTTCCACCTACTGTCTGTTAAGTGGTCTGATAGATCGTGATTTGACAGAATTGAATGAATGCCCCCTTGACCCAGGTGGGTATTTCATCATAAACGGATCAGAAAAAGTACTGATCGCTCAGGAAAAGATGGCCACCAACACAGTCTATGTCTTTGCAATGAAAGATGGAAAATACGCCTACAAATCTGAGATCCGATCTTGCCTAGAGCACAGTTCCCGACCCACTTCTACATTATGGGTGAATATGATGGCCAGAGGTGGGCAAGCTATCAAAAAAGCAGCCATTGGTCAGCGTATTATTGCCATTTTGCCATATATCAAACAAGAAATTCCCATCATGATTGTGTTTAGAGCGTTGGGGTTCGTGGCTGATCGTGATATTCTCGAACATATCATTTATGATTTTGATGACCCAGAGTTGATGGAGATGGTCAAACCGTCATTGGACGAAGCTTTCGTTATCCAAGAACAGAATATTGCTTTGAATTTCATTGGAGCAAGAGGTGCCAGACCTGGCGTTACCAAGGAAAAACGTGTGAAGTACGCTAGGGAAATTTTGCAGAAGGAAATGTTACCTCATGTTGGTGTATCAGAGTTTTGTGAAACCAAAAAGGCCTACTTCCTGGGGTGAGTTTTCACATTCTAGAGTATCAAATGAAACATTTGATGATTTTTATTTTTATTTATGAATACCTTACCATCATAATATATCAAAAAACGGAATAATTTGCATGATCTATTTTGTAGCATTGAAAGTGTTTAAATCATATCCTTGTCTAGTAATTTACTTCAGTTCCAAATTACAGATTTTTTATACTTACCTGAAAATGTCCATTTTAGAGATTTGGAACACAAATTTCATCAGAACTACTTCTGAATTTTTTGGCATCAACTTTTATTAATTACGTTTTTATTTATCAGATATCAGGTCAGTTTAACTTTTCTCCAATTTCTTTTTCCAGTTATATGGTACACAGACTGCTGTTGGCAGCATTAGGTCGACGAGAATTGGATGACAGGGATCACTACGGTAACAAGAGATTGGATTTGGCTGGACCTCTATTAGCTTTTCTCTTCAGAGGGTAAGGAATTTCAAAATTCATACTGAAAGCCCGAAATTATTATTTTTTTCTCTAGGTTGTTCAAAAATTTGATGAAAGAGGTCAGAATGTATGCTCAGAAATTCATCGATAAAGGAAAAGACTTCAACTTGGATCTGGCTATAAAAACAAAACTGATAACAGATGGTCTTAGATACTCGCTTGCCACAGGAAATTGGGGAGACCAGAAGAAAGCCCAT
This sequence comes from Chrysolina americana, assembly GCA_958502065.1. Lineage (NCBI taxonomy): Eukaryota > Metazoa > Arthropoda > Insecta > Coleoptera > Chrysomelidae > Chrysolina > Chrysolina americana. The sequence continues at coordinate 13,020,129 of OY293419.1, read as the reverse complement.
CAAGCCAGAGCAGGAGTATCTCAGGTATGAAATAAATAATAATTTTTACTAACACCAATAAAAGATTTCTATATCAATTATATATTTTCTAGTATTTCGAATGTTTTCATATTTAGTTAAGGAGATATAATACTTATTACCAATTTTATTATTTTCTTTTCTGAAATACGTATTGGTTTATGAGTTATTATTTTCAAAGTGGTGTGTTATTTTAAGTGCTATAGGTTTTACTGTTGGGAAATATTTTAATCACTACTTTTAATATCTCTCTTTGAGCCATATCACACTTTTCATGTTCAATATTTCATGTTTCTTCAGGTATTGAACCGGCTTACTTTTGCTTCAACATTATCGCATTTAAGACGTGTCAACTCCCCTATCGGACGAGACGGTAAACTGGCCAAACCGCGTCAATTGCACAACACCCTATGGGGCATGATTTGCCCTGCTGAAACGCCAGAGGGAGCTGCTGTGGGTCTGGTGAAAAATCTCGCCCTAATGGCTTATATCTCCGTCGGATCTCAACCGTCCCCCATATTGGAGTTCTTGGAAGAGTGGTCCATGGAGAATTTGGAAGAAATAGCTCCATCGGCCATTGCTAATGCAACAAAAATTTTTGTCAACGGATGTTGGGTAAGTTATGCAAAACTTCTCTGACCAGTCTTATTATTATTTTTATCCACAGCTGGTTTCTTATAAAGTCATGATGCTTTTGTTTACAAACATCTTATGGAGTCAATAAAACACTAGTGTCTCATGATGAGAGATATGTTAATAAGACACAGATACAATAAATAACTATATTTCCTATTTTCCTCGTGTTGAACTGAAAATTGAATGTTCAATTTCTTTCAATTCCTTTTTTGATTATTGTTTCAATATTATCTTGATAATCTTTTTTTCAGAAATTACTGATATTTTTTTCTCGTCCCCGTTTTTCTAACCCACTTTTTTCTTATCCTGTTTTTTGTTGCTCCTTTGCCAATCCTCTTTTCATTCATCACCTTTTTCCTCGTCCACTTCTTTCTCGTCGCCTTTTGTTTCTTTCTCGTTTTTCATCTCCCCATTTTTTCATGTCCCAGTTTTCAGCGTCCTATTTTCTGCATATTTTTTTTCCTCGTCTCACCTCATTTTCTTGCTCACCGTATATCTCCCCCTGATTTCACCCCCTTATTTCGCCCCCATTTCACTCCCTTATTTCGCCTCCTTATTCCGCCCCCTTATTTCGTCCCCTTCCCCCCTTATTTCGTCCCCTTCCCCCCTTATTTCGTCCCCTTCCCCCCTTATTTCGTCCCCTTCCCCCCTTATTTCTTTACCACATTTCGCTCCATTATTTCGTTCCATTATTTTGCCCTCTCATTTCTTCCCCTTTTTTCGCTACCTTATTTTGCTCTTCATTTCGCCCGCTTATTTTGCCTTCTTATTTCGCTTCCTTATTTTGCCTTCTTATTTCGCTTCCTTATTTCGCCCAATTATTTCACTCCCTTATTTCGCCCAATTATTTCGCTCCTTTATTTCGTCCCCTTTATTCTGTCTCCTCGTTTTGCCACCGTATTTCGCCTCCTTATTACGCTCTCTTATTTCCCCCCTTACCCTCCTGTTTTTTTCCCGTTTCTTCATTCTTTTTTTTCCACGATTCCTCATTCCTCTTTTTTTTTCGCTTTCTCACTTCTCTTTTTTTTCACGCTTTCTCATTCTCTTTTTTCTCTTTTTTTTTCTCCCTTCTCCATTCCCTTTCTTTTTCTCGCTCTTTTTCTTATTCTTCATTTCCTTTCTTTATTTTTTTCATGTTTAATTTTTCTTTTTTTCTTGCATTTTTCATTGCCCATTTTCTTACCTCTTTTGATTCTTCTTTCCTTTTTTTATTTTTTCATGTTTCTTTAATTTTTCTTTTTTTCTTGCATTTTTCATTGCCCATTTTCTTACCTCTTTTGATCTTCCTGTTTGTTTTCCTCTCTCACTTTTATTGTCCATTTTTTTCTCTTTCTCTTTTCTTTCTCTCCTCATTCCTTCTTTTTCTTCTCGCTCCTTCTTTCACTCCTCATCCCTTCTTTCTCTCCTCACTCCTTTCTCTCCTCACTCCTTTCTCTCCTCACTCCTTTCTCTCCTCACTCCTTTCTCTCTTTACTCTTTCTTTCTCTCCTCACTCTTTCTTTCTCTCCGCAGTCATTCTTTCTCGCAATTTGTCATCAACCTTTGTTCTCACATTTTGTCATTGTCTTTTGTCACCGCCTTTGACCATCGCCCTATTTTGTCACCATTCGTCATAGACCCATTTTATAGGTTTTTTTCATTACGTTTCCTGTCCCCACCTCTTTCTTCGACCCGTTTATTCCCTATTTTTCGGTCCTTTCTCGTCCCCTTTGTCACCCTTTTCTCGTTCTTTTTCATCAACTTTTTGTTTTGCTTCTTTTCTCTCTTTCTCACCTCCTTTTTCGTTCTTTTTTTCTCGCCTCGTTTTTCGTTCCCTTTTCTTTTCTCCTTTCTCGTTCCTTTCTCTCGCCTTTTTGTCGCCTCGACCTTTTGTGTTGATTTTTTGCTACGATAATTTTTTGTCTCTGCCTGTTTTGCCTGGACATTGTTATCTTTACCTTCTTTGTCTCTACATTTTTGCCTAGCCATTGTTATCTCGACCTTTTCCTGTCTTTAGCCGCTTTCTTTTTTGTCTTGACATTTCTTTCCTCGGTTGATTTCGTCTTGACCTTTTCTTTGTTTCGACCTTTTTTTATTCTTTGGTATTGGCATTTTTCTATCAACCTTATTATTTCGATTTTTCCTAAATCTCCTTTATGGCTTTTTCAAGTCCATATTTCACTTAAAGTTCTTTTCACTCCTGTGCATTTTAAATATTTTATTTGTCTTAGGTTGGAATTCACAGAGACCCTGAACAACTTATGGCCACACTCAGGAAACTTCGTCGACAGATGGACATCATAGTCTCTGAAGTGTCGATGATAAGAGACATTCGTGATAGGGAAATAAGAATTTATACAGATGCTGGAAGGATTTGCAGACCCCTGCTTATTGTTGAGAATGGACAGTTGTTACTGAAGAAGGGACATGTCGCCATGTTGAAAGAAAGAGAATACAATAATTATGGTTGGCAGGTGTTGGTTGCTTCAGGTAAAGTACTTTCTGAATACACTGTCTAGTTTGGCAATCGTTACCCTGAATGAAATATTTATAAAATACTTTTTCATCTTTAGGTGTAGTGGAATACATTGACACCCTTGAAGAAGAAACTGTCATGATTGCAATGAATCCCGAAGATCTTCGTCAGGATAAGGAGTACGCCTATTGTACTACCTACACCCACTGCGAAATCCACCCTGCTATGATCCTAGGTGTTTGCGCCTCCATTATTCCTTTCCCTGATCATAACCAGAGCCCTAGGAACACATATCAGAGCGCTATGGGTAAGCAAGCTATGGGTGTGTACATAACGAATTTCCACGTTCGGATGGACACCTTGGCTCACGTGCTCTATTATCCTCACAAACCTCTGGTCACGACTAGGTCTATGGAGTATCTGCGGTTCAGAGAACTGCCCGCTGGTATCAACAGTATTGTTGCTATTGCTTGTTATACGGGTTATAACCAAGAAGATTCTGTCATTTTGAATTCCTCTGCTGTCGAAAGAGGATTTTTCAGGTGAGTGGTAATTGGTGTCAGGTGTGGGACTGATTCAAAAAAGCAATATAAAATCTTCAAACAATAATAACTTAAATTACGGTTGAATGGTTTTGTTATACATTATACATTTTTCACAGGTCCGTGTTCTACCGTTCTTACAAAGACGCAGAATCGAAACGAATTGGTGACCAAGAAGAACAGTTTGAGAAACCCACTAGGCAAACCTGTCAAGGAATGAGGAACGCTCTTTATGACAAATTGGATGATGACGGTATCATTTCGCCCGGTATTCGTGTGTCTGGAGATGATGTGATTATCGGGAAGACCATGACTTTGCCAGAAACTGATGATGAGGTATGTCTACTCTTAGTTTCTGTACGTGTTCGTTTTAAGAAGCAATCCACTTTCTTTTTCAGTTGGACGGAAACACTAAAAAATTCAACAAAAGAGATGCCTCGACGTTTTTGCGTAACAGTGAAACTGGTGTCATCGATCAGGTGATGTTGACGCTGAACTCCGAGGGATACAAGTTCTGCAAAATCAGGGTGAGGTCAGTGCGAATTCCGCAGATTGGAGACAAGTTTGCTTCCAGGCACGGGCAGAAGGGTACATGTGGGATTCAGTATCGTCAAGAGGTATGTTTGGAAACAATAGAAACTAGTTGATTTGATTTTTCGCCAGATAATTTTTTACGAAGTCCACTAAGTTATTAAGGTGTAAATTGATGAACAAGAACACGTCAATAACATTATTTTCGTCACAAAATTTTCTTTGACTGTGATTTCTTTTCAGGATATGATATTCAGCGGAGAGGGCCTAGCTCCCGACATAGTCATCAACCCTCACGCTATTCCCTCGCGTATGACGATTGGTCACTTGATCGAGTGCATTCAGGGCAAGGTATCGTCCAACAAGGGCGAAATTGGTGACGCCACCCCTTTCAACGACGCCGTGAATGTACAGAAAATCTCCACTCTCCTCCAAGAGTACGGCTACCAGCTCCGAGGCAACGAAATCATGTACAGCGGCCACACGGGCCGGAAGATCAACGCCCAGATCTTCTTGGGGCCCACCTACTACCAGCGCTTGAAGCATATGGTGGACGACAAGATCCATTCCAGGGCCAGAGGGCCGGTGCAGATCCTCGTGAGGCAGCCTATGGAGGGTCGTGCCAGAGACGGAGGATTGCGTTTCGGGGAGATGGAGCGGGATTGTCAGATTTCCCACGGCGCAGCGCAGTTCCTGCGGGAGAGGTTGTTTGAGGTTTCGGACCCCTACAGGATACACGTGTGTAACTTATGCGGGTTGATAGCCATCGCGAATATGCGGAATAATACGTTTGAGTGCAAGGGCTGCAAGAACAAGACGCAGATTTCGCAGGTCAAGTTGCCGTACGCGGCGAAGTTGCTGTTCCAGGAGCTGATGTCAATGAATATCGCTCCCAGGTTGATGGTTTTGTGAATATCTTGGAAGCTTTAACATTTTTGAGGATAAGTTGTGACTATAGTTTTTACACTTTGAGTCTATTTTAGAAGTGTTTAACTCTCTGACGTTATTACACGACGTATTACTGATTGAGAATAAGTGATAAAGTATTTTAAATAACCAAAGTTTGTTTTTTTCAACATCCCATTCATAAGTCGGTTTTTCCAGCTATGTGGGGCTTGAGTTAAGATAGTGCCATTGTAAATCTTGTCTCCTAAGAGGCGACTATGAAGTCTAAATTTATTACATTTAATTCAACCTAGATGAAGTATCAAAGTGTCAATATTGATTTGCAAAAGAAGATTTGAAAAACAAGAAAGAAATTCGAGAGAAGTAAAGAACACCAAGAATTTTTACTTGAATTAAGATTTTTAGATAAATCAAACCTAATACAAGAAAAACTTTCACTTTGACAATTATCAATTTGAAATTATGGAAATGAAATCTGAAAATATAAAAAAATGCCATTTCTCATACCAAAGAACTTGAAAGACACAATGCATATCAGATGATGAAACCTATGGTAAAGGTAAGTTTATCAGGCTCCTCCTAAAAATTGAAAAAGAAGTGACTTAACCCTTTATTGCATGATTTTTTATTTTTGAGAGAAAAAAATCCACAAAACAAAAGTATTCCCAAATTAGTAAAAAAATAATTTCAATTTTTAATAAGAAATTTCATGAAAAACTGAAACGTACCAAATATGACACATAATGCAGTTAAAACATTAACAAATATCATTCCGTATGGAAGCGAAGGAAGCAGTTTCTCTCTTTATTCAAGCAGAGTGCTACTTGACATTTCGTACAATATATGTGTGACTGAAATTTGCATTCAGGAAGTTTGCAGCGATTTCTGTCATTTTCTCTCCATTCGGGTAGATGGTCCACTCCGTATCTCCGAACCTCCATTTGCGGAATTTCAGCGGTAGGCCCACGTCTCCTTTTTTTGCATAGGAGTTGTCAAGACCAGCACTAGGTCTCCCTCGTTTTCGTGTAAGCCCTGGCTTTCCAGATTTACATAGAGCATCAGCGACGGCAATTTTGAAATCAGCTAATGCCATGTAAAATTCACTTTGCCTCCTCCACAACAGCCAACTATTCACAACACACAGATCTAACATGTGAAAAAATATCCACAGATACCACTTCTTTGATCTTATATGAATCCGATAGAACCCAAGCATAGTCTAACACATCGACGCCTCCCATATACTCATTATATTTCAGTATACTTTGTGGGCAGTCAATTGTTTTATGACATTTTTCGCTTTTGAAAAATCTTTGCTTGGTACCTGTTGGTTGGGAGCCTACATAAGTTGACAAAGTTGAAACTACTTTATTGTCATACCAACAAACAAGACTCATTTTGACATTGTCTTTGATAGCGACTTTTTCTTGGAAAGCTCCCCTTCCACGTGCCTTCAGCTGTTTTTCCGGTAACATTTGAGATCCTGGTACTCGATTCAGACGGACATATAAATAAATAAACCATCAAGGGAACACTAGTAAACCAATTGTCAAAGAAAATTTTGTGGTTTACATTCTTTGGTATTTTTTCGGCAAACTTTACCACAACATTACTACTTGTACCAAGGTCCGGTGCTCCAGTAGGAACGGTGTTACTTTGAGAGCCAGCATAAATATAGAAATCGTAACTCAACCCAGATATTCCACTAAGGACCAATATCTTATATCCCCATTTGTGTGGTTTTTTTGGATTGTACTGCTTGATGGTTGATCTGGATTTCGTGGGAATAATTTGTTCATCAACAGCTACGTTTTCTTCCATCGGAATCAAACTCAATCTCTGTTGAATATTCTTCAAGAGAGGGCTAATTTTGAACGAAGCATCATGTCTCTCTCTACCCAGAGAGATAAAATCCTCATTATTATTGAAATGAAGAAAACGTTTAATTTCTTCCCATCTGTTACAGGTCATTACAGAGGACACTATAGGGTGACCCAAGTATGTCGACCAATAATGTCTCACTTGAGGCAAACGAATAACAGACATATACATACATGTACCAATAAACTGTTCGATTTAATTTTCTGAAATATTTGCTGGGCGATCTATACGTTTCTGCGCACAATATAAATTTGTTTGAGCGGTTATTTCTGATATCATTTCTTTTGTAAATAAAAATTGGAAAAACTGTTATGGTGTCTCTATGTCAGTGAGTTCCTGTGGCAAATTCTGAATACCGGAAAATTTCATTTCATCTGGTTGTTTTTTGAGATTTCCAGTTCTCCACAACCCTGGGTTGACCTTTTCCGCCAGTTTATTTAGCGGAATATTCTCGTCACTGTCGACAGACTCAATATCTGTTTCCGATATTATTATGTCCTCATCTTGATCAACATCATGCAATTCATCGCTATCATCGCTTTCTGGAACTAAAATATGACCGAACCCTTCGTCTTCCGACAGATCAGGATCGTCACTTTCATTATCAGCTGGTACGTCTCGAACAAACTTGTTATTTCCATAAAACTGTTTTGGATCCATCTGAAACATAAAATAAAACAAAATTTTAGAACTGTTTTTCTATTGCGTCACCGAGAACTAGAATGCATAGTGTCCCAGATCTGACTCAAACAAAATATGGTTCTTATCTCTTGGCAAAGGGCGAATTATATGGATAAACTTACCTTCAGATGAAAGAACAACGATTGCACTATATGCCGATATTTTATTTGCAAAAATAAACGCAATTCACCCTGTAATAATTGCTCAACAAAACACCCAACCTTTGCGAGAGCGCCACTTGGATATGTAGGGTGCGCACAAGGCGATAACGACGTAGTTTCTTGAGCGATAGTGGGGATTTTGCTAGCATTCGCTTATTCACCGGTCACTTACGTAGTTTTGTCCCCAGAACACGAATCCGAAAATCGAGGGAGACTCAACTATGTACTTTCCGAGTTATGCCCTTCTGAATCTTGAAAATTGCTCATTTTCACACAAAATCACACAAAATTCCTTCTTCTTTTTGACGACACTTTTTTCAGAAGTTAATCTACCTAATTTCACAGTTATAAACACCAAAAACAACCGTTTAACGTTTTACAGAAAAATGACGTTTTGTAATCAAAAACATTATCTCAATTTTCTAAGTTATTTTCATTTTGTCACGGTAGGTTGGTCACTTGGAATATGCGAGGCCGACTTTACTTCCCCTTAATTAATGTTCAATTATGCCGAATCTTATCTGACAAATCGATTATTTCAGGCTGTCTATTTTAATAATAGTTCATCAGATTTTAAAGAAATAAGTTACGGTGTACCTCAGGGATCCGTCTTAGGGCCACTTTTGTTATATATGTGAATGACTTAAGTAACTTCATGACCTCTTGTAAATGTTTAAATCCAGATTTCAGTTCTTTATTAGATCAGACTAAAGAAATCGAAGAAAAAGCTGAGGCATGGTTTATATATCATAATTTGAAACTGAATGATGACGAGTCACAAATATTATTCATCACTACCCGTCAGATTCAACATGAAGAACAAATGACTTTGGATCATAAATAAAACTGGATTGCTTTTATACAGACGCTTAAACTCAAATTGTCGAGTATATTGTTTCTACTACGCCAGCTCAGACATATTTCAAATTTCAATGCTCTAAAAACGGTGTATTATTCTCTCTTCCAATAACATATGGCATACGGCATTCTACTGTGGGGTAATTGCTCTGCTGCAAGTGGCATTTTCATTCAACAGAAAAAAACGATCAGAATATATATTAGCTAGTATAGAGATTCTTATGGAACTGAATTCAAAATTATGACTCCTCTGTCCCTATATATTGTAACGATTTCGAGACCGGCCCTGATCTAATTAAGTATGCACCCTCGTTCAACTACAACAGCATATCTCCTGGCCTATCGCAGAGAACAAGCTGGAATAAAATCGATCATTTCGATACTGTTCGAAGAGCCATCTAGATGAAATGTTATATACTCCAGAATAATCGAGAGAGCCGTGGATGGAATCTGCTTGCGACTATATAGCCGCTGGAGGACAGTCAGAATTCAGAGTTAGTTACAGTTCGCAGATAGAGACACTGTAGAAATAAATTTGAATCTAGTGAAGTCTATGTTTTATTGAATAATTGTTGTAAATAGTGTTTTAAATAAATTAGGAAAATTAGTTAGTGCAGTTTTACTACAATATGTACAAAGTAATTATTGAAATCTACAAGATATCACCAAACAAGCTGACATTTTAAAACCTACCGTGTCAGTGAAAATAACGAAGAAAAAGGGAGGTAATGTTTGTGATTATAAAACGTTGAATTGTGTAAAATGACTGTTTTTGGAATTGTGATTGTAAAATTAGGTAGATTATAGCTTCTAGAAAAAGTATGGTCGAAAAGAAGAAGGTACCTATTTTGTGCGATTTTTCATTGAAAAAATTGTTTTTTTTGGAATAAGAACACAAAGTCGTCTCCACAAAGTTTAATACAAGGTCAGGATAGAAATCCTACCTATAAAGATTGAATTTTATAACACGTTGTTAACCTTAAATTAATTTCAGCTCTCCTCTGTACTTCAACTGAATGTATGTTCGAAACATGTCTTGAGGATGAATTTTTATCATGATCTTTTTTTATCTAGGATTTCTATCCTGACCTTGTATTAAACTTTGTGGAGACGTTGTGTTCTTAGTCCAAAAAAAACTTGGTCTTCCACTTCGAGTATGGACTACTACCTTCTCATGGAAAATTTGTGAAAGATTCAAAAGGGCATAACCCGAAAAGTAGTTGAGACCCCCTCAATTTTCCTTCATTTTATTTTCAGGAAACAAAACTACGTCGTAGTATATAGTAGTTGAGGTTGAGTGACTTTTTTTTTTAAGTGGAGCCGTAATTTGGTCTACTGAACAAAAAATTTTAATACATTTTTTGTGGTCTCAAGTAATTTTAGAGATATGGACCTGTTTTTGAGTGATTCTAACACTCTCATTTCTACCGCGATAAAACAGTAGAATTTCTTTCCCCTTCTTATCACCAGCAGAATGTTTTACACCCTAATTGACTTGTTCCGTACTTTTTCTTTATTAAAAATAGCACTTTTTAGGAAAAAACGTGAATGAATAATTTCCTATTCATGTTGAAGTTGAATGGCAAGAAAAGTTGGCTATGCAAATATGCAAAAATCAACGTTACCAAACCAACCTCGCCATATGATTAAATTCACTTAACATTTTGAATAAATATGTTGTTTGTAGAAAATGACAGTTATCACTCAAAAATAGGTCCATATCTCCGAAATTACTTGAGACCGCCGAGAGACCAAATTACGTAAGTTCCAATTTTTTTTTATAGCTTTTGGCTATTATTCAATGGAATTTTACCCGGCAAAGGTCTTCTCATTAGCCACTGCGTTCTGGGTAGGCTGTGTTACTATAACTTCATACGCCACCTTAGGAGCAGCACTGTTAATTTGAATGCAACAGTGAATCGTGCAGGACTCCACGAGATTTTAACAATTTATTCGGTGAAATTAAATTAAAAAAGTTCCAGTTCCAACTGTGGCTCGAACCCGGGACCTTTAGCTCCGAACCCGGACGCCATACCACTTGCGCCCCAACGTATTGTAAAAATATTATTGTCAAAATCATGTTTTAGGTTGTTGCGAACAATGACACCACATTTGTGCAGTCTATTCTTGATACACAAGAAAGGGAGTAATATAAAAAACAAATGGATATTTGCTAAAATCTATTTGTACAATTGAATTAAAGATGAAATAAATAACATTTTGAGGTACTATATACAAATATTAACAAATTATATCAACATAATAAATAATACACTAAAATCATGAGTATAAGTTTTGAATCAGTCGCCAGTGTGTTTCCATTCGATCCGAAAAAAAAGCTATTCCTCCGCTTACCTGAAACAATAACAAAATGAATTTTAATTTTCAGTCCATACATCTTACTGATACTGAGGTACGTACGTCTTGTGACCTCAATGATAGAGTTCAGCCTGTTATTCGAGCTAAGAGCGATGTTACAATTTATTCTCAAAGTGACTGCCTGTTCCAACATATAGTTGTTAGGGCTAATTTGACTTCCAATATAATTAGTGTTATTTAGATTAATTTTCTGATATATGTAGTCTATTCCAATTGATTCTTTTCTTCTTATATAGCTTGAGAAAATCTTGCTCCACTATACAGGCCGAGCTCATGTCGTTAGGAGCATAGTTGATACTTTCGATAGAAAAAGTATTTATTAATGAAAGTAATTAAATCAACTAGAGTGCATTATTGAAGGCTATTTCGAGATCTTAACGCATGAGCGAAGCGCGTGCGTTAATGTTCGAGATCATGAATCGCACTTTAATATACGTAGATTACAATATTTTTCCGTCGACCTTACTTTTGTTAAAATAAAGAAATTATTGATTAGAAGATATAAAATCAATGAAATGAACAGTGGTTACAAACTCTTCCTTTAATTATTGATATTATTATAATAATGGATATAATACTAACTTTTTTCATTTGGGTCTTTCGGCCCACACAGCTTATACGAAATTTTCTTCTTCCTTTTCTCGTCGTAGAAACCGGGAATATACAAACTAGGTGCGTCAAGTTTGCCAACTAACAAAAGCTTGTTGAAATCCTGCTCCAATCTTGAGGCGATAGGACCCTTGAAGTGCAGCAAAAGTTGTACGCATGCGTCGTTGTAAATGTTTTTAGTCTGCCTGCTGTCCACGTTCAGGAACCATTCTGGGATTCCCATGACTTCGCGCACGTCTTCTATGAACTGTGCTCTGAAAAATATGATATATTTGGTTCTTCAGGTGAAGTGTATTGCCTTGACGCGAAATTATTTAGGTACTTTAATAAAATTATAGTAATAGTACTAAAGGAAAGTACCTAATCGAATAAAAATTTGTTGTCAGTCCAATTGGTTCTCTCAAGAATTATTATAGATACATACAACAGACAAAGAAAATTATGAATCTATGCCCATTCATACTTACACAACAAATCTAGGCGGCCTTTCGATGTTCGCATATTTGATAATGTCATAATCGGGTTCTATGTTGGCGCAGGCGTATCTGTCTCCTTTTCTATCTGGAGCGAGAATGACAATGGATCTTCCAATGGCAGTTACGTCTCCTTCAAGGGGAAAATTGGCGTCGGAAAAGACTTTACGTTTGAGGCCTATGTCTATGGTACCCAAACGAGCGGACAGATCACCTACGTGACATCGCAGTGGATTTTCGGGGCCACATTCTTGACGGTACAGGTCATGCTGTGAATAGAATAAGGAGCTGTCTTTATTTCTGACACGGTTTTATAAAGTGAAGATTTTGGTAACATTTCAATATAAAAGGTGCCTAAGAGCTGACATTCATTTATACTTGATGCGGATCCGTGATGGTTGAGAATCAACGTGGATAGAGGTTTGGAAATCACGTGATTAGAGGTTTGAAATCATATGAATCCCGAGAAAGCACATGATTAGAGGTTTGGAGTCATGTGATTCCTAAGAAAGCACGTAATTAGAGGGTTGAAGTCATGTGATTCTTAAGAAAGTACGTGATAACTTGAAAGTCATGCGATTCTTGAAAAAGCAAGTAATTTGTGTGATTACAAAGAAAGCACGTGATTGGAGATTTGAAGTCATGTTGTTTTAAAGAAAACACGTGATTAGAGGTTTGAAATCATGTGATTCTTGAGAAAGCTCGTAATTAGATGTTTGAAGTCATGTGATTCTTAAGAAAGCACGTGATTAGACGGTAAAAGTGATTTGATTATTGAGAAAGCACGTAATTAGAGGTTTGAAGTCATGTAATTCGTAAGAAAGCACAAGATTAAGAGATTGGAAGAAAGCACGTAATTGAAAATTTGAAGTCATGTGCTTCCTGTGAAAGCACGTGATAGAGGTTCAACGTAATGTGATTCTTAAGAAAGCACGTGATTAGAGGTTAAAAGTGATGTGATTATTGAGAAAGCATGTTATTATTGAGAAACCTCTGTAGAATTTTGAAGTCATGTGATTCTTGAGAAAGCACGTGATTAGAGGTTTGAAGTCAGGTGATTTTCGAGAAAGCACGATTGGAAGTTATGCACGTTATTAGAGGTTTGACGTCATGTGATTCCTAACAAGATACGTGATTATATAGAGGTTAAAAGTCATGTGATTCTTAAGAAAGCACGTGATGAGAGGTTAAAAGCTATGTGATTCCTAAGGAAGCACGTGATTGGAGGTTGGAAGTCATTCGATTCTTGAGAAAGGACGTGATTAGAGGTTTGAAGTCATGTGATTCCTGAGAAAGTCATGAGATTCTCAAGAAAGCACGTGACTAGAGGTTTTGAGTCATGTGGTTCATGAGAAAGCATCTGATTAGAGGATTGATGCCATGTGATTATTAAAAAAATACGTGATTAGAGGTAGGTAAGATATCATGTGATTCTTGAGAAAGAACGTGATAAGAGGTTCGAAGTAATGTGATTCCTAAGAAAGCACATGAGTAGAGGTTTTAAGTCATGTGATTCCTGAGAAAGCACGTGACTAGAGGTTTAAAGTCATGTGACTCCTAAACTGCACTCTGATAGATTCTTAACAATTACCTATCCGTTTCTTGATCATGTATGAGAAGTCAAATAACTTGTATTGATTATCGAGACCGAAGTACTTACGTTCAAGGGATCTGCCAATTGAGTGAAAAATGGATTCCAGATGTAACCACCAGCAACACATCTCGTAGCCATAGTTTTCACTGTTGCATCAACTCCCACAGGGTTCACGTAGATGGCCCAGTTATGATCTCTCGTCTGAAATAATATTAAATAAAAATTTTTTTTTTCTTTGATGGGGGGTTTACTCGAAGACATCGACCAGATTTGAGCCAGCAGACAGGTATATTGGTCCTTTGAGCCTGATATTGGGGAAATGTTTCAACAAATCTGTTCATCTTAGTCTTAAACAATAAGTAGCGAAAAATTATGAAGGCGAAAGATGGAAATTTGTCAAATTGTTCCGCCGAGGTAAGAAATTGGTTAAAGTTTTTTGACAATTCAGATGACGAGGAGGTATTGACTAATGGAAATGAAATGTGACCAACAAGAAAAAGCTATCGCGGTACGCGGCAGATGGACATATGGACATGAACGGTGAGTTTCCTTAAAATTTTTATAGATCTGAAAACGATTTGGTGGAAATAGCAATAAAAAGACATGCGATCTATATATCGTTGCCAGATTTGAATGGAAATCTATCTGAATGGTTAGTTTTTATTATTGAGTTTCATGAAAATACGAAATCGAGTAGTTTTTCTGAAAACTTAATTCGCCTCTTAAGTCGGTAAAATGATTCTGATTTCACACAAAAATGTTGATTATTTAATTGAACAGATAAGAATGACTTCTTCCCCTTAAGATTACAAAACCTGAAACCATAGTTAGGTATGCCACTTTATAATAATAATAATATCACTGGACATATAAACGATCGCTTACAGTCACATAAAAAACAGAGCCGGTTCTTATGTCGAAAGAAAATAAAATTAAAAACTATAAATGTAAGAATTTCTTTTGTTGGGACAAAAAATTACATAATTTAGAAAAATATCTCAAATAAAAAAAAATACTATGAACAACCGTTGAGCTTACTTTACCAGAAACAACAGTAAAACAAAAATACAGTAACAGAGAGTTCTTTCCAATAGGTACTTACCACATTCCTGTCGTTTTTACCGGGGTGCCGTAGTTTTACTTCTATTGTGGTATCACTCGAACTGCCATCTTTGTGAATCAGTTGTCTCTGGAAATATTAAAGAATCAATGGATGAGACTAATTTATGAGACAAACATATGAAGAATTATTGGTAATGATTCCAGTCAAACAGTTTTTGAAAAAATAACAGGACCGTTATTCGTGACTATGGCAACCCAGTTATTTTTATAAAATGATATACCAATAAAGAAATCTTCATCTTTCTGTATTAGCAACTGCATCAGCATATGAGTCTTGATAACTTACCATTTTCATGTATCCATAGGCATGCCCATTTGGGTTATGAAAAGAAGCTATTGCCCTCAATTCTCTGGCTTCAGAAGGGCTATATCCCCTTTCAATGGTAGAGCAGGCCCATCTACTAGAATCCTAAGAATAAAATTTTGAATGTTTTTCAAGTTCAATAAGTCTAATTCTATGGTATTTTTATTCAATTCCCCTGTATATTCATCAGAGACATATTACAGGTCATTTAGGTATATACAGATAAATGTTTCGAGTAAGGCTGGAAAGATTGCAAGTGGGGTAAACTTCTAAGTACTCTGCTACCGATTTTATTCATTGTAACCTACTTCTTAAGTTAGTTACATTTCTTTTAATAACCTTCACCTTCTGTATATATTTGATTACGGTGGTAAAGAAGGCATGAATCACAAGTTCAGGAGTTAGGGCCAACTCACAGAGTACTGGATATCTATACCATGGAATGCAAATATAACATACTCGGCTACTTTAACTTCTTCCATGAAAAAACAACCTTCAGCTCTGTACCTACGTGGAATATTTGTAATGTATTTGGTTATCACACCTGCAAGATCTGGTGTACACTTTAGGAATTTAAAGCGGCGTAACCTGGTTTGTTGGTGTGTTGAAATATTTCTAATAAATGACTTTGGAGTATTTATCTAAGCCCTATTTCCTTCGTTTAGAACTAGAACGTACGCTTAATCAAATTAAATCTTTTTTTGGTCATTAGAACACGATTTTCATTTTCTTCTAGGCCTTTGTGTTAAAAAGAGCCAAGTATCCACACCACGGTGACTCTGTTTTGGTGGCCAAGTTACCAAAACATGGCACTAATCTTTCCAGAGTGGCATGATTTTCTGAACACATTTTTAGTCATCCGAGGCGATCCATCACGTACAGTGGAGGTGAGATACAACTGGGTAGGTGAAAAACTTTCAGTCAACTCAATGTAGATGTGCAGATATGTGAAATTTTTAAGTCAGAGTTGGGAACAAATTTGTGTTTTTCATTTAAAATATGATTAGAAAAATTGAGTGAGAATTAATCTGTTCTTTTTCGGAGTTGGAATCTATAAGTAAGTCTAATGTGCTCAGCAAGACGAGTTCTAATTTTGCGGCATGTTTGACCAATATGACATACATGACAATCAGGATTAGAACAAGTCAATTTTTCAGCAGCCTAGCACCCTGTCTGAGGAACAGCCGGCTGAAGGGCATCTCTGTTTTAGTTCCATAATACCTTATATGTAGTTTCAGAGCCTTTGGTCCATATTACTAGGTGTATTTTGACCTAGTATACACTATACAGATTTGCTAGCGATGTACAAATAGCTCCTGCGATTGCTATAGAGAATTTACTTTATGTCGGTTATATGTTGTAAATCACTTACTTTCTTGTGTATGACGATGGACCGTCCCAAAATACTCCTCGGTCCAAACAGGGTGAGTAATGAGTCATTATAGAACGTTTTATGAATCGACTGCTGGTATAAATTGCCAAACTTCCCGCTGAGATCTCCGACTTCGTACTGATCAGGAGTGCCGTGATATGCTCTGGGAGAGGAAGCTGGATCGACGTTCATGGGGTTCCAGTGACCGTATAGGGAGGAGTCTTCGCAGGGGAACTGGAGGCTTTCTTCCACAGGGGTCTAGACATAAAAGAAATGCGTAAATACGATTCACGAGTCAGCTTAATTAATTTATCGTTCATTGATTCATTATTAAGGCATTAATGAAATACATCCTCTAATTTGGGAAGATGATTGAGTTTTAGTACATTACGTGAAAAGTTTGACAAGCCATGAAAGTATTCACACATTTTTAGAATTAAATGAAGTTAGTTGTGAATGTATATTCATAAAGAATTTACGACGTGTACATTCACTATTTTTAATATACTTCATACTTGATATATCTTCTTTTTCTGTAACAATTGAGTGTTATTTTTTAATTGAATCAGCATTTTCGGACGTTTCAGAACTCTGGTGAGGGATCTGAGACGGATTCGTCACGTCATATACAATTTACACCGACCAAAAGAAGCCTTTCTGACCTAGATGTTGTGAATTATCACAACATGGATTTGTTCATCCATTGTGCTTGGAAAAGACGGGTTGTTAATTCAAAATTTGATACAAAAATGTTTCAAACTAAATAGATATCACCAGAAAAGAGGAGAAGCCCTCCCGGATTATTATGCAAAAGTCCTAGTCGAATGGGTAGATACAGAATGTTGTGTTGTAATGTTCTGAAATCGAATCAGTCTGAAGTGAATTAACGATATGATACATATACTGTGAAATCGAACTTGAATTTGCAAACTTCTATCTTGATATATAAAACCATCACTACCCTAAGCTGTTCACGAAGTTCACGACCGTAGTACACAATTGTACAAAAACTTTTGATTCATGAACGTAAAAGCTATATTTGGCATCCTCTCAGAAAACGGATTTTATTTTATGTGAAAAAATTGACATATTGATTTGCCATTTAATATTAGACAAATTCGTATTATTTATCGCAATCAATTAGTAAAAACTAACTTCCTTTCTCGAATTGAGGCAACTCAATGTGGTGTACCACAGGGTTCTGTACTCGGTCCCACGCTGTTCCTACTTTATATAAACGATCTTACAAAGATGAATATTTCTGGGAAGTATATATTATTTGCCGACGATACAACCATATTTTGGCATGATAAAAATGAGCACACATTACATCATAATATTCAGGTAGACTTAGAACTAATAAAATCCTGGTGTGACGATAACTTGCTTGTTTTCAACGTCCCTAAAACAAATTTACTATCCTTCCGTTGCGAGATTTCGACCCTGAACTTAGGCACTAATAACATCGAAAATGTCTCCTACACCAAATTTCTTGGACTATGCATCGATAAAAAATTGAAATTCAACGAGCATGTCACCAAACTATTCAATAAATTGTCTTACGGATGCTATGCCATTAGGATAATAACGCGTCATCTGGGTTATACTGCTGCTAAAACAGCCTATTATGCTATTATAGAATCCCATCTGCTCTATGGTATAGCATTCTGGGGAGTGTGCAGCAAACAATTAATGCAGATGGTACAAGTCATTCAAAAAAAGGCCATTAGGGCTCTCTGTAAAGTAAATCCACGAGACCCTTATAGAGAGCTTTTCATAAACCACAGAATCCTCACTGTTACGGCAATCTTTATCTTGGAAACCACCTGCTTAATTCACAAAAATCGTGACAAATATATTACAATGTCATCAATACATAACACTCGCTCATCTCAAAAAATGACTTTATCATTACTTTTGCCAAAAAATAATCTTGTTAAAGAATCCATTATCTATAACGGGCTAAAAATTTACAATTATTTACAACCACGATTAAGGGAAATTGAAGCATTTGGATTATTTTAAAAAAAAGTTAAAGAATTGCTATATACTCACCCCTTCTACAATATGGAAGAATATTTTAGTTGTGAAAACTTGTGACAATAATAATGTTAAATATGATCCTTCTTTTTAGAAACGACTGATGTTTGCATCTGATAGACTTCTTATTCATTCTATGTATACAAATTTTAATATGTCTGTACCAGTACCAGTATTTTATTGTATTTTGTATTTTTATTTTTTTTTATTTAATGTTCTATTATTAATATTGTTCTTCATTTTTGAATTTGCGATACATGACTTTGTCGATAATATTGTTTTTCTTCTGACAATAAAGCATATTTTGATTTGATTTAATTTGATTATCTGATAAATAACTATTTATTTTTCGTTTAACTTACTTCGTTCAGTATATACGAATAGAGTTATTTCCAATTAATATCTGAATAATACTCAATCGTTTGTTGATGTGCATGATTGCCTGAGAATTGTATTCCGGGTAAATTATTGTTCAAATTATGCCAATTTCAATCGATTACTCATAGAACGTTCATTTGTAAATGGTTCTCCATATATTATGTACTTGTAGGAAGATTTGTGGAATATCATGAGGCATAGGTCCCAAACAAACCACTGGCCTGATGGCCAAAAACTTCACACCGAACAGCTCAGCCATGTTTACAGAGATAGCTTTATCTGACGATCACTGGTGCCATCCGCACCACACCGTCTGCAGCTATGGAAATCCTACTAGACCTACCTCCTCTCCACATCTCCCTGAAGAGAGAGGCTAGATGAACAACCTACAGAATCATACATATTGCCAATTGCATGCAACAGATATATACAGAGCGTAGCAGACTGCTGATTGACACTGAAAGTTACAGCATTCTGGGTATGACCTCTGATATAATGCATTCAACAGTAAATTTTTACCTGAGAGCAGATTACTGTTGGTTCACAGATGGCTCAGAAACACCCTCAGGATCTGGTGCAGGTATAAACAGTCGTATCCCTATAACATAAATTTCAACCTGTCTAGTATTATATGCGACAGCATTCCAGGCGGAAATTCACGCCATCGATCTATGTGTAGAGAGACTGGAAGAAACCAACCTCACACAAAGATAAATCAAAATTTTCTCTGACAACCAAGCAGTTTTGAAAGCATTCGGCTTGTGTCGATCAACGTCTAACCCGGTGTCAAACTGCCAGAAAATACTTTCCTTTGGATTCCTGGCCACTTAGGTACGGAGAGCGATGAAACGGCGGACTAAAACTGTCGGAGGACCCGACATGTCGTCTCTGTCTTTGAAGATGATGAAACACCAGAGTACATACTTTGGCCTGCCCCGCCACGGACCGAATCAGGTTTTTAATAATGAAAAAATAACTTCTTATTCTATGCGTAACAGTTGTACTTACCATGTGGATGTGGTACTCTTTGACATTAACCAATCCTTCGAGTCCTATTTCCACGTCTGTAATGTCATATTCGGTTTGCTGGAAAAATTCGAGTTTACCCTTGATAGTCAACTCGTTACCATTCGGGAACCAGTCTCTTGCAACGGCTTTTCTTCGGTAAACTCCACCAATTCTACAACAGAAATTTTTTAATTCATCCACTATATAAAAATATTAAGAAGGTTTTAACAAAATAGAATTATGTGATTGTTACATACGGGAAATAATATCTTTTCATTCTTCACCCGATTCTTCCTTCTTTCAGGTTTTCGTAAGTATCTCGGAAACCTCTACATTTAGGAACACGGAATGTTATGACTTTTGGATCAAGAATTGATGAGCCCAACTGATGTCAATTCACTCGAATAAAGAAAATATGTAAAAAAATTAGCTGAAGCAGCAGGTATTCATTTCATCGCTCAGTTCCAAGAAGTGTTTATTTGGATGTTCTTCTGTCCTAAGTAATCCAGAGAACGGAATCCTTGGTCTAGATGAATTGAGAATATAAGGCGACACATTTCACTCGGAGGGGAAGTTTTATCAAGAAGTGGTAATAAAAACAGTTTAGTAGTGTGCTCGGCGTATTATTTAGCAAATATCCTAACAATATGAAAGAAAATAAAGCAACATACTACTTTAACTACGCCACTGTTTTACGGAAATTGAACACCATAACATCAAATTATCATATCAATAAACCTAGATTAGTGTACTAAATTTCAATTCTTTTCCTTTAGTTTTGAAAAAAGAAAAAAATTATTAAATTTTTGTCGGACTTTTGACACCCTCTATCTCAGTGGGGATGCATTTTAGGATACAGCGTGTTTCACTTCTCATGGAAACACCCTCGTATCTTCTATAATTTTTCACGAAATATCATGATGTGATGTGTATCTATCAGGATCGATAGATACACTAGAGATGAACTCTCTGCACGAAAGGGGTTATCCTACGTGATATACACTGCTCGCCAGCAGCGATGAAACCACCCATTTTTCCGGAAAGTAATATTAGGGAGCAAAATTGGTCAAAAATTCTTTTGGATTCGTGTTTAGGATCCCAAAATTACTACTAATACACTTGTCTCCTGAAAAAATTTCAGTTCTGAAAAATCCATTTTTTTTCACTTACTTCACGTATGATGACCCCTTTCGTGTAGAGAGTTCATCTCTAGTGTATCTATCGATCCTGAAAATTTCATGGTTCTACGTCATAAATTACGGAAGGTACGGGGGCGTTTCCATGAGAAGTGAAACAAATTTGAATTCTTCAGGACTGAAAATTTTTCAAGAAACAGGTGTATTAGTAGTAATTCGGGGATCCTAAACACGAATCCAAAGGAATGTTTGGCCAATTTTGACCCCTAATATAAGTTTCTGGAAAAATGCGTGGTCCCATCGCTATTTTCGTGCAGTGTATATCACGTAGGATGACGCCTTCTGTGCAGCGAGTTCATTTATAGTGAATCTATCAATCCCGAAAATTTCATAATTCTACGTTGAAAATTACGGAAGATACGGAGGTGTTTGCATGAGAAGTGAAACACACTGTATACATTGCGAGAAACTCTACACCTCATAAGCAGTGTAGGAAGTTTGTGGGTATTATTCTGACTTACCCTGTGTATATGAAAAGTCTTTATCTTAGATACAAGGTCCTAGCAAAGATATATTATACTGGCCTATAGTTATAAGTTATTAATATATTATTAACGATACATAGCAGAACATTTTAGACAATATAAAAACTCACATTGAACAAGCCAATCGTTCCCCTCTTGCCTCGGGCCCGTGATCGTCGTATAAGACAAGAGATTTCCCTAAAACGCTGTGATGGCCTGTGAGCGGCAACATCGGATCTGTCCACAATTTTCTCGAAATTTTGTCACTGTCAACTATTTTACCAGATATCTCGAGAGTCCCTTGTCGTTTTGATAGGTCTCCTAGTCTACAGAGGCCAATGCTGCCCATGTTGCAATTCTCATTGAGAGTTTTGTTGTTGAAATCTACCTACAATCAGAAAAAATTGGATTATGGTGTGTATTCAGCAAGAACGAGTACTTGGGGAGGGAAATTCCCAAGTATCTAAAGAAGGAACGTTTCTATGAACATACAGTAGTTCTCACAACGAACGTTACATAGATAGAAGAAATAAAATAAGAGCAAATGATAATTATTGTCCTGCCATGAGCCTAATGTCACTGACAGTGTTGAGTACTTCATACCTGAAATTTGCTGGTGTGTAAAAAGTGATCAGGTTACGAGCAGAAAGAGTTTTAGACTAGTGTTTGATTCATATGTCTATAGCGTAGAAATATTTCATCGACAATCATCGATGTTGTTTATCAAACAATGACAAAAGTCACCAGAATGAGCTTCAGTTAAATAGGTTATCCAACCGAGCTAATTGTGACCTTTAGAGCAACCGACAACTTCGATTTTACAGCGTCCCTGCCTCTACAATTTCAAACCATTGACAATCGATAGTGAAAAAAAAACTGAGCTCCAGAAAAAATATCGAAAACACTACAAAATAATACAGACAGAAATTCAAGATTTATCCCGAGAAAGTTCTGGAGAAGGAGCGAAACCCTCGAAAAAACATGAGTGCTGGAGAACAGAAGCCCCTGAAAACACTGCAAATGGACTGCACCATCAAAATTCTTCCTGCAAACAAAAGCAATGCAATAATGGACATCCAGACGTACAATAACAAAAAAGAAACTACACTCCAAACAGGAAACTACAAACTCCTACAGAAGGATCCAACTTCCACGATAGAAAGGAAAATCTACGCCACCCTTAGGAAATACAAAACATTAGTTCCAGATAAGGGACGGACACATCTGACGTCACATTATAGCAAACCACGTCATCTCTATGGTCTTCCAAAAATTCCCCATTGACATATCCATTAGCATATCAAGAGGAAACTAGAAGAAGACATTCTTCTTTACGAAAGAACTGACTTGCCCGTACACGCTATATTAGAATGACTGCAGTGCTGCCAACATAGTCTCAAGAGAAACACCGTTTCGTTTCACAAGTCAACGGACTGTCGATGCGATCTTCCCTTTCCCCTGTAATCGCCAATATATACATGGAGTGGTTCAAGGAGAGGCAGAACACAAGCCATAACTGAGGCTAAGATACGTGGATGATACTCTCATCATATGGAACCACGGTGATGAACATCTTGAAGACTTCCTTTCAAGAATAAACAATATGAGGAACTCAATCCAGTTCATGGTAGAGAAGGAACACAATAGTATCTTGCCATTTCTCCATCGTCGAGAGAACAGACACTGGCATCCGCACCTCTGTTTATATAAAGAAAATCCACACAGGACCATATCTTAACTTCTGCTCCAATCACCCAAATTCCACAAAGAGTGGAATCGTAAGAACATTGGTGGAAAGCGTGATGCAAATTTGTAATAATCAGGAGTCACTGGATGCGGAGATTAAGCACATAAGAAAGGACCTACGCCAAAATGGATACTCTGAGAAAATTCTAGGAGAAGTACAGAAGCAATTCGAAAGGACCAAGAC
Organism: Chrysolina americana; assembly: GCA_958502065.1. NCBI lineage: Eukaryota > Metazoa > Arthropoda > Insecta > Coleoptera > Chrysomelidae > Chrysolina > Chrysolina americana. The sequence continues at coordinate 12,996,591 of OY293419.1, read as the reverse complement.
GATTGTAGAACGACCACAGAATCAAGTTATCATCCTTCTATACCTCAGCGGTATCTCCGAGAAAATCAGAAGGATCGGAAACAAGTACGACATCAAGAGCTGCTTTCAATTCGGCAGTACCTTACGGAGCTTCCTCACTAAGACAAAACCTGAAAATACAGTAGAATCCAGCAAAAACTGCATTTACGAAGTCCCTTGTGTGAAAGTGAAGATTCTTACATCGGAGAGACCAAGAAACCATTATCAGTAAGAATAAAGTGAACTCAACGTGGAGAGACATCTAAATCGGGAATTGCTGACCATGCCTGTACTGAGCACCATCGAATTCTTTGTAACGAGACTGGTATCCTTCATAGGGAAGAATATTGGATCAAACGAAAATTCATCGAAATCGTTTATATAGAAGCCAATGACGATTTCAGTCAGCCAGCGTGGAAATCATAAAACGTTTGGAAACCGCTCATAGACCGCTTTGGAGCGAACAAAAAAGCGCGGAATTACACGCACCACAACACCGCTATCACCTGAATTACCCATATCAACATCCATAAAGTCCTCGTATCATCTGAACTTGTCAGTATTCACCTGAAGACGATTGCGGATACAAGCAATCGAACGTTGTTAAAAAATCAAATGTCTTTCAAACCCATTAAGACGATAGACGTCCAAAACCTAAGTAATAATACCAAGCACAGTTGCAACCTACTTGGGATTATCAGATCCGCTGAGGTACACTGGTTATTCTCTACGCAGATCTTTTGCGACTTTACTCGCAATCTCTGGAGGAAACATCACCATCGTAAAACGATACGGCAGCAAGAAATCTACGGCTGTAGCCAAGGGACAACATTCAAGATTCAGTTCAAAAGAGAACAGGTATTGCACGCTGAGTCATCCAAGGTTCCAAGGTTCCAGCACGTGTGTCGATCAAAATATTACATTCGACAAATAAGTATTGTGTGATTTTCCAGCTAATAATAATTTTAGTAATTGTGCTACTGTTTCATACGAAGGCGTAGAAGGGCCACAAATAATTAAAAACTATAATTCACAACTCGGAATTAGCCTAATTCCGACTTCACAACTCAGAATTAGCCTGATTTCGACTTCACAACTCGAAATTAGTATAATTCCGACTCTACAACTCAGAATTTGTATAATTTTGGCTTCACAACTCAGAACTAGCCTGATTCTGACATCGAAACTCGTATAATTCCGAGTTTGCAACTCGAAATTAGCATAATTCCGACTTTACAATTCGGAATTAGTATAATTTTGACTTCACAACTCGGAATTAGCCTGATTTCGACTTTTTCAACTCGAAATTAGTATAATTCCGACTCTACAACTCAGAATTTGTATAATTTTGGCTTCACAACTCAGAACTAGCCTGATTCTGACATCGAAACTCATATAATTCCGAGTTTGCAACTCGAAATTAGCATAATTCCGACTTTACAATTCGGAATTAGTATAATTTTGACTTCACAACTCAGAATTAGCCTAATTCTGTCTTTACAACTCAGAATTTATTTGATTCCAACATTACAACTCGAATTATTAGTATTATTCAGACTTCGCGACTTGGAATCAGTGTAATCATTGCGATTCCACATGTTGGCATTGGAATTCTAGTGGAAGTGAAAAGAAGGCTGAAAGGATTGAATCACTACTATTCCACTATATACCAATTTGAACGTACTGGAGTTTTATCCCAACATTAAACCGCTATTTTTACACCTTGACACGTGTTTCAGTCACCAAGTGACCATCTTCCGGAGGAAATATATAGACTCAGTTTATATTTTCAATCGAGCTGCGTCTAGACAGAGGCATCTGATTAGATAATAGCGCATGCGCTAACGGAACGTATTTCTGCAATTATCATATCAAATTCGTAGACGTGAAACACTTTATGATACTAATAATAATGATACTCCCACATAAACATTCATGGAGTGTACGGGTAGAGGACGGCTATTATCATTTCCTGTACGTTTCGGGACTGATTTTTGGTGGCGTATTCACTTTTCAGCTGTAGAAAAACCCGGAAAACCTACTGCACCACCTCGAACGACAGGATTGGCATCTTGCACTTGCGGCATGACGTCGCCTATCGACTCCGATGGAATCGAAAAAATAATCTCATTCCCAGAAATCGAACCCGGCCAGGTGCTAGCAGAAGTTTCAATGGCCGACATCTAACCGCTTCGCTACCGACCACCACAATACAAATTTTTTTCGTTAGTCCTGATCATTTCTTAATCAAAACTTTATTTAAATATCCTCAGTAGTCAAATGTTATTCTAATTCGATTGAAAATTAAAATTCGTTTACGAGTATTCAGCTGACACCAACTGCTAATTACCATTGCTAATGTAAATATGTAGCTAAAGTAGTGCTATCTACTGAACCCATCGCACACGATCAAAAGGTTTGAACAAACTGCCTTGAAGTGACGTAATTTTTTTTGGTTGAATACAAATTCTGAGAATCAAACCAATGGAAAGGCGTCATTTTGAAGAAATTTCATGAAGCTATTTGACTGTCATACTAGATTTACGTATTTTCCGAGTTGTGAAGTCGAAATTATACTAATTTCGAGTTGTGAAGTCGGAATTAAGCTAATTCCGAGTTGTGAAGTCCAAATTATAATAATTTCGAATTGTGAAGTCGATATCAGGCTAATTCCGAGTTGTAAAGTCGGAATTAGGCTAAATCCGAGTGGTGAAGTCGGAATTAGGCTAATTCCGAGTGGTGGAGTCTAAATTATACTAATTTCGAGTTGTGAAGTCGAAATCAGGCTAATTCTGAGTTGTGAAGTCGGAATTAGGCTAATTCCGAGTTGTGAAGTCGGAATTATACTAATTCCGAGGTGTGAAGTCGAAATTAGGCTGATTATATTTTTTTATTCATTGTGGCCCTTCTTCGCTTTCGTAGTTTCATTATCGTAAATGCAAATAAATAAGTTCTTGAGGTTGCATCCATACTATTACTTTTATAATTGTCAAATAATAATTTAAACTCCCTAGGGAGGGAATATGTCACATTATCTCTCTAGGAAATAATACACAACTTCTGTCCTTCTCTTGTTACCGGAGAAAGTAACTTCTCCTCCCACCGTCGTAAAAAACATGTATATGTCGTAAAATCGGATAATTCCGAATCTTTCTTGCCAACCCACCTTATACGGATTGTAAACTGCGCCAGCACTCAAACACCTCGCTGTCCAGTTGTAGAAATCCTTACCGGGCGGCAGATCGTGAATCGCCCACCTATGCTCTGCGCTGTTGTTGAGGGCAGCACCGTCGGCATGGACCAAATACTCGATCATCACCGTTGTGTCCGCCCAAGGTTCGTCCTTGGCTTGTCGCATCAGCATTCTGCCGACGGTCGGGTAGCGAAATATGACCTGCGCCGTGAAGATCTGCTTCTGATACTCGAAGTTGGGTTCGTAGAGGGTTATTCCGCCGCAAATCCAGGGTTCTGCGATGATTTCAGAGGTGGGGTATTGCGTGTTCCTGAAATGTTTGATACGTTTTTATATGATGCCAACAATTGTTATTCGTGTACCATAAAATTCTATAATGGATCAAATAAGTGAGATGACATTATCGTTGAATTTATGGGAGAGAAAGAGACAAAACTGTCTACCATAGAATTTTATGGTACACCCCTGGTACGACTATTGCATGTTAAACCCTACAAAAATATCTGTAACTAGGTCATCACATTAGGAAAAAAGATGGGTCAGATCACCCACCATGTTTGGCCCAAGAGCAGCAATTGGCTCAGCAGGTAAATACCTGGGGGTGGGTGGTTTTGGAACTTTCATGGAGGCCGCACGTCGATAGGGATATTCAAAAGTCGGTAGCAATCCTATGTCAACTGAGGAGAGTTGTAGGGAAAAATTGGGGAACCAATCCACAGATTATGCGTTGGCTATACACGGTGGTCGTAAGACCAAAGATCCAGTATGGATCAGTCTGGATCAAGAAGGAGGCAATGGCAGCCCATTCGAGGATGCGAGACTCGGAGTTCCTGGGTAAACGAAGAAGAGATTAGGGCATGCGAAAATCGCAAAGTGGGTGGAGCAGGAGATTTCTATTTCCGCCCTCAGAGTGAAAAGCGCACAAGACAGACTGCGATGGAATAGGAAGTTGCTCTTACTATTCCGAGCAGAGAGCAATGGGAAGGAAATACAGTGGGGTTTCGACCAGGAAGCCTATTATGTTACACGGACGGTTCGCGTCTGACTGACAAACAGGCTTCGGGCACAGTCATCTTCCTGGAGGAAGCTACGCTCTGGAAAGATACACAACAGTTTTCCAAACTGAAGTGTTCGCCATTCTAACCGTAGCTATGAGGCAAGAGGTGAAAGAAGGGTCCAAGTAGAGAATTTATATCTGTTCGGATAGCCAGGCAGCGCTCAGAACCATCAGCTGAAACAAAGGAAGTCGAGTTGGTATGGGTTCCTGGTCACAGGGGGGTGCCGGGAAACGAAGTGACTGATGAACTTGCCAGAACCGGTTCCGCGACGCTGTTCTGTGGGCCGGGGCCAGTACTATTGGGCGGAAAGAGTACTAAACGAACTCTGGAGGAACACCGCCGGCTGCAGACAGTCAAAAGACTTTGTGGCCGGCTCTAGCAAGTCAAGGATAGCGTGGCTCTTAGGCAGAGATCGCCAAACACTACGCCTCCTAGTAGGAATACTAACAGGCCATAACAAACTAGGTAAGCACCTGTCACTAATGTGCCATATGTGTGAAGAAGACGAAGAAACTTCGTCTTACTTCCTTGGCGAATGTGAGGCGTACGGGAGGCTAAGATTCGAAATCTTTGGAGTTGAAAAACTCAGCGAATTAAAGTGGACGGACATACTGACCTTTATCAGAAGGTCACAAAGATTCGGAAAGGAAGACTAGGAGACGGACGGTAGTTATGTGAAGAGCGGGGAATGCAAAAAAGGGACCATCAGGGCCTACTTGCCTGGCTGCGGCAGCGGCCTTCCCATGATTACTACTACTACTACTACTACTATGTCATCACATTAGAGGAAAAGACGTCTGAAGACTATAGAATTATAGATTACTTTTGATAATAAAATCAGCGTGCACAATGGTATAAGTGATACATAAGCAAATCAATTTGTTTAAAAATTGACATGCCACGAACAATGAAATATGTTTTATGAGAGACATCACGGACCTCTCAATTGAAAAACAGATATCGAGGTTGATGGCTCTGTAGGAGACTAGCGTCAGTCAAAATAGCGCTGCGACAAAATATCGCCGCACAAAAATAACGCAGAACAAAAACAATATTCGCTTTGTATCAAAATTAATTTTGAAAACTTGATTCTTCAATCAATTCCTATTTTAGTAATTAACTTCTTAAGGATATTTCAACCGGCGTTATTTAGTCGCTAAAAGAATTTTAGCTATAAACTGTGATTCTACTCCTGATTTCCCGAACATGTTTATATTTTCGTTTAAATCAACTTGAGCAGTGTTTTCAATTGATCTTCTCGACAGCTATGAACCAATGATGATAAAACTTGCATCAGTATAATAACTACCGCTATAGAAAGAGTTATAAGAGATTTCAGCTGATGACACAAATGCTCAAACTTTCTTGGGTTACTTTCATGTAATTAGCTCGAATAAATACTGTATAATGTATACTGTAATTTCAGGTAATGAGGAAATAACAGAGCAATCAGTGGATTTTTTGCATTCATATTTGCATAATCAATACTTCAATTTTGGACAATTTTCTTTCGATGATGTTTATTCGATTATATCCATTAAAACTAAAATGAAGTGTTTTCTTATCTGAACCCAAACTATAACAACCACAGAGAACCTATAAAAGAAAGCGTTATACCGCTCGTGACGTTTTTTCTCGTATTGTGACAATTCCTTCGTTTCGGCTTATCCCGTCATCATCAGGCTAAAGACAAGGTGAGGGCTTAAGAAAGGCATACGATTCTTTAGGAGTATTAGATCGAGATTAGCGAAAAGCGAACTCTTGATTACCACAGTAAGATCTCATTGTGCTTTTTATTTGAATGGTTCTGGAACCACTCTAGCTTAGAACCAAAACAGACCTTGTCTTAATAGAAAATTTATTATAGTCTACAACCGTAATCCGGAATAAATGGATCCCTTTCGAAAAACAAAGGACGTAGGAGTTGGAAAAATCAGTCCTCAGCAAAGGCTTTCCTTGTACTGTGTCAAAGATGTATCTCACTAAGTTTGAGTCGAAATTCTTCCCAATTGATGAAATATTCACTACTATAACAAATATTTGCCCGAATAAAAATAATTTCTGGTTACAAACGTGGTGTTCCAAAGAAAACACGCCTTTGGCATTTCTACCCAACGCATACAAACTCTCTTTGATTCAATTCGCATGCTCAAGTGAGTTGATCACTCTGTGGGGACGCTTTTTTTGAGCCCGTCATCGTGCCAGAAGTACTCATTGAGCCGAAGCTAGGAAATTTGTAAAAAAAAAATAAGCTGTCACCTAGCTACACTCTGAGCAACTCTCTGAATTCTTCAGGAGATTTTGAGCGAACTGGAAATGACGAGGGTCTAACCTTTTAACGTGCGATCTCAAGTAGATTGATTATCAAATAAATCGTATGAGTGATATATTTATAGAGTTTTTTCCCTCAAATTGCAATTTTTGTTGAGACTTTCCCACTCCATCTAAGATATAATGAATATGCAGAGTAAAAAACGTTGGATCAGTCAATAAATGACAGTAGCCTTAGAGCTAATTTCATAATTTATTAAGTTTATTTTCATACTCACTTGTAAATCACCAACGATCTGTGTACAACGGAGTATCTGCCTTGAAGCGGTAGATAGGCATCCCAGTAAAAGCCGTTGAGTTCTTGTCCACCTTCAACTAATACAGATTCGTTGTTTCTACCGAGCAGCTTTCCAGAAAGATCTCCGATAGGATATTGATCTTGAGTTCCAAACCCTACGAGAATATAATACTAATACATGGGGTGGTGCTATAGTTTTTTCTACAGCTGAAAAGTGAAAACGATATAAAAAAGTCGCTCTGGGGCACCACAGTAAATTGCAATAATAGATGTGATCTACCTGCAAAGGTTATGCAAACAAAGAACAGTGTTAATGAGCCGGTATGACTTTATGATTCGACAGCAGTATGTTTGTCCATCATTCCACCAAGGACTTCTATGATCAGAACCACCATTGGAATGGTTTTGGTAAATCTTGTCAAGTTTAAAGAGTAAGTCTCATTTTTTCTCCTCTCTCCATGACAAAAATCGTCATACTTTAGTGGATGAGGACTACATTAGGCGTATTGGCTTGAAACTGCCTGAGGTTGGGGAATGAGTAGTTCTAATAGAATCGATAAATCTCATTCTCCACAACGGAGTCAATATGAATAGAGTTTAGTTGAGTGCAGTTACAGAAAGGAATGTGTCAATCCAATCGATAAACGAATACTCAAATCGAGTGTGAATTACACTTCGATGCCAATGAATGAACCTCATCTTTATCGAAATTATAGGGTGAATTTTTCAATATGGATATAGAGAATTATGAGTACGAATCTGTCCAAACCATTTGGCGAGTCACGAACTCTCATCGGCACCTCCCAAAATGACTCCTAGATACTTTTCCATACCAAAAGCGGCATTACCAACTATCAGTGCTAAGTGGAACAGATGTTTGTCAGCCCCAGTAGAACAATGACGATACGCTTTACCAGAAAACGAAATCAGGATTTAACTCCACTTTTTTAATGACAAGGAGAAGTGAAATATCTGAAGGTTCTCCATAAAGCCAGAATTACGGACTTGTAGAAGGATTTGTGGAAAATCTTGGGGCTTAGGTCCCAAACAAATCCACTGGATGTTTGTGATGGTTGTTAGACTATGTCACATACGGTGCCATTGCCTGGTGGTCAAAAACTTTACAGCAAACGGCCCAGGTGAAGCTCTCAAGTTTACAGAGACAGGTTTGTCTAGCGATCACTGGTGCCATCAGCACCACACGGTCAGCAGCAATGAAATCGTACTAGAACTACCTCATCCTCTCCACATCTTCCTGGAAAGAGAGATGGATGGAAAACCTACAGAATCATGCATATTGCCAATTGCATGCAACAGACTTATAACAGAGCGTAGCAGACTGTTGATCGACACTGAAAGTCACAGTAAATTTTGACCTATACCGTTCTAATTCCAAAAAGAGACGACTCTGTCTTCCCAGAAGAACTACTGGAAGCAGATTACTGTTGGTTCACAGATGGTTCAAAAATACCCTCAGAATGATGCAGGTGTATACAGTCGTATACCCAGAACACAAATATTAACCTTTCTAGGATTTTATGCGACAGTATTTCGGGCGCAAATTCACGCCATCGATCTATGTGTAGAGAGACTGATAAAGATCAGACAAAATGTTCTAACAGACAAGTGGCTTTGAAAGCACTTGGCTTGTATCGATCAACGTCTAAGCTGTGGTGTCAAACTGCTAGAAAAGACTCTCATCAAGAGGAAGACTCAACAGTCTGTCTTTCGTCTGGATTTCTTGCCACTCCGGTGTGAGGCATTCTTTTGCAGCCACCAGCATTCATATCCTCTCAAGACAATTATGGTGAACAGCACGTGTTGTGGGCTAGACCTAAGTTTGCAGCAATTTGCCCACTGCGGCACTGCGGGCGTGAAGATCTTCAACGCACTGGATATTAGACGCGTATCATTATATCATTATTATTATCATTACATCATATGAGCATAAATTATGGCATGCTCCTTCATATAAGGGAATATCGTACTTACCACTGGGAGGTGCTGCATAAATATCAGTATTTAGAGGATTATAAATGAACTTGGTTGTCAAACAGGAATTTTCGTTTCGTCCTACGGACTTGGCAGGTTTGATCGGCAGTTCGTGGATTTTGTAGCCTGCCACTGTTGAGCTGTAAACTATACGAGTTTCTATGTCTCCTCTCGCTGTAGTCAAATTGAAATTCAGGAACGTTGGTTCGAATCTCGTATGTTGAGTCATCCTTACGTCGCCTTTGATGCCTCCCGATTGGATGATCACTCTGTGGAAGAAAGGGAAAAGTCAAATGGATTAAGATTTTGTTATGACTAGAGGAGAAACGACTGACAAATGGATTTAAATCATTTATCAGTTCAGTTGAGCCCTACAGGTTTTTCATGCAATAGAACAAGAGACATTAAAAAATATGGGTATTAATGTGTGTAACTAATGAATATGTAGAGGCAGCAGGCTATAAACCATCCTTTGCTGTGAACCTTTCATCTGTCATACAAACTTATATATCCATGCAAAATTCTGATAAAGTAACATCCTACTATGAAAAAATTTTTCTATGCGATTTGATGATCAAGAAGTTCTTGCAGTTACTAAAAACGCAGCACACAAAAATTCAACAAAACAGTAATGGGGTCTCTTATCACCTATTATTGAAAAATAATTAAATATGTATTAAATATAAATTAATGTTTTTCTAAACGCTTACTTCGATTTGGAGGTTGGACCTTCCTCATCTTTTATCTCATTACCGAACGGAATCATAGAATTTAGATATTTTCAGTAAGATTATCTGAACTATTCACAGACTCACCTTGTATATATAGGATGGTCATATCTTATCTTGGCACACCCCAGAAAGACATCAGGATGCTTTTGTTCGAATAGCACCAGGTATAGCCTCCTCTGAGGTCCTGTCAGATCGCTTGGGAGCAGAATGAGCTGATCATCCCTATAGAGCGTTTTGAACTTGTACTTGTTGTAATCCGTTGACACTTTTACTTTCCCCAGTCTGGAATCAATATCACCAATGCCCTTTCCAGCACCTTTCGCATCTGGATCGAATACCAGCTGCAGAATATTGCAATCGTTTCTGTCGTGCTCTGAATCCAGAATATCCGTTACGTAAATTTTCCAGAAGTGCTCGGAATACTTCGAGAATTTTGTGAAGTTTTCCTTGTTGCTTACGTGGTACAAGTCAGTGGTGATCAGCATATCGGTGTGGTTGTCTTTCGTAGAGAACCACCTGAAGTAAACATTTCCAGCTATAGGAGTGCTGAACTTCGCTACCGCGGTTTTTTCCTTTGTTCTGTCCACCATCGTCAACGAAGAGCATATTGTACTTCCAGTTTCGAGATTCTTCAGCAGGAGAGACTTGCCGTAAAGACCAAGTGGCCCATTTATCCTCAACTCTTTCGCTGCGTACTCTGTCGTTTGGTTTTCGGGGAGTACGAGGTAGCCGAAAGTGTCTTCTAGGTTTATGATGGCTTTTCCCAGCTTGGCATCTTCGCAGCGGTTTTCTGGCTCGGTATAATCGACAGGAAACTCCGTAACGTACCAGGACCATGCTTGGTTGGGGTATTCCAAGGTCGTTGTCAGGTCGGTGGATATTTTTATTCCATCCTCGAGTTTGGTGAAGTTGATGGTGCCGTGGAGGCCTTGGCCCGAGATGTAGCTGACGAGTTGGAAAGAGGTAGCTGAGTTGATGCCTGTAAGAGAACATGATACAGCTATGAATACAGTAGGTTTCGGTCAGTAGGTCTTTTTTCACTTCCTAACTTTTCAACGGTTGAATGAAGAGAATGGAATTGATACTTGTGTGTTTAAGGTGTAACTTAAACATAAAAAAAATAAGGGGACAAAAAATATTAATGTATAGTCTAGGCAATTAACAATACTAACAGAAATATTATACGACCGTTATTTAAACAAATACGCCATGGAAACTATGTTTCGAAAGCAGTTTTCTGATTCAACAAAAAGTAGAATAAGATAGGATAGATTTCATACAGTTCGATTATTTTATCTTTACAATACCATAATTCTTAGCTTAGAAGACATATGTTAACGAATTTTGATTCGCTCATAGCGGTTGTTAGAAAGAGATGTTCGATAGAAGGTCTGTGATTTCTTCGATCATAAATAGATGACGCATGGGTGACGATAAAATAATCGAACTGTACTCTCATCTTGAAATAGGCTGAATTGAATTACTGACAATGTTCGAAATGTGATTAATGAGTTAATTGACTAATGACAAATGCCAATTCGTCGGTATGGGACAGCTTACGGATCTGAAATAAGAAAACCTTCAGGGGACATTTTGTGTAAGACAAAAATGTTCGGAGAGGGAGATTTGGGTCGTGGAAGTTGGAACTTGTTTTTTACGGGCGGGCAAATGATGCGGATTTTTTAATTCATTGTTCATATCAAATTTTTTAGGGTTTACATACATTTCTGAAAAATTTTTGAATGAAAATTCAGTGAAAGCTACAAAATTTTACTAGAATTCGCTAAATAGCCGCTGATTGAAGACATCGCAGCTCAAGGACATTCTACAGGGAAAAATCTGGTACACATGCCCTGGGCATATGGAGCGGGTTCAGAAATTCTCTACAGAAACCCGAAAAACGGCATCACCCAAGTGAATGGCATGTACATTGGATTTGTATGAAAATTTTCACAAGAAAAAACTATATTGTTGCTTTAAGCGTAGTCTACCGACCACATAATTCAAACATTTCAACCGATCAAAATTAGAAAACGAAATTTGTAGAGCAATTAGCTGGTAGTCCAGTCTAACAGCTGATGTCCCATCGGTGGTCACATTTTGTACCATATGGGCGCAGGCGATTTTCGAATGTTGCATTCAAAAATTGTCAATATGTTCATATTATTGAATAGCTCCCACTATATTTTTGACACTATTGAAAAGAAAATTGAATTTTAGGATGAGTTACTTAATCTATTTTAATAAAAATAAAAAATGCCGATGTATAGCATGGAAACAAATGACGATTGGAATAATTTGATCAAAAATATGGATTCCTATTCAATTACACAACTCCAACGTGACTTTTCAATATGACTACCATATTTGTTCAAACATTCTATTGTTCTTCTTTAAATAGATTGAATGGCCCTTTGGTTTCGTTGGAATCGAGATTAGCTAATTCTGTTTCATTTTAAGTCTCAAATCATATATATTGTGATTTGGTGAAGAATAGACGTCTTTGAAGTTGGGATTTTCAAACTCTGCAAATAAAATTATTTTACGCCGCCATAAGTTGCATACTTTAAATTCATAAGATTGCAAAAGTTACACCAAGGTGACGTTTCCCATAAGATAAAATTTTGCGAGGACTTATTACTCAAAATACAAAGTACGCCGGATTCTTAGTAAACATTGTTTGGACTGAGGCAGTTTTGTCAGCAGAGAGTTTACAATAGGCGAAATCGACATTTTGGGCTTCTGAAAAACCACATGTGGTTCTCGAAGTTGAAAATCAAGTACAATTTCGAATAAATGTGTGTTGTTTGCGAACTAAGAGGTACGCTATTTTATGTACGCTAAAAATTTTAATAGTGAACGATACTTGGATATTCTTCAAACCGTGGTCGAGACTTTTTTCGAAAATTTATCACTGATGGCTAGAGCTGCACGTTTATGGTACTAGATGGATGAGGCACCACCGTATAATACAAGAACTGTGTTTACCAAATCGCCATCCTTGTTCGATCAACGTTGGTGGAGAAATCGAGGACCATTTTTGTGGCCTGTGAGGTATCCAGATCTTGCCCATTTAGACTTTTATAATTGGGTAGGGTAGAGTATTTGGTCCATTCTTCACCAGTTTCAAAATATAGATGATTTGAGATTTAGAATAATATAGACTCTTGACAGTAGAATAATAGGATATTTGAAAAAAATATTTTAAAGGAATCCATATTTTTGATTGAATTATTCAGTTATTTCTCGTTTTCATAGTAAAAGCAAGAAATATCTCGGAATTTCTTTTTTTTTCATTGGATAACTATTATAGAGGTTGAAGTTAGGTAAGTATAGGAAAAGTTCAAGTAACTTATCCTTAAATTTCAATTCAATTTTATTTTGAATAGTGTAAAAAAATAGTAGGTGCCATTTGAAAATTGACTTTCCAAATTTTGAACGGTTTGCGAGCTACACATTTTTTTTAAACTACTAGGGTGGTATTTTTTTTAATGGAAATATGTCAAAAACCAGAATGGATAATTTAACATAACTGAGGTTGCATAAACTCATCATCAAAATGCCAATCGAGCCATGAGAAAAAAAGAGAGAGAGAATATGTTTATTGTTTCTAAGAGACTTCTCTTGTAAACAAACACCATTATGTTAAAAACAGTTATTTGTTTTACTAGGCATAAAAGCACAAGATTTAATGCCGCGGCTGGTGTTTCATAGCCGAGCGTAGCGAGGCTATGAAACCAGCCATGGCATTAAATCTGCTTTTCTGCCGTGTGAAACATATAATTTTTTCTTCAAATTTGTTCCAATTCCACGCAAAATCGAGACTTTTTCATATTTAAATTGCGTTTCATTATCAATATCCAAATAACTAAATTATTTCATCAAAGGTAACTGGGCCCTGCGTTACAAAGTTTACCGCTGATGACGTTTGTTGAATTTGTTTGTTTACTGTTTACTTTGTCATTGTCAATTTTAATAACCAGTTTGATTTGAATTGTTATACTTGGAAGGTTGCCTAGCAACGAACTTTTTCTGCCTAGGCAGTAAAAGTGGACTTTTTCTGCCTAGGCATTAAAAGTACAACTTCTAAGCCTGCCAAGTGTCATTAAAAGGCCGCATTCAATGTCATTTGGAGAAAAAAGCATATGTAAAACAGTATCTGAAGTTCTGAAGTATCTTAACATATTTTGAATTGTCATACAATGTCAGTGTCAAATTCATCTTTATGAGGGTCAATAAATATATTATGAAATTAATAAAATAATAATAATAATAATAATTTTATTGCTTCTAAAACGGGTTTACAGCAAGAAGAAATGCGAGTATAAGAAAATAATAAAAATAAAGAAAACAGAATATGAGTCTGGAATTATTACGAAGCTTACAAACGTGAGAAATCAAACCGAATTCTGGTTGGCTATCAAGCAGTTCCGAAATAGTTCACTTTCTAAATGTTTGCCGGTCGAAGTATGGGAAAACTTTTACGAAAATATCTACCCTCCTAGAATGGTATCCCCACTTTGTCTTCAAGACGCTTGCCACCCTTATTTAGACACACCTTTCTCTACTGATGAAATTTATACAGTTCTCAACAAATGTAAAAATAATAAATCCCCAGGATCTGATGGAATACCTTTCGAGTTTTATCGGAATTTACCAAGTAATTGGGTACTTTACTTAACAACCTCATTTAACAGAATTTTTGATTCATCTGCAATGCCTAGAAGCTGGTACAATATCATAATAACTATGTTGCACAAAGGTGGTCCACTAAACAATCCTGAAAATTACAGAGGTTTAGCCTTAGTAAATTGCTGTCTCAAAATATTCACAACCCTTATACTTAACAGACCTATAATGTGGGTCGATGATTGCAAAGCATTGCCAGAGTGTCAGTCCGGTTTTCGCCCAGGTAGAGGATGTATAGACAATGTTTATACGCTGAGTTCCGTAATAAATTTTCATTTTAGACATAAAAAACGGAAGCTATTCGCTATTTTCGTTGATTTCAGAAGAGCTTTTGATTCTGTCAACCATAACTTACTCTGGGATAGATTAATCAAGATGGGGATATCAACTAAAATCCTTCGGATAGTACAAATACTTTACTCTAATGCAACTTTTCAAATAAAAGGTTCTGATGGCCTCTCTAGATTATTTGAATTAACAACTGGTGTTCTGCAAGGTGAACCACTGAGCCCCCTTCTATTTGCAATATTTATAGCTGACAGAAGCCAGGCTCAGGTTGTGAACATTGATGCTAGAAATGACGTGTTGGCTCTTTTATATGCAGATGATCTGGTGATTCTTGCCCACTCAGAAATTGATGTGAAAAAATTAAAGATTCGAGAAAAATATATTACATATAATGAGCTGACCGTTAATTTACAAAAAACTAAAATTATGCAATTTTCTCGAGGTGGATATTGTAAACCATACTATGATTTTCAATTTAACGGAAAACCACTAGAGGTAACTAACAAATATGTTTATCTGGGAGTAACTTTCACCTCTTCAGGATTATTCCGTGAAATGTCATCAATAGCTAGCATTAAGGGAAAACAGGCTATTGGATCAGTAATCCCTATTTTGTCTAAAGCTAAAATTGACACCTGGTACCCACGAGTAAAATTATTTGAATCATTAGCTATGAAACAAGGATAAATGTGAGATCTGACCAAATGAGAAGCGGTTGGATCTGGATACTTTGAAGAAATATTTATTGGTTCTTCAACCGGCGATCACCATATACAGGGCACGGAATATTAGCTGACACGTGTGTAACTATCCTAGAAATAGTATAATCTAAATTATACAAAGCAATTTCTCTATAGCATTCCTACTGGAGAATATTAAGAAGTAAGGGCTTACCTAAGACCAGGCTGCGTATTCAAATAAATAAAAATAGCATGAAGGCCGTTTTGGCTCTCAAAAATAGCTTCAACAAATCAGCAATGGCCGTTTCGCAGTTCTCATGCAAATGACGACGTAGGTACACGAATTAATTCCCGTTGTGCCTTCTAAATACAAGATGAGTTTTTTATCCGCATTTCATTTCAGTACCTTTACAAATAAAAAACGGCGATTCCAATTAAAGTTCGAAAGGGACATGCCAGCGACATCTACCGATCAAAAGCCAAAACCAGCGAATTCTGGACAAGGGTCCTTTGAGCATTCTTCGCTCGGTAAACCAAGTTGTGCTTCGGCTATATATCGCCAGGCAGAGCACCTGCGCGGCAGTTTGTGTTTTGGAAACAGTCGACAGTCGATAAAACCGTTTGTTGTATTATAAAAATGGCAGATCACCTAACATATTATTATCAAAATGAAAAGCTGAAACCTCACAAAAACACAATTCAAAAGGAACGTTTCTGCGACTTCAGCGGAACGTGAAAGGTTTCGTTTCAGCTGAGTGTTATGTTCAACTCCGTTACGGCATGGGGCATTAGATATTTGGAAGTAATAGAAAGAGTACATCTCAGTTTCTCAAAAAGAATTCTTTTAGTGCCTTATAATACACCTGACGCAATAGTACGTTTGGAAACGGGGCGAGTTAAACTTGCATATAATATTTTTAAAATTACCTTAAACTGGCTGTACAAGATTCTTACCATGGAGAGTGATCGTTATCCAAGACTTTGTTTTCAACAACAAATACGATTAATGAATACGACTGATGCAAAATATAATTGGGCACTTCAAGTCAAGCAATTTTTTATTGATAGCGGATCTCTGGAAATTTGGATCAATATTATTATTACAGTTATCTGTTCAACAAAGATGTCTCTATGGTATCTCGTTACCCTTTCATGTATATGTACAATACTCTGAGTACCTCAAAGGAACCGAGCTCATATCTACTGTTAAAGTTACCTATACAAATTACCCGCACTCTTGCACAGTTACGCATGGCCAATCATTTTAAAATTATGTTCACATTCACATTGAATGGAATTGTGTATTCGATCGATCCAGATGTAATATGCACTGTTTGTAATAGTAATAAAGCGGAAACTTTATTTCATATCATGTTCGAATGCCCGATTTACACTGTTATGAAACGAGATAAACATTGCCTTCAGAATTTGGAAGAACTTATCCATGCTTTAGAGAATATAACTATTTCTGTAGCCAAAGAAATATCAGAATATATCTGGAACATTACCAGGTTACGTTCATTTATATTGAGTGAATGATGTTTAGTTTATTATCAATCCACTGGTAGCAGATTGTTATTTTGTGCATTTATGTATATATGTATATAAATGTATTTTTTGTTATCTCACACACATACTTCTTGCTGAAATTAATAAAATTACAACAGCTCATTTTTAAAACTAATCACAGTGCACATACAAATATAGACAGATACAATACAAAGCATAAATTTGTGAGGAATATGGGATTTGATTACAAAATAATATGTGAAATGAACTTAACTATGTACCGCAGAGTGTCCTCAAAGTATTTCTGTAAATTATAGTAGACTCTATCACTCAGGATTTTTTTGTTTTTTTCTGAATGTGCTGAGTGATTTAGTATTATTTGTGTTGTAAGGGATTTTGTTATATATCTTGATTTCGTTGTGTACGAATCCTTGACCAAGTTTGATCTGGGAATAGGTAGTCTCAGCTGGTTTGTCTCTCGTGTAGAATTGGGCATGGGTGGGCCTTCATGATCATTTCTGTTTCTATTAAGTATAGATATTGAGATAACGATGATGATTTCATGTTTAATAAACATGGGTTTGCTTGAATCCCGCCATTTTGCTTAGCAAAGATATCTTAAGGCTCTCTTTTGCAGTACAAAATCAGACTGCATGAGTTGAGTGCTGCAACCTCCCCAGAAAGGTATGCCAAACCTCAGTTGTGAGTCTATTGAAGCATAATAAACTTCCTTTGCATTGGGGAACTTGCAACTTTCCTCAAGATTCTATAGAATGGTAGGTAGATGTGAAAGCAATATAGGTTTTTATTTGAAATAGGAAAGTGTGTACCGACTTTTGGCATACCCCATATAGCTATGGGACTGAAAATATTTTAGGTAGATCGGACATGATTGATTAAGACAGCATACCAAATTTCAAGTTTCTAACCCAGTTATAATTTGACAAATGTCTAATGCACGGCCTACGTAAATCACCCGGTATACTAGTATTGAGGTGATAATGATAAAATATCAACATTCCAGATATAATTCCAAATTTCCAAAAGGCATGTCTGCTAATTCAGAATATTTTACAAACTGATTAGGTATAAGGAAACTGCGCGTTTTTCAGCATTAGACCACAAACGCCATAGCTTGTATAAGCTGTTTCGACATTGATTGTCAACGAAACACGTTTTTGTCACCACGCCTCAGTAGGTAACTTAACAACAAACGAGATACACTTTAAGTCGCGTGAACTATCCACTTAAATCGTGTGATTTAAATTAAAATGGAAACGTGTTTCTCCAAATGAGATCAGCAATGCTCTACTTTGCTAGATGCCAATACGTTATTAATGTAGTAGTTGAAAAGTGAAACGGTTGTGAAACTCTCATTTTTTTACTTTCAGGTCGGGACTGAAGATATTTCATACTATTGGAGATTTTCAAATGTTAAAAATATATTCCTGAACAACAAACGGATCCGTAGTAGTAATTTAGGGAGGCCGCAACTGCAGCCAGACAAGTAGGCCCACATGAACCCTTTTTGTCATCCCCTGTTTTCCACATATCCACAATTCCTCCTCCTAGTCATCCTTTTCGAAACTTCCTGACCTCTTGATGAAGGTCAGTATGACCGTCCATTCCAGGTTCCAGTGAAATAAACTTTCTTCGTTTTCTTCGCATTTACGGAAAGTGGGGTTGCCTTCTATTCCTATAAGTGATAAGTGTCTGCCTAAATTGTTAAGCCCGTTTAGTATTCCTACAAGGACGCGTAGTGTCTGCCTAGGAGCCATGCCGTTCTTGACATGCTGGAGCCAACCACAAAGTCTTTCGATTTTCTGCAGCAGGTAATATCCCTTCAAAGTTTGTTTAGTTCTTTTTCCGCCCAGTCGTCAAGGGCTGAAGTGGTTTGGCTCCTTGCAATGCCTAGCACAGGCCCACAGAACGGCGTCGCGGAACTGGTCTGTCACCTCGTTTCCGCTCACCCATTTATGACCAGGAACCCATACCAGCTGGACTTTCTCCGTTTTAGCTAATTTCTCGAGGGCATCTCTGCATTTCTGTACCAGTGCTGAGCTTGGTTTAGGATGACATATCGCTCTGATTGCTGCCTGACTGTACGAACAGATGTAGATTCACTGCTTGGGCCCTTCTTTCACCTTTTGTCTCGTAGCTGCGCTTAAGATGGCGAACACTCCAGCTTGGAAAACTGTTTTGTGTCTGCCCAGCATG
The DNA here is from genome assembly GCA_958502065.1 of Chrysolina americana. NCBI lineage: Eukaryota > Metazoa > Arthropoda > Insecta > Coleoptera > Chrysomelidae > Chrysolina > Chrysolina americana. Next base: position 12,977,647 of record OY293419.1, on the reverse strand, counting down.
TGGCTTTCTCGTACATTTCTTCCTGCCAGGTAGATGCCTGCACCCGAATCCTGTTCGTCAGTCAGACGCGAACCATCCGTTCCAATTACTTCCTACAATTTTTCTCAGTTACCATAATATTTCTATCGACTTTTGTATGATCCTATCTATAAGCGGCGTCCATGCAAGTTTGGAGTCCAGGATCACCCCCAGGTATTTGACCTGCTGAACTAGCTCCAGCTCTTGGCCAAGCATGGTAGGTGGCCTAAATCCATATTTTTCCTTCATTGCGTATGGTTGCAGACGACTTCGATTAATCGCCCACTCACTAGAACAACTCCGTCGTCCGCGTATGCTTGTGCCTCGACATCTTCATTGTGACTTCACCCAGGAGTTCGTTCATGACTTAGCACCATAAATGGGAAGTCAGACAGCTTTCCTGAGGGTAGCTTCCTCCCACCCTGGCTTCCAGTCTGTGGTCATCCCGGGATACCTCGACCATTCTTCTCGTTAGCGACGATACAACCCAGCTGACCATCTAGTGAGGCTTTTCTCTGGCCATTTGTGCTGCCTATATAGTTGCTGTCTTTGCCTTGTCAAAAGCGCTTTTTACATCGAAGAATACTCCTACGTAACCTCTTTGAACCTGAATGTCCTTTCAATCCATCGCACTACAGTGTGGAGGGCCGCTTCAATCGACCTTCCCTTTCTGTATGCATGTTGATTTCTGTGGAAGGGGCTCGCCTGCAGGGGCCCCTCCATCAGAACCTATCCTCCACCATCTCCAACGTTTTTAGCGGGAAAAGTGTCAGGCTGATGGGTCTGTAGGATTTCGCTATTGTGTAGTCTCTTTTTCCCGCGTTGAAAATAAAAACTTCTCTCATTGACTTCCAGGCCTTTAGAACACATTTGAAAACTATGCTGCCCCGGAATGTCCTTCCCAAGATTGGGGTAAGAAATTCCAGACCTCTCTGTAGCAATGCTGGGAAAATTCGGTCGGGTCCTGCTGCCTTATATGGATTGAACTCATTCACTGCCCAGGCTATGGAGTCAGGCGTAACAACCCTCTTCATCAGTTGCCAATCCCAATGGGGATCTGCTGTGTTGGCAGAGCTCGTTGGTCATCTTCGGTGGATGTTGTCCATGTCTCATCTGGTTCCTTCAAGGGTGTTACGGAACCTTCTGTTTCGTTGCTCAGGATTCTCATGAGTCTGGCGGATTCCGTTAGGGAGTTAATTTTCCCGCAGTAAGTCCTGCAGCTTGAACTCCTTTCTCACGGTTTTGTAGTATTCCCACGCTTCCTCGTGGCCCGCCTTGATAGCTTTGTTATGGGCCTTTCTGATCACTGTTCTCAGGCCATTCAACGACTGGTTCTATCAACGAACTTGGCGTTTTGGGTCCGCTCTCAAAGAACATGCCTCTTCAAATGCCTTGGTCATTGTGTTCCCTAGTTTTTTACCTCCTGGTGTTGTTCAACCGAGATAATCTCTGTCTGAAACCTTGTGTGCCCTAAGGGACCTTCTAGGAAGGATATTCAGTTAGTTGCCCTAGGGTTTCGGCAAATGGATACGTAATTATGTTTGTCGCAAATCTTTCAGAAATATTGACCTTTCTGCTGAAAATATTTAAGGTATAAAAGTGTATTCCATGTACCTAGTCGTTGCCAAGCAATAAAAAGCAACTGTTGGGAAATATTAATTGTTGAATTCAGAACTTGCATGAAATTCAAGACTGAAAAATTATTTCATTAACTATGGCTTTGAATCTTACATTTGTAGGTAAAAGTTGGATTCAATTGTCTATATCATATGAAAATACAGAAGATAAGAAAAAGAAAGAATACAATTAATAAAAGTGTAAACAAAGTATCACATTTTTATATTAAATGCTGGAAATGATGTCCATTACATTTTGTACGCGTTGATTTTTCAATTTCATGGGGATCCACATCTTCAATACACCGCACTATTCTTCTTTCATAGGATTTCCCTGCACACCCTTTCTTCTGAAACACTTCTTTAAGAAATCGAGGGGCGTTAGACTGGGTGATTTCGGTGGCCAACCCCACAGCCCTAAATGCCCAAACCAACGATCGTCAAACATTTCGTAAAGTTCTCTGGCGCTTCGTCCAGATAAAACCACGAATTCCTATATTCGTTTGCAAGCCTATTTTCGAGGAAATCAGTCATCCTTAGTATTTGGAGTTGATCTCAGCATTTATTGTGTCATAAATAAAAAGCTTATTTTCTTGTTCAGAAAACATTCAGGTAAAATTTTTCTTGTTTCTTGAAATCCCATGTTTTTGTCACATGAGGATTATAACTTGATCCTTCTATTAAAAATCCCATCCCTCGTAAAGTTTGATTCATCGTTCCTAATAATTTTTCACAAAATTGTTTCGAAAGAGATTCGCAAAAATGCATTATACGTTCTAGTCTTCTGCTTTGAGAGTTCCAATTTTAGTAAATTCATACGGTCACATTCCATGAAAATACTTTGTATTGAAGCATGTGATACACCCTTATCTTTTTTGCACTACGAACGGAAGCTTCTGGATATTATTCATAAAAAGTATGTTTTGGTAATGTTGGAGGCGCTCTAAACTTTCAGCCAGTTATTATTATTATTATATATAAATCAAGGCTGAGGACTAGGTCCTATAAAAGCCTAAAAAAATACAAATTCACTGTATAGAAAAAAAAACTATTCAAAAAAACACTGTTTTGTCGATTTTATTCTTCAAAATGTTAACTGATGAGGTGTTGACGACTTCTGCACTAAGACCATTCCAGATATCGAAAATTCGGTTGGTTAGGAAATGTTGACGTTGTTTCGTCTTGAAATTTTCCTTTTTCAATTTGAATTGGTGTCCTCGTAGTCGACTATCATGGTTTTGAATATACAAGCTGCTCAGATTTCCATAATCAAATTTCATAACTGGAGGATGATATCTCCTCTGAATCTACGCTGCCGGAAAGTAGTTAAGTTTGCAGCCTGTAGTCTGTAGAAAAAGTCATATGCGTAGCACGGCGCTGGACGTTTTCTATCAAATTTTGACCACGTATTAACACTGGGCTCCACACTGGTCCAGCATACTCGAGAATCGGACGAATGTAAGTTTTATAGTTTTATAGATGTTTTGAACGATAAGTGTGTGAAAGTCTTGCAAATTAGGTAAATTAGGGAGTTTGCACGTTTACAAGTCAAAGATATGACTGGTCCAGGTGAAGTCTGATGTAATAGTGACACCCAAGTCCACATGAGATGAAACTGTTTTTAGAGGATTTCCTTGCAGCGTGAATGGGAGGCAAGGATTGTTTTCACCAACATGGAGAACGACACACTTTTTTATGTTCAGCGGGAGAAGCCATTGGCTGCACCATTCATGAATTGAGTTCAGGTCGTCTTGCAGAGTAAGATGATCAAATCAATGGGTTAGAGTAAATTTTCGTGTCGTTGGCATAGAAGGACTTGTGGCTTTGGATGTGGTATGAAATGTCATTTGCATATATCAGGAACAGAAGTGGACCGAGAACAGATTCTTGGGGTACTCCACTCGAGACTGCTGTGTCGGAGGAATAACACTTTCCAACCCTAACTCGGAAGGTTCTGTTCGACATGTAATCTTCAATCAATGATTTGAGCTTTCCACGGATGAAAAAGTTGTCTAGTTTGTACATAAGTCTTCTGACTGGAACTCTATCGAAGGCCTTTGCAAAGTCTAGATAGATTATGTCTGTTGGAATTTTATGGTCGATGGCGAGCGTCCAGTCGTTCATACATTGAAGCAGATTTGTTGTTGTCGATCTTTCTTTAACAAAACCGTGTTGTTCTGGTGGGATGATGTGGTGGGTTTTTATAAATGTAGTTAGTCATTGCCTCGGCTTCCATAACTTTTGATGGAACGGACAGTACACTGATTGGTCTGTAGTTTTGAAGACATAGCTTATCTCCCTTTTTAAAAATGGCTGTTACTGATGCAGTTAAGGAAATTAATTTGTAATCCTTCAAATTTCATTTTTTTCATTCGTGTTAAGTAATTCAGAATACGTTTGGTTAAGTTTTCTTCAAGTCTGGCAATGGTTTGATCACCTCATTCTTGTATAATGAATAATTTCACAAGAACTTCGTTTAATAATCAATATTTACATTCACTCGGGAGATTTCTTGAAACACCGTCCATAAATATTTATAAATTACTTATGAAAGTCACCAAACCGTCCTGAGCTTGATATTTCCAAAGCTTTCTGAAATAAAATTCTTAAAAAAAATAACAAAAATGCGGCTTTATTGAGGAAACTTGTTAATTTAAGTATAGGGATACGCCATCTTAAAGCATTCACCTTCATCGTTCATTTTAAAGAGTATTATACAGGGGATTTGCTTCGAAAGAATGAACTTTTGACCACTTTTATGCATAACGGAAATTAAAGTCATTTTAGCCCGCCCTTTATGACATGGAGTGAATTTTAAAGTGTGAATTAATTACTTGTTTGTTTGTTAAAACTACCATTAAAATATCAAATTTCTATGAATTGATAGTACTTATTTGCATCATCAACAAAACAATTTAATGAAACAATGATTCTATGAATTTATTTTATAAAAAAAAAATTAGCTAGGACTTTTTAATAGAAGCGGCAACGTCGCAATGCTGAAAATAGATCTAAAATATTAGTAAATTTTCATACGTAATACATCATTAAAATACTAAAAAGAACTTCAGAAAATGGTACTCGAGTTGATGATGGTTGTGCGATCACGAAACGTTGGACAGTAAAACTGATATGATTACAAGAAAGCTTATAAAAAGTTTCTGCAAAGAAGTATTTTTCATTTCGTTCCAACTCTGATGATAATACCAGAAAAAAATTAAATAAAAAATAAAAAAATTCAGTTTTTTCAAAGTAACTTGAAAAGTGAAAATCTGTTTGTAAACTTTTTACTTCTGTATATATGGTCCCTCTGTTGCGCAACTTTTTTCCCCATGTAACCCATATAACCGTTTCGTATATCCCCATGGTGGAAATCTTATCTTGGATACACTGTATATTTATTATTTAATGTAAATTGATACCTATATAGCTTGTCATAATCATTTTCCCAAACTTCCTTCCTATATTATTTTATATTACTCTTATTTTACCACTATTGTATTGTTCAATACCAGAACCAGAAGGAAGCGGACCCAAAACTGATGAATCATTACCAAATAAGAAACACCCGTCTCACCTAACACCGCCAACGAGAAAACCTGTAGCAACAACATCGTCTTGATCGGTAACATTGTTAATTTTTTCGAAAAACACTGTGCACAAATCACATCTTGCTACCACTAACCTAGTCACAGAGCGTTGCAAACAAAACAGAAAATACGTCAAGACTGGTCCGCGCGTTACACCATAATATACCGCTTCGATGTCGATGTAGTTAGTGAATAGAAAGCGGGAATTTGCTAATGTTTGCCGACAATAGCCACTTCCAACGGTTCTTATTCTTACCTGTGCGACTCAATGACTACTTACCTGTTGAGTGTAAGAGAGCGAGAGTTTTACGAATGCAGGGTCGACTTCGAAGGTTTCCGTACGGATGTTAAAATTTGGTCTTGTGTCACTTGATTTTTGGTGAAGAATGATTCAGTGATAGACATGTTTGGGTTTTCCTGGATATATCAACACTAATTTAATAAACAACAGAAATTATCTCAATGAAGATTTATACGATAGAGTTGCTTGTGTTTTCCTGGTTATATCAACACTAAATTCTCAAACAAAAGAAATGATCTCAATGAAGATTCATGTGATGGAATTGATTGTTTTCCTCCATGGTTATATCAACACTAAATTCACAAACAAAAGAAATGATCTCGATAAAGATTTATGTGATGGAATTGTTTGGGTTTTCTTAGTTATATATCAACACTAAATTCACAAAAAAAGAAATGATCTCAATGAAGATTTATGTGATTGATTTCCTGGTTATATCAACACTAAATTCACAAACAAAAGAAATGATCTCGATAAAGATTTATGTAATAGAATTGTTTGGGTTTTCCTAGTTATATATCAACACTAAATTCACAGACAAAAGAAATGATCTCAATGAAGATTAATGTGATAGAATTGATTGTTTTCCTGGTTATATCAACACTAAATTCACAAACAAAAGAAATGATCTCGATAAAGATTTATGTGATAGAATTGTTTGGGTTTTCTTAGTTATATATCAACACTAAATTCACAAAAAAAGAAATGATCTCAATGAAGATTTATGTGATTGTTTTCCTGGTTATATCAACACTAAATTCATAAACAAAAGAAATGATCTCGATAAAGATTTATGTGATAGAATTGTTTGGGTTTTCCTAGTTATATATCAACACTAAATTCACAAACAAAAGAAATGATCTCAATGAAGATTAATGTGATGGAATTGATTGTTTTCCTGGTTATATCAACACTAAATTCACAAACAAAAGAAATGATCTCGATAAAGATTTATGTAATAGAATTGTTTGGGTTTTCCTAGTTATATATCAACACTAAATTCACAAACAAAAGAAATGATCTCAATGAAGATTAATGTGATAGAATTGATTGTTTTCCTGGTTATATCAACACTAAATTCACAAACAAAAGAAATGATCTCGATGAAGATTTATGTAATAGAATTGTTTGGGTTTTCCTAGTTATATATCAACACTAAATTCACAAACAAAAGAAATGATCTCGATGAAGATTAATGTGATAGAATTGATTGTTTTCCTGGTTATATCAACACTAAATTCACAAACAAAAGAAATGATCTCGATAAAGATTTATGTAATAGAATTGTTTGGGTTTTCCTAGTTATATATCAACACTAAATTCACAAACAAAAGAAATGATCTCAATGAAGATTAATGTGATAGAATTGACTGTTTTCCTGGTTATATCAACACTAAATTCACAAACAAAAGAAATGATCTCGATAAAGATTTATGTAATAGAATTGTTTGAGTTTTCCTAGTTATATATCAACACTAAATTCACAAACAAAAGAAATGATCTCAATGAAGATTAATGTGATGGAATTGATTGTTTTCCTGGTTATATCAACACTAAATTCACAAACAAAAGAAATGATCTCGATAAAGATTTATGTAATAGAATTGTTTGGGTTTTCCTAGTTATATATCAACACTAAATTCACAAACAAAAGAAATGATCTCAATGAAGATTAATGTGATAGAATTGATTGTTTTCCTGGTTATATCAACACTAAATTCACAAACAAAAGAAATGATCTCGATAAAGATTTATGTAATAGAATTGTTTGGGTTTTCCTAGTTATATATCAACACTAAATTCACAAACAAAAGAAATGATCTCAATGAAGATTAATGTGATAGAATTGATTGTTTTCCTGGTTATATCAACACTAAATTCACAAACAAAAGAAATGATCTCGATAAAGATTTATGTAATAGAATTGTTTGGGTTTTCCTAGTTATATATCAACACTAAATTCACAAACAAAAGAAATGATCTCAATGAAGATTAATGTGATAGAATTGATTGTTTTCCTGGTTATATCAACACTAAATTCACAAACAAAAGAAATGATCTCGATAAAGATTTATGTAATAGAATTGTTTGGGTTTTCCTAGTTATATATCAACACTAAATTCACAAACAAAAGAAAAGATCTCAATGAAGATTAATGTGATAGAATTGATTGTTTTCCTGGTTATATCAACACTTAATTCACAAACAAAAGAAATGATCTCGATAAAGATTTATGTAATAGAATTGTTTGGGTTTTCCTAGTTATATATCAACACTAAATTCACAAACAAAAGAAATGATCTCAATGAGGATTATTGTGATAGAATTGATTGTTTTCCTGGTTATATCAACACTAAATTCACAAACAAAAGAAATGATCTCGATAAAGATTTATGTAATAGAATTGTTTGGGTTTTCCTAGTTATATATCAACACTAAATTCACAAACAAAAGAAATGATCTCAATGAAGATTGATGTGATAGAATTGATTGTTTTCCTGGTTATATCAACACTAAATTCACAAACAAAAGAAATGATCTCGATAAAGATTTATGTAATAGAATTGTTTGGGTTTTCCTAGTTATATATCAACACTAAATTCACAAACAAAAGAAATGATCTCAATGAAGATTATTGTGATAGAATTGATTGTTTTCCTGGTTATATCAACACTAAATTCACAAACAAAAGAAATGATCTCGATAAAGATTTATGTAATAGAATTGTTTGGGTTTTCCTAGTTATATATCAACACTAAATTCACAAACAAAAGAAATGATCTCAATGAAGATTGATGTGATAGAATTGATTATTTTCCTGGTTATATCAACACTAAATTCACAAACAAAAGAAATGATCTCGATAAAGATTTATGTAATAGAATTGTTTGGGTTTTCCTAGTTATATATCAACACTAAATTCACAAACAAAAGAAATGATCTCAATGAAGATTAATGTGATAGAATTGATTATTTTCCTGGTTATATCAACACTAAATTCACAAACAAAAGAAATGATCTCGATAAAGATTTATGTAATAGAATTGTTTGGGTTTTCCTAGTTATATATCAACACTAAATTCACAAACAAAAGAAATGATCTCAATGAAGATTAATGTGATAGAATTGATTGTTTTCCTGGTTATATCAACACTAAATTCACAAACAAAAGAAATGATCTCGATAAAGATTTATGTAATAGAATTGTTTGGGTTTTCCTAGTTATATATCAACACTAAATTCACAAACAAAAGAAATGATCTCAATGAAGATTAATGTGATAGAATTGATTGTTTTCCTGGTTATATCAACACTAAATTCACAAACAAAAGAAATGATCTCGATAAAGATTTATGTAATAGAATTGTTTGGGTTTTCCTAGTTATATATCAATACTAAATTCACAAACAAAAGAAATGATCTCAATGAAGATTGATGTGATAGAATTGATTGTTTTCCTGGTTATATCAACACTAAATTCACAAACAAAAGAAATGATCTCGATAAAGATTTATGTAATAGAATTGTTTGGGTTTTCCTAGTTATATATCAACACTAAATTCACAAACAAAAGAAATGATCTCGATGAAGATTAATGTGATAGAATTGATTGTTTTCCTGGTTATATCAACACTAAATTCACATACAAAAGAAATGATCTCGATGAAGATTATTTATGCGATAGAGTTGCTTGTGTTTTCCTGGTTATATCAACACTGAATTCTCAAACAAAAGAAATGATCTCAATGAAGATTAATGTGATAGAATTGATTGTTTTCCTGGTTTTATCATCACTAAATTCATAAACATAAGAAATGATCTCAATGAAGATTTATGTGATAGAATTGTTTGGGTTTTCCTGGCAATATCAACACTAAATTCACAAACAAAAGAAATGATCTCAATGAAGATATTAATGTGATAGAATTGTTTGTATTTTTCCGGTTGTATGAAGACTAAATTCATAAACAAAATGAATTCTTTCAATGAGGATTCGTGTGCAAAAATTGTTCTGGTTTTCCTGGTTAAATCAACACTAAATTCACAAACAACCGAAATTATCTCAATGAAGATTCATGACTGAAAACATTTTTTCCTTCATACTGGTTACTAAGCAGAGTGCAATTGGTCATCTGGTGTGTTTTTTCTGCCCCTTGGCAGCCATAAATGCCCTGCTGGGTCTGCCGTCGCTACCAACCTGCATAAAAAAGGAAGCGATGGCGGCTTTTCTGAGAATGCGGGACTCCGGGAGTTGGCTACGAGAGGGATACACAGGGCACACCGAAATCGCAATGGTAGCAGAGGAAGAAATCCCACTGTCTGCTATCAAAGTGATGCAGGCGGTGGACAAAATTAGGTGGAAAAGGACGATCTCTCTAGAGATCCCAGGCAGGAAAGAGTGGGAACAGGAACGGGTGATCTTTCCCCCAGGAAGCCTGATCTATTTTACAGATGGGTCCAAACTAGAGGAGAGACAAGCCGGAGCACGAGTATACCTGGAAAACTGAGAAAGTTTTCCAAGCAGATGTGTATGCCATCCTGGAGGCGACCAGAATGAAAGAGGTGAGGGCTGGCCCGGAGAGACAAGTATATGTCTGCTCCGACAGTAAGGCCGCTATCAGGGAACTGAACGTAACCAGAACCAGATCAAAATTGGTTCAGGAATGCAGTGACGCCCTGAAAGTCTTGTGATTGAAAAGGAAATAACGTGGTTCCCGGGCCATGCAGGGATCGAAGGCAACGAGCATGCTGACCAGCTGTCCAAGCAAGGAGCCAGGCAACCCTACTACGGGCCCGAATCCGCACTCGGACTAACACGGAGACAAGTATCAACAGCACTAAATGAGTGGGTTGTTGATACATTAGAAAAAGAGACGGTTGCAGGCAGTCCAAGTGGATGATATCGGGGCCCGACAGGGCAAGGACGGCCAAGATACTGAAGCTAAGCCGCAAAGAACTCGGACTCTTGGTGGGAGTTGTAACCGGCCACTGCGGCCTCAGGAGGCATTTAACTCTTATTAGAGGAGAAGGACTGCTTCCACTTCCTGTGAGAATGTGGAATATACGACAGGCTCAGGCAAAATGTCTTCGGAGCTGCCACTATTGAGGAAGAAGAATTGCACTCCTTGCAATGGAAGGATATTTCGACCTTCATAACAAGGTCGAAGAGATTTGAACAGGTATCTGCCATGGGATGAATGAAGATGCCGGGGTTTGCGAAAAAGGCCCACTGGGGCCTTATCGCTGACGCTTGCGTCTTCCACCCATTACCATTACCAGTACCATTGTCAACCATTGATGATATAATCGTCAGTGTAAATAATGATGAAAAGACTTTAAATGTCTGAAAAATGTTATATATTCCTAACCAATATCGTGACAATAAAAATAGCTAAGAAAAAGTTTGTTTGTGATTATAAAAAGTCGAATTTTTGTGTGAAACGGCTGTTTTTCTTGCTTAAAATTATTAGCTTCTAAAAAAAGGGTTATCAGAAATAAAGCATTTTGTTTGAAAAATGGGCCATTTTCAAGATTCAGAGGAGCATGACTCGAAAAGTAATTGATTACCCGTCGAATTTTCTTCGGATACGTGTTTACAAGGCAGAACTATGTAAGTTAAGTCCCTTTTTTTATTAAGTACTTACCTTCACCGTATTTGGTATGATAATTTTTCCTCTCGGTCATACTAATAATTAAAATTAAAAATATATATTTCGACTCATTTGAGAAGTAATACTATTCCTTACAGACGAAGTTTCGAACATTGAATACACAGTTCTGATATAATAATTTCGAATTTGCAGGCTAATTTTTTGTCTCTTTAAACGTTTCTGTTGTCATCACTGAAGTCAGAACCGAAATTCAATCCCAATTTAGTTGGAATTTCAGAGAGTCTTTTTGAGTGAATCTTCATATAGGATTGTGGAGGAACGAAACTATTATAATAATAATAATAATTAAATTATAATGGCATTTTTGCGTTCATAATTTCAGTTACCATGGATTTTGAGCTCATAATCTGTCGTGTCAGTGACATCATCAACTTGCTATTCTTGTTGTAAAACTATCAAGAACTCTACTAATCCGAAGATCTTCCTCGTTTTTGAGTTTTCACTATTTTGAATATTATAGGGCTATCTTGCGTTCAAATAAAAAGTTAAAAATTCCATTACGGCCCTTCAGCATCGCATACCACAAACCCTTGAAGTCTGTCGAAGATAGTAATTTCCCAAATCTGTCAGTGCCATTTATGTGAGATTCTTTGGACTGAGCTTATATCGGCCCTTTGTAATTTGTAAGCGGACCGGAAAACATTCCATCGAAATACCCTCTTTTGACAACAAAATCGTTGTGAATGCAAGGCGGTGGAATGGGAATGAGTGTGGTCCACGATTCTTCGGGAGCTTTCTGCAGATGCTACTTAAACCGTAATTATTGTTATACTTTTATCGGCGGTATTGTGTAAAAGGTGCTTGGGGGTTTTGAATTGCGATATTCGAGTTCTGGGGCAGGTTTAGACATGTTTATGTGAATGAAGGGAAGTTTGTATTTGTAGCGAAATCAGTATACAGGTCAAGTTAAAAAACTTTTGGTGATATTTCATTCATAAGAATTATTCCCTATAGCTTTGCTATTTTTGGAAAGTGAATAGTAAATATTGAATCAATATAAAAGGAGGACTATAAGAATTAAAAAGGTATACAATGAAATAAGTGATTAATATAGAAGTCCCCTGAACGTTAATATATACGTACAGGGTGAATTGGAGTCCAGTTAATGAGAGCTGAAGATAATCAGTCATGTTTGTTTTCAACGTTCAATGTTTTATTGTTTATTGTAAATTTTGGAAATAAACATTATTATTATTATTATAACACTGGACACCAATTTTGGATTATGGGGATATCCAGAGAACATCCAGTTGATATCCGGTGGATATTTTATGGACGACAATTGGATGTACCGAGTGGAAAATGCTGGACTTAAAATATTCTTCTGATATTTTATATGATAAGATATCGTTCAAGGATATCCATGAAACATTGTTCATAGATATCCAAAAGATATGTTTGTGGATATCCATAAGATATTATCCAGGCATATTCATATAAGATATTGATGGAAATACGCTCGCACACGTTCACGCGTATCAATCTTACTATTAAATAACGCACTTTTATAGCTCAATTCGCAAAACACAGAGTAACTATACTAAAATCTTAGTACAGTAATGGTCTATTCTTGTAACTTCCAATAAACTTTGTGATGACATGAAAATGACCCTTTACTAGCTGATTTTATCCATATAGAAACTGCACTTTGAAGAACAACGTTACTTATTGCAGGTATGAATTAGGATAAGAAAGAACCTACCCAGCCAACACAGATATATCTCTAAGATATTGCTGCGAAGTCACTTCGTGACCTGCGACTCGCATCGTTACGTCGCACAGACGTCCCAGTGACTCACTTTTGTCACACTCAAAATGCATGCTGGCGACGTATATGCGATGTAATTCTGAGACGTCTTTGCGATGTAGTTCTGAGATGCTGCATAGATGCACCCTATTAACGTATCAGGGATTCAAGAGACGTCAACGTCTATGCGACATTCCAGACAGAAACATCAAATAGGAAAAGAAAATATATTTTCATTATGAAAAAAATAAATATTAATAAAAAAAATCTTCAAAAAATTAAAAAATTCTGGCAAAACATTAACAAAGTACAAAATAAAAAATAAACCAAGTAAAAATTGAAAATAATTTCTGCTTTCAGGTTGGCCAACATTGCCTACGATCTGTGTTGCCAACTTCTTCAAAATAAACATTTAATACAAATTGAGGATTTGCCTTTCGACCGTGGTGGAGGACAGATGGCGTCCTTGTGGTCGGCAGTGAAGTGAATGTGTGTGAAAGTCATATCCTTATCTGGAGATAACTCAATAGAAATATAGTTGCAGATTAATCATATTTTGATATCTAACTGATGTCGCAGAATGACGTCTATGGCAAGTAATAATTTGACATCGCAGGAACATCTAAATTCAGCTATCAATAATTTAGACATCACAGGGATGTCACAGTGTGATATCGCAGTAATGACAACAATAAGACATCGGAGAGACATCTATATCCGTCTATTATTGATTTTGATATCTAAGGGGTGTCGCGGTGTAATATCGCAGGAATGTCAACGATATGATATCACAAGGACATCTAAATCCCATTTTTGAAGATATTGACATCCCTGAGATGTGGCTAACAGTGAATATTAATGAATAAATAAAAATTTGCTTAGGTTTGACAAAACAATCACTACTTATTTAAATAGTGTTATTACATCAGAGAAATACAGATCACTCAGAGAATGACAATTCCTGAGAAAAAATTATGGATAAAGAAGTACGAAGGCGTAGAAGGGCCAACAACAAAATATTTTTCATAATAGTTGAAATTGCCATTTTGAAGTGACAATTGCCACTTTGATCTGACAATTATCATTTTGAAATGGCAATTGTCATTTTGAACTGGCAATTGTCACTTTGAACTGGCAATTGTCACTTTGAAGTGGCAATTGTCACTTTGAAGTGATAATTGTCACTTTGAAGTAGAAATTGTCACTTTGAACTGGCAATTGTGACTTTGAAGTGGCAATTGTCACTTTTACCTGACAATTGTCACTTCGATCTGGCAACTGTCTCTTTTTACTGGCACTTTTTTTGCCAACTCATGCAAAAAATATTGTTTTTCAGTAAAATTCAGAGTGACAATTGCAAGTTTGAAGTGTTAATTGTCAGATCAAAGTGTCAATTGTCAGATCAAAGTGACAATTGCCAGTTCAACGTGACAATTGCCACTTCAAAATGACAATCGCCACTTCAAAGTGACAATTACCACTTCAAAGTGACAATTGCCAGATCAAAGTGACAATTGTCAGATCAAAGTGGCAATTCAAACTAATTTAAAAAATATTATGTTGTTGGCCCTTCTACGCCTTCGTAAAGAAGGATACTGTTGACTTTGAATATTCTTGTGCTCACTATTCATTTGTAGAATATTTTCTAGAATATATCCAGTATAAGGGACCAAACATACAGGATGATTTGATATCAATTCTCTTGAGGTTGTGGAAATATCCTATGGTGATTTGCTCAGATGTGGCAAAAATGTATCGTATGGTGTTGGTTCAAAAAGATTAACGGTCTCCACAAAGTACACTCTGAATACTGTGAGCTATGGAACTGAATCAGTGCATTTTTTGGCGATAAGGTGTCTCAAATAACTTGCCATGGTCAGTTTAGATGAATTTCCTAAAGTATCAGACTCCTTTGGGGATGATATGTTGTCCGGTGTGGACAATACTGAAGATGCTGTATCTTTACGTATACAGGTGTTATCCATTGTCTCATCTGGTTGTTTCGTATTGAGGAAATGGATCTCAAATGATTCAAAAGTATTGCAACAAATACGTGAACTCTAATCTGATGAAGATAAATTTCCTTTCGGTGAGAAAGACACTAACAAAACGTTGGGTTTGTATTGGCCATTTGGAGTTGATGTTCTGGTGCACTTAACATAGAATTGTCATCAAATATTTAAATTACATAACAGTCAGTATTATATGACATTTCGAAGTTATTCGATCCTCTGAGGTTATCTGGGCCATGTATTTAGTAAAAATATTGCTTCAGAAGTTGTGGTCTCTCAAACTCAACTGGGATGAAGCTCTTCCATCTGAACTACACACATAGTAGTATCGTTTGCGTGAAAAATTTTCCACTAGACCTGTGGTGGTTAAAATCCATGGCTTCTGTGATTCGTCTCTTGATTCTTATGGTAGTTGTGTAAATGGTCGCACTATTGGCGAGAGTGAGGACATCAAAGTAAAACTGATATGTGCCAAGGTAAAAGTATCACCTTGGAAAACCTTGACTGTTTCTTGATTGGAACTATGTGTAGTACTTGCTAAATGAGTTAGGAAACTCAAATAATCCATGAATATTGAGTTTTCATCAACGATGTTCTGGTTAGATTCCACTGTTGTACTCAACTGGAGTTCTGAATCGCCTAGTTCTCTGCAAACGTTCGTAGAAAATAGTCTCATTAATTCAAAATTTGAGCAATCTTGTAGAACGGTTTCATGTTAGATCCATAGAAAACCATGCGTATTCATCATCCCGAAGTGTTTTTCCTGACAAAATTGGTGATAATGAAATGGGCCGCCTTGGCCCCCGCCAGGAGGGACGGCATCCACATCCTCCCGGACTTGTGTCAAGTCCCCCTCACATTTCACAAGTAACATTTTGCATTATTAACCCTTTCTAGAGAGAAAAGGGCCGAGTAAATTCCGAGTTATATTGGGGGTATCAAAAATACAAAAAAAAGTATCCTTCGAGCCGGATTTGAACCAGCGACCTATGGATGTCTACATTTTATATTCCACTACAGTCCACCGCTCTACCAACTGAGCTATCGAAGGTTGTAAGTTAAGTTCGTATTGTTTATATATATTGGGAGCATGTGCTAGATAAATACGTAGAATGTGAATTAAATATGACCTGAGATAGAAAGCCTTCAAAATATAAGTATCAATTTACTGTCGAACCAGTTTGGGTAACAATGTGATTCTATACTTCGAATTCGAATAGTACTAAAATAGTAATGATAATAGGTATTCAGATTTCGCAATGGGGATGATTTTGGATACATTTTCATTTCACCAATCGGAAGTTGCAATAATTTTCCGACAAAACAGTTGATAATTAGTCATTGGGCAGGGACAGGACAATTATAATGTTGTCCGACCTACCCTGGCACTGATGAGAGGCAAAACTTCGAAACATGGTTATGAGTTATATTTCATTTGTAAAAGTTTATATACTGACTCTCATAACCTTGTCAAGTTGAGAACAGGAATTTCAATGAATGGAGTTGGAAAACAGAGAAAGTGTTAAACCCAGTAAATTTTGCAACAGGTCCAAATCTAGCCCTAGAATAAAATTTATGTCGTCCACGGAAGGTAGAAACGATGAAGAAATTGAGGTGCGATCAAAATCTTGAATTTTGTGAGGAATAACTCTCATTTTTCGACAAAAGAGCCTAACGTTCCCATATATTCAATAAAAATAATAATTCCGATCGGTCATATCAAATGTAACTTTTGTTATAATGGGTATAGCAGCGACTCCTGCCAGCCCAGCCCCAAAGAACATTGGTTGCCTTTGCTGATATCAACAGGGCGCTCTTTCACATCCCCGGATGCCTTCTGTGTCTCAATGTACAGTAAACCTGTTTCCTGGGTTGCTCATTCATTTCTGAAGTGAGCTGTTGAGCTGTGAGATGTTATAACATTCTTGGCAGTGCTATGTGCTATACCGATTACCGGTTCTGGCCCAGTGAAAGTTAATTCGGGCCCCCCATTTGCTAGGGCGTCCGCTGTTTCGTTCCCTTTCTAGGCCCGTGTGACCTGGTATTCAGACTAGGTTAACAATGTTGCGTTGTGTTAGTCGGTATAAGGTTTCTCTGCAGTTTCATACTGCTCTGGATTTAAAGCGGTTGGATTCAAGCGCTTTAAGTGCTGCTAGCCTATCTGAAAAAATTTCAATTTTTTTTCGTGTGTGGTGTTGATTTTCCAATCCCCTTGCACACAATTCAATGGCATATATACCTCTGCCTGGAATACCGTAGTTAATATACCCATACTGAATGAGCGTTTCACTGCTGGGTCCATCCCATATATTCCGGCTCCGACGCCTTCCAGAGTTTTGGAACCATCGGTAAACCAACTTTCATTTGCCCTATATATAAGTCAGTTTCATTCCGAACACAGTCTTCTTTTTCAAGACCACAGTGTAGGGTGTGTGAAGGTTGATGTTGATAGTTTTGGGCATGATGTCTGAGGGCATTCCTAGAACGTTCTGAGCTATTATGCCCTCCAGCATGCAGCTGCTTCTCATGACCACTGCCTGCGGTAGACTAATGGCCGCTTGGTGGAGTCTTATGTTGCTCATCGCCTCTTCAGATTCATCGTCTATTATTAGGACCAGACCGTCAGCATATGCTTGCAGATCGACCTCCCGTAGCGAGAGAATGGCCAGCAGATCATCCACCAGCAGTGACCAGTGAGCAGTGAGACCCCCCTGGGGACAGCTCCTGGCTGGTTTGAAGCTGACACTTTCCTCCTGTAGAGAGGTCGTTATAGTTCTGTTGATTTCTCAGCCTGATAAGCATACTGGTGAACACTGAGTGGGTGCTTTGTTAATTCACCACACCTCATATACCCGTCCAATATTTTCTCTATGCTTTTCAACAGAAAGGATGTCAGAGTCTGAGTGATTTTGGGTGTGGGTCAGTCCGACCCACCTTAGGAATATATATCACCCACGTTACGGTCCAGTTAGATGGAATATGGTTCCAAACTGGACTGGCTCTGAAGAATCTTATAAGGGTAGGTACAATATGTTCCAGTCCGATTTGTAACAGAACTGGAGCTATGCCATTCTCTCCTGGCGACTTGTAAGGTTGGAACGAGTTAACGGCTCGTCTTATCGCCTATGGTGTGATTATTTTGTTGGCAACCACCCAGTCAGCTCTGCCAGGTCGTTTTATCCGGTCTATATTTGTGACTAGAGGTCGATTGACCAGAATCAGGCTGCCTGGGAAGTGGTTATTAGCCAATAGCTCTAGTGTTTCTTTCCTGGAGGCCTTAGAGAAGCCGTCTGGACGTTTAAGCGATTCCAGCAACTGTGTCGGCTCTCTGGACAGAATTTTGTGGATACGGGCTCCGCTTGTTGGACACATTTTTGCAGAATCGTTTCCATGACTCTCGTTTTGCTTTCCGGATATCTTTATTGTATGCGGTTAGAGCGAACCTATAGTTTTCCCATTCACCTGATAACTTAGCTTGGTTGAATAACCTTCGAACTTTTTTTCGTGATTTATCGAGATTTTTGTGCAAGGAAGCAATCCGTTTATCCCTTTTCTCCCTCAGTGGACCGTTTTCGTGATACGCTGAGATAAGTGCAGTTTGAAGATGTTCCGCAGCAATATCTATTTGATCACGACTATTTATTGTGGTCAGTCTGTTTTGGAGATGGTTCTTCTGGAAGGTTTTGTATCCTTCCCTGTCCATGCTTGAATTGAATATGTCTATGATCTGAGCACGATGGCTCAGAGGACACCCTCCAGTTGGATATCTTATTCTGAGCGGATTGTTGAATCTAGTACCTCAGAGTGTAACCATTGAATGGGATCTCAAAGTTCATCCTAGGAATTCCGATTTTGAGTATTAAGGAGATTTTTCAAAAAATTAAACCCGAAACATCAATAGTAGGAAATATAACATTTATTCATGTCATGCTTGATGTCATTAAATTTACATTACACACTTCTGCATAGTCTCTAGGTTCTGCGAGTTGGAAAACATAAGTAGTATCATCACATACTGTCTAAAAACCAGAAACTTTCAGATGGAATTCGAGATGAACGATGATGGAAATAATCTGGATGATGATCTGGACGATCCAATACTTAGGCTGCCTCGCCTTCGCCTTCTTCTTCTTGGGCAGCGGTGAGGAGGGTAATGAGTGCCTGGGTGTCGATTCTGCCGTTGTCGTCGATTTCCATAGCATCGAATGCGTCGTCTACCTCTTTGGAGCTGAATTTATCACCCCAGGTCATGAGAGCGTGACGGAATCTAGAACAAAAACATCATTATTTAGTAGTTGAGTAACGCTGGGTTTCTATAATATGCAAGGGTACAGGATAAAAGAAGCTATCAGATTATTGGTAGACTTGGGTGTTAGAGATCATTGTCAGCAACATTTTATTGGACTTGGTTTTATACCCCCGCCCACTTTATACATATATATATAGTTATCTTAAAAATGCACCAAAATGTGAGAATATTTTCCAAACATCCTGACTACTTTGCTACAAGACAAGATTGTTTCTCGTCATGAATTAGTAATTGTTAGCAGCAAAAATTCATCAAACCTCGACATCTATAATATCCCTTATAACTCTGCGGAAGAACTAAAGTGAAAAAAAATTTCTTCTCAGTTGATTTTATGATAGTAGTAGTTCAGATCTCTTTACCCTCACCCTTTACATGGTTTTTCAAATGTTTTGTCGATTTCTGTAATAACTTAAATATGATTTTGAAGATTCTGTGTATTTCAAATACTTCATATTTTGACAATAATATTTCCATAACTTTTATTATTTGTCAGTATTTATCTTGAAGCAATATTGTTTTGCGACATGCCATATATGTTTTTAAAGTACATAAACCTGGTTAAATGAACTACTCTACTTTACTCATCCAATAGTGATTATGAATAGGGTAAAATTCCGTTAACTAATAGCCAAGAGCTATCAACATAATTTGAACTTACGTAGTTTGGCCTTCTAACAAAAAATCCAAATGAAATATTTGGCGGTCTCAACTAATTTCGGAGATATGGGCGTATTTTTGAGTGATGAATGGCGTTTTTTAGGACACATTTCTACCACGGAAAAACACTCAAAATTCTTCCTTCTTTAAACTAACACAATGTACACACCCTAATTCACCCATTTTACACAATTTTTTCATTAAAAACGGCAATGTTTATCCAAAAATTCAACCTTCTTTGAAAAACAGCAAAACAACACATTTATATAAAATGTTCAGTGAATTTATTCATGACAAGTTGGTAACTTTGAACTTTGCATATTTGCACAACCAACTTTTCTATGCATTTCATTTCAACATTTAAAGGAAAATATTCACTCACTTCTTTTCCAGAAACCAACTTGACATGAATAAAATTCACTTACCATTTTGCCTAGATTTGTAGGTTATGTGATCATAAAAGAAGGATGAGTTTTTTTCCTGAAAAATTGCGTTTTCAATACCATTCATCACTCAAAAATAGGCCCATATCTCCGAAACTAGTTGAGACCGCCAAAAATTTCATTTGGATTTTTTGTTCAGGAGGCCAAACTACGTAAGTTCAAAAAAAATATGTTGATAGCTCGTGGCTATTAGTTAACGGAATTTTTCCATGAATAGTCTTCTTATTGAGAAAAACGTGGTGGATTCATTTAAAAAATTATCAGTTCATCAAGCATACTTCGTCTGAAACTTCATGTTGAAGATGATATCAAAATGATAATAGCACAATCTGATAAAATCAAAGATATGCATACATCAGTACGTTTGTGATGAAACGTTATGGTAAGTACTTTTGATTATGAAACCGGTCAATGAAATAGAGAAGGCTTCTTTCACTAATGAATTTTCGGCAAACATCAATTATTCTTCATGTTCACTCAAAGTCATAAGAAATGCTCTAGTAGAACATTTGAATTTTCTTAGGATGATATTACCGCGGCGGTATGGTTTCATATGGGAACTACCAACTACTGACGATATTATTACAAAGCGTATTAAAAAACTTGCGAAAGTCATCAGAGAATACTGCTGAATAAAAAACAACTCCTTGCTAATTGGCATCGGCATATTGGTACAGCTACTTTTACATGGGGAGTTCCTCAAGGATCTGTACTCGGCCTTCTCCTCTTTTCGATATATCTTCTACTCTATTACATGGAATCAATCGAATGCACTGAACTGGGTTTGATGAATTCAAAATAGCGAGGAGTTCCAAGTTGTCGAGGGAAAACAAAACGTTGATCTACAAACAGGTCAGCAGGCCATCGATGACCTACGCCTGTCCAATATTTTGCAGCATCCCCGCGTACCAGATGGTGCGGCTGGAGGAGATGCAAGATAAAGTAATTCGTGTCGTCACTGATAGTGACAGGTACATTCGGCTAACCTCATTTCATTAGCTGGCCAACGTCGAGAGGATCACTGAATATATAAAAAAGACCATAGATAGATTTACGGACAACACATCTTTGAAAGCCCCCTGATCAGGACCATCACCAGGAACAGAAGCTACCTATTGTCTTAAGAAAGCATCAGGGGGTTATATACCAGGCGCTGGTTCCATGAGCGACTAGAAGATGACTAGGAAATGGGGTGTAATGTCTAAATCAGTTTTTTTTGAGTTTTTCTTGAGCAAATGATTCCATCCATGTAATACCAGGGAACTTGAAAAAATTAAATGAAACAACTTAACATCCCTGCATAACTTGGAAGAAGCAGGAAAACAGCGAGTGTTTTGTCTGTTATTGATTTATATGTCCGGAGAAGTGTACGCTGTATTTTGTCTATATTTATTATTAATGAATTTGTTGAATTCTGAAACATGGGTAAATTCTTGTTTATAACACATAATGACTCTAAAATGAACAATGAAATTACAGTTAGTATTTTTTCTTCGGCATATTTGAGTTTGCATGACTCACGAGGTTTCAGCTTACATAAATCAATTTTATTATTACAAATTCTCACCTTTCGCCATCGATGGTGCCATTTTCATCGAAGGATTTGAAAGCAGCAATGACAACTTCGTCATCGTCGGTACCACCAGTATCAGCCATCTTCGTACCGAAGAGACCCAACATCTGTGTGAAGTTGATTGGTCCGGATGCTTCGTTGATCATCTCATCGAGTTCCTTCTCGCTGGAGAGTTTACCAACGTCATCGAAGGTGGCCCTCAGGTCGCTCTTGCTGATGATGCCTGAAAGAGACGAAAATAGTAAAAATAAGAAAAGTTTTTTTCAATAGGGGATTGTAGATATTCATTCGCATATTGCATGCACTTTATACGTAATCTATACATCGGTGGCACATTCATCCTGAATATCTTGGCAGTTGATTTTCCTCACTCTACTAGCTTTTTCTACTCCTAGTCTAGGAATGCAATACAGTTTTCTTTGCAAGTATTCATATACGTACAGACACTGAACACTGATACATGATTGAGCAATGAGTTTCAGGTCTTTGAAAAATCTAAATAATATATTTGCTACAAAGCAGTTATGCTTTGAAAGATTATCAATTTATTCTTTTCATTTTTATGAAACCCCTGAGAGTTTATGCAAGCGAGATCTAGGTAGATGCTGAGATTCAAACCCGGGTTGTCTGGGTTAGAGGCTAACCCTCTAGCACATCAGTCACTTATATAGAATTATGAAACAAAATCAATTATTACATGAGCCTTGCCAAAAGCTTTTGTATTTTTTTGAATTTCGGTTTCGATTTATTTAACAAAATATTTTTATTGCTTCATAAAGAGTACTTATTTCCGTGTACTTTGGTGATTTTTATGTATTTACCATAAAACAAACCAAATCTGAAAATCAAACTATTCATGGTCATGGACTATTCGATATATTCGTGAATTTTCACATTTTTCCTTACGAGGCACTGCAGCCAAGAACGTTTACTGCATTTCCTGGTAATTGTTATATTTATCCGCATTCTGCTGCATTCCTTTCAATACTTCTTTATGATTTTTTGGTTTCCACGAGGAGAAAAATATTGTGTTGAATTTCCCACGTCAAATAACGATAATTCTGGCAATTTACATTTTTAGGAAGGATGTAGATTCTTTCAAAATCACTAGTTTCCTTACGAATGCATGCTAGATCAGAATATGGTACATCTGGTCAGTATCAGCACGCGAAATTGAATTTCCCTACCTATATAATTTTGAATGATTGTTGAACTGATTTATTACATCTGCATATGTGTTTTCTCTTTCAGTTCTGAACTTTTTGTTGTTAAGTGAACGCCATGATCCAGTGCAAAATAATTTGCATGATATTTGGAAATAAACGAACGATTCTTGCAAATATGTCGTCGAGGAATATATTGATTGTGCCCTATATATATTTTATACGAAAATGATTGTATTTACGATTTCTGATATCGAATACACCACTTATTCCATATCAGAGAACAGATGTATGGAGGAATTCACATGTTTAACGAAATGATTTTAAAACATTATATAGGGTGTTCCAAATTAAGTCGGCACCATTGCCAACACCGTTATTATTGATGCTACGAATTCAGTTAAATGGGCAAACTAGTAGCATTTTAATGGTCTTCTGGATGCCGAAAACAAAAAAAAATTGACACTCGCGTTTTCTGAATATTTCATAAAATTATATTTCTTTCAATGGAACACGCTATATTTTTTAATGCATTTCGATTCGTAATAACATTCTCAACAACAAAGCTCATATCACCTTTCTTATGTGGCTTATGTGGAAGTATTTATTTCTTTCATTAGTACAAAATATTTGTTTGTTTTGGCGAATAAAACCTCATGATTGTCCAAACACCCAATTTTGGTACTTATAGGAATGACAATAAAAAGAAAAACTTGCGCCGGAATGTGAACTCGTGATACCCGTGATCATCATGACGCACCACTCAATTGACACTACTGAGCTATTTGGTATCAACGTACAAAACAATAATTTCCATCTTGAAGCCATTCCGCTAGCCGCATTTATTTTGTGAATCAAAATATGTCTGCTGAAATGATAACTTTGAACCGTTTTTGTACAGAACAGAAAATACTGGAGGGTCATATGAATGTGGTTGGAAAAATGTGTTTGATTCGATAAAACATAATTATTATGAGTTATCAAGTTGCCTTGAAACTTTGTTGAAATACTATTTGTCAAATATTCTCAAGTATATCATGACAATGTCATAAATTATTGTAACTGTCAACTACTGTTCGAATATTTTTTGAAATGCCGTTTTCCTATCAAGAAAAATGTGATATGTTAGAATCCTACTTGGTTTGCCAGAAAAATAGCGTAAGAGCACTCCAACACTACAACAATTTGTTCCCTGATCGTGAATTACCTAATCGGCGTTTTTTTGCTGTGCTTCATCGTCGATTCAGGAACAATGAAAGAGTTTTTGAGAAGAGGAGAACTAAAACCCTTTTTTAATATCTGAAGATACAGAAATTGACGTTTTATCCTATTTTGAGGTATATCCAAATAATTCCATCAGAGATTTATCTAGAGAAATAGCTGTTCCACTGTCCGATATTCAACGAATTCTGAAGAAACATAAGATTTCTCGTTATAAGATATGACCAGTGCAAACACTAGAATCTGGTGATTCTGAGAGACGATTGGGGTTTTGTTGGTGGTTTATGAATAAATGCAGATAAGATCCAAACTTCTATAGAAATATTATATGGAGCGATGAGGCTAATTTTTTAAATCGTGGGATGTATGATAGAAAGAATTTTCATTATTGGAGTAGACATAATCCATTTCTAGTCCATCCCCACAATCCGCAAAGACGATTTAGTATTAATGTTTGGTGTGGTCTATTTAGAGGCAGAATTATCGGTCCATTTTTCTACCATGATTCTTTGAACGGACCCCGTCACATGTCACATTAATTTATTAATAAGAGAATGAGGTGTACAAAATGAAACATAATAATGTAGATGAACTGAAAAATTATATTGAAACTATTATTAATAGAATTGATGGCCGAACTGTGTTTAATGCCACACGTAGTGTCAATATGAGGGCCCAAATATGTGTTCAACAAGAAGGCGGTGTTTTTGAACATTTACTCGATATTTTATAGCGCTTTATCAAATCCGTTATAAATGTTTCCTATTAATAAAACTGTCTTATTTTCACCTTTACGAAAAAAAGTCAAATGATTTGTTGTTGAGAATGTTATTACGAATCGAAATGCATGAAAAAATATAGGGTGTTCTATTGAAAGAAGTATCATTTTATGAAATATTCTGAAAAGTCGACTGTCAATTTTTTTTTGTTTTCGGCATCGAGAAGGCCATTAAAAATGCTTCAAGTTTGCCCATTTAACCGAATTCGTAGCATCAATAATAACGGAGTTGGCAATGGTGCCGACTTAATTTGGAACACCCTGTATATAGGGAAAGTTTTTACTCAGCAAATGTTACTAAATTGTTAATGAGAATCTGCAGGAATGACGTGAGTGAAAAATTTATTGTCACTCGTACAATTAAATGATGATACGGTTTTATTAATGTAAAATTTTATAATGTACCTACGATATCTCAATTTGTTATGTCAAACTTTGTCGTAACACCCCTGTAACTTCCGTAACTTTTGGCGTAGAATTTGCAGAATTCATAGATATCCCATGAGGAGACGAGCAAATTTTTTTCAGAACTTAAATTTTTCTGGAACAGAGTACTTAAATGGTTGTTCTGATTAAACGAATATGAAGACTTTGTCGACCTATTAGGTATGCTTCTTTGTAACATTTTTCTAAAATTTTTGTACATTTTTGGTTGCCTCTAGTACCTATCAATTTCGCCAATTTCAAAATTCAACGTGAAAAATTACGGAAGATACGGTGCTGTTTCCATGAGACTAGAGACACACTGTATATACTGTATATAAGCTACATTTTTACTATTTGTATTTTAGAATTGGTATAGTATTTTAAAAAAAGAAATTTTAAAATTCAATAAAGCCACAATAAGTCACTTTGACATTTCCAATACCTGTGAAAAATATTATTATTATTATCAACCTATTTCAGAATTGGCTTAGATTCTCCGGGAGTGTAGAAATATTTCACATCAATACCTACTTCAGATAATTTCTTCATTTACCCAATGTTCAACAATTTTTTAAATTTATTTCAGTACCTATTATCCTATTGTAGGTTCAGAAAGCGGTGTATGAAGATTCTTCGAACTGAATATTTGGCACACATTTTCATCTTATCCATCATAGTTTTTTGTTTTCATGATTACTATTGTTCTCTCTTGTGAAATAATTATGGTTCATTGTTCCTTAGTTTCTACACTTATTTTGAGCAGATACAACACTAATCGTGTACCAATATTATATTTATATCCTCTGATAGCCGTGATCGTCTAGTGGTTAGGACCCCACGTTGTGGCCGTGGTAACCCAGGTTCGAATCCTGGTCACGGCAAGAGGACAATCTTTTTTTTTCATTTTATTCCTTTTTGTTTTTATGGAAAGATTAGTTCAAGCCCAAACATACGATTTAATTTTTACGACCCGGTTTTTTGCCTTTAGCCTTTGCCGGGGTTAGCTCGCAATAATCAGCCTCACGTGAAATTAGACAATAGCAGTATCCAATGGAATGCAATGAACGACACGCATAAGCTTCGCAGGAGGCGTGTTATTATGTCACCTACAACCCACACAAGCTCTACAGCTCGACCAACCGCCAACATCAGCGGAGGCGGCTGTCAGCGTCCCTTGATCGGGGCCCTAAGCACCACTTGGCACAAGCGCTAGCCCTCCTCCCCAGCAATGGGGTGGAGGGGGAGGCGGCTCTCCGTGCGTCCGGATTCACATTTCCCGAACGACGGGCGAAGAAAGAAGGCAATGTAATTTGTATTGATTTGTAGAAATTGTTGGACTTGTCAATTCTGAATTTTAGAAAATATATTTTTATTTATTTATTTATTTTATTTAATTTTTACCGCACGAACAAGATGTTTCAATTTACAAAATTTATAATTATTGCTTTCCAAGCTAAGTATATTATATATCTAACTATAATGCCGCTTTCTATTTGTTTAATAATTATCTCAGTAGAAGTTCACAAGTCCAAAATGGAAAAATATGCAGTGCAATATCTTCCGGAGTACTTCAAAGCAGTGTACTGGGCCCACTTTTAGTAGGTACTAATTATATTTGATATGCCGATGTGAATCAGTTGTGAAATATTCGTACATGTGATATGAATTTTGAAGAGAGATGCACACTGATGGAAGAAATTTTGACAAAACAGTGCCAACTGTATGTGTGGTGATTCAGTGTGATGCAGAATTATCTCCGAATTCGCCTTTAACGCGTTGATAAAAAGGATGGTATACAAAATTCGAAGATACTCAAGGTAAAAAAGCCACAAAATTTTGTGCCACCAAAGATTTCCAAAATATTATATAGACTCACCATCTTTGTCATGGTCCATCAGCTGGAAAGCTTCTTTGAACTCAGCTACTTGAGACTGGGAGAACATGGAGAAGACACTGGAACCAGAACGTTTGGCTTTCTTGGACGAGCTCTTCGATGAGGTTCTGGTCTCGGCGGCGGGAGCGGCGGCGGCGGCTGCGGGAGCTTCTCCTGCATCTTCCTTCTTCTTCTTCCTGACCTTCTTCTCTTTGTCCGCCTGCGATTGAACAAAAAATCATCAAATACAATCTTGGCAAATGTGGAAATGCTTCAAATTGATTTTAAAAGTTTGAGCACATCGGACAGCCTGCAGCTGTATGTGGTCAATAAGATTTCTAGTTCGATCTTCATATTCGCGCCGATCAAAAAATAAATTGCTGAATGAAAAAAGTGCTTCAAAAATAGGTTCAAACGCATGCAAAAGTTTATTTATCTATATAGGAAATATTCTGAAAAACAGTAAAGCCATTTCCGATTATAAATATTTGTTTTTATTTGTCTATATCAAAACTTGAGTAGCAATCCCTCGTATTGATGAAAGAGGTAAAGTTGTAGTTAAAAAAGTATATTCAGCCCTTTTCAAAATCAAAGCTAGAATAACCATATATTTACATAACTCAAAATTCAATGTCAATAGTAACAATAAAATTTCACAAATCAACCTGGCATTTAATGTGATACTGAAGAACCTAGAAATATTCACGAAAAACATCCAATTCGATAGCTACCTTTTTCATAGAACACATATGAAAAACCTAAACAAGGGACCAACAAAAAATGAAACAAAATTGGTTGGCATTGTAGGAAAATTCAAAAATTATATAATTTCCTGAGACTTGACAGGTATTGAAATAAAAGAGAAGATAACAGATATGCCGAACAAAATTATTGTAAAGAAGTAATCCTCTCTTTATGTAACACCGTGTGTTCTCAAGACAAAAACGATGGAAATTGTGGGTTGTGTATTGATTCAGCCCTATGATGTATCACTTCCGTTAAAAATAACGTTGACGTTATTCGCCATTTTCGATATTTTGCTATTACCAAGCAATAGCAAAATTACGGAAATGGCGAATAACGGTGACGTTATTTTTAACGGAAGTGATACAACATAGGGCTGAATATCGAAAAATTTTCAAGTTGTAATTATTTTCAATAATCTGCTTTTGTTACAGAAGGAAACTTTGAATTTCCATTTGGATTAAGAAATGTAAGTAGAACATTTCTGAGAATAATACAAGATATTTTTTCAGAAAAAATTATGAAGCTGAAATTACTGAAGAAGTGAAAGATATGAAAAGGCCTCATATTATTGAATCACTTCTAACAAACCACTTCATGAGTGTCATAGTTTATTATGACAAAACTGCTCGAAATATGGTGAAGTTAAAAAGAAAAAATTGCATTCTATTATCATGCTTGGGATCGCACTTTTAAAGGTAAGAAAGTTCGTTTCTTATTTTGACACATGCCTTGCAAACATTAGAAAGTATATCCCACTCCCACATACGCTATATCGTCAGAAAGATCTTGTATAATTCCATACAATGGTGCAAGGAAGTAGCATTTGAAAAAGTCGATTTATTGTCATTTGTACCTAATTTGTCATTAAAAAACGTACTAGACGATGGAACATCGATTTTTCAACGACCACATAGAAATATGCTGAAATATAAAGCCCAAATAGACCAGTCCGGTAAGGTTTTGGCTAGGATAATTTAAAATAGAATAAGGAATTCCATCTAAAATAGAGATAATTCAACTTCAACTTCTAAGGATTTGAAATGTCAGGAAAATTCAACTGTGACAATTGAAACTAATGAAAATCCAAATATAACTGTCAGTCATTGTGGAAACCTAAAAATATAATCGAAGTTCATATTTTATAATAACTTCGTCATATAGTGTGAGGCTTGTGAGTACTGAAATGTCGCTATGGTCGTAGAAAAAGTATAGTGTACAACAAGCATGTAAGGTCCATTTCTCGTATGATTTACAGCACTCGTCTTTGGCTCGTACCGTAATTTCCATGCTCATTGCACAATATACTATTCTAGTTCACCTGAAGCTGAAGCTTGAGGATCAACTAAAATAAAGGTAGTTGAGTTATCTAAAATGGTTCTGAAGTTATGAATTTTTTCCGTGGATACATGCAAAACGCTATTCTGGCTCATAAATTTAGAATAAGTCAAAAACTATTGGAGATGAGTCTATGAAATCCGGGAGCGTTATATCGACCATTTAATGGCGAATCCAAAAATGAAACCAACATGGGAGGGGGTTGCCTTTCGAAAAATCAGAACTTTGTTGTGTAATTCATTTTGTGACGTATAAATAAATGAAAATATTTTCAGAATGTGGTTCATTTTCGGACTTATCGTTTGAAAACATATATCAAGTCGATAGCTTGGGTGCAAAAAAAGTTATGGGCTATTCACGCACCCCTAAGTAATCCTGTATGTGCCAGAAATTGCCTAATTCGAGAATGCTAAAGGTACTATATCAAGCTGAAGGTATACGATCTAATTATATTAATATTGGATGAGTACTCTGAGACCCACATGTAGGTGTTCCTCGTTGAACATTACACCTTAAGTTTTTTCCGGAAACTTTGAACGAAAAATATGTATTCATGATGTCAATATCGGTTATAGATTAATATTTGGTAATTCTTTTTACTTTCTTGTTGAAGAACTGAATATCTCAAAAAGCAACTCAATGCCAAGTGGCCCAAAAAAGTTATTTTGATATTGAGCAGAAATGTTGATGTACCAGAATACAAACGCATTTTAAGTACGTTCACGGAAAATTTTCAGTGAGAAGAGTAGCACATCAATTGGTTTCACACATAATTTTCATAAAAAGGTATATTTCCAGTAAAGATACCAACTTAGTAGTTTCCACTATATAAGTATAATATACTCATATCAGACAATTTCATTACATGAATGAAATAATCAATCCACGATACTAATAATATATCACACTTCAGAGGAACAGACTCTCATGCAACTTCAAAATAAATAATATCAAACAATGTCTTGGGATTTGACATATCTGGTTTATGAATTCAAACCAGATTATGAATGAGAATTGGGCCACGTTCTATTTTGGCACGATACCAAATACAGAGACCACAAGCAGGAGCAAAAATAAATTGGGATTGAGTTACTGAATATGCCATAGACCTGATAGTTCAAAAATAGCAAGGTGGTTATGTAAGTTCTGAACCGATTTTGTAATGCATGAAATGGATGAGCTTCATTCGCAAAGTTATTTTTCAAGATATTAACAAAGACTTGGTAACATTTCTGTGAGTATGAAAGATGAATTCAATGACGAATTCCTCAAGAATTATAATTGATAACACTAATATTGGAGATTTCTGAACTTTGACTTCATTCGGACTTCTTAGACCATCATAAGAGGCGTTCTTCAGACCGAATGGCATTCTCATAATATAAAATTGTTAGTTTTTTAAAGCCCTAGACACAATGGAAGTTTTATATGATGAGAACAGGATGCAAAACAGAATTGAACAACGAAAGTTGAATTCTACAAACAAGATTGTTTTATGATCAGAATAATAATGACAATGATAGTTTCGTGTTAAAAGGGAATATAAAATTATTGAAATTTAAACCACAAACAAAAATTTCCTTGTGTTTCATCCTTGAGACTTGGGTGTCATTCATTCAATCATAAAGGACATTTGACACCAGCCCAATTTTAGACAAACTGATATTTTTCTAACAATTCCTACCTGGAGCAAACCGCTCAGAAGTTCATCTATGAGTCAACAAAAGAGAATTTAATAAAAACAAAGATATAGAAGACATTTCCAAATAGGATTTAAGAAAGTTTGAAGAAAACGTATTATAGATACAGTAGGTATATGCGATTTGGGTCAAAAGATGATAAAAATTATTCGGAAGAGTAAGACGTAGTTGTGGACTGATCAACAACTTTGCTTGAGACAATGCATATGTTTGAAACTGTTCAAATACAAGAATATAAAGAGGCACAGAAAATTCAAGCCCAGGGCCTACAAGGCATGTAAACCTTCAATCGGTTACTTAGATATTGAAAATTTTTAGGAAATAACAATTTTAACAAAAAAAAAACACAAATCTTAAGCTCTGCAGTAGGGTTGACTTCAAATAACTACTACGATATTGAACATCCCTGGGAATTCCTACCACAAGCGAAACATATTTTTAGATAAAACTGAGGTTGCACTAGTGATTGGCAATACCCATAAAAATGGTGCATAAATCGTAACATAAGCAAGCCTAATTCTTCTAAACTATAATAATTTCCTGTGAAGGTAAAGTCCCACAAAGATTGGTGCAAGTCCAAACTGGGTGAAGATGATGCGGGTGCATAATGATGTAAATTTGCAAACATTTTACCAAAACGGTACGCTTGACTCAAATAATTCACATTTCCACAAAAGATTGTCACGACACTGACGCATTGCACTTTTGCAACTTTCACTGAACACATTCACAAGTCCAAGAGGGCAAGTACAGCCCAAAACTTACCATTGTGTCGTCGATGTTTTTCTCCAAATAACACCCGCGACTGGAAGGTTGAGCGGCGCGTCTTTCTTAAATAAGTTACGGCGTCGATCGCTCGGCAGCGTCGCGACGCTGAACGAACGATATTTCGCTCGCACCTTATATAGCTTTTTCTTATAATAGATATCTCGCTGTGGAGGACCTAGTGAAACACTATAGTGGAATTCGGTAATGAGAAAGGTGCTCGGATATTGGATGTGCTGATGAATACAGGGTGTATGAGTGGATGTACAGTTAATAATTCCTTGATGCCAATTATTGATTTGGATTTGTTATAAGGGGATGGCCATGAAACTAACTAATTTTGCGAAAATTTGGATATACAACAGGGAGGGTAACATTGATTGTGAGAAGTCCAAATGATAAAATTTTCAACATAATATTTTCACCTTGTATTTGTATAGGTTATGGTAATGGTAATGTTAGGTATGGATGGTGATTGATGCGCTGCGACCTAATTAGATCTATTGTGCCCCATCTTCTACTTTTAAGGAGTTCTCGTTTACAGCAGCCCCTCAAGCCCCAATTCCTTGAGGAATTTAAGAATTTTGAGGTGGCCTATTCGTGGTATTTCCCCCACAGTCAGCTGGTGTGTTCACAGTATATTCAATCTTTTGTGATGTACAGCATAGCACTCCATCAATATATGGTGTGGTGTTTCTGGATGTTCCCCACAGAATCTGCAGGTGCTGTTCTCCTCTAAGCCTAGCTTCCTTAGGTGTTCTTTGAGTCTGCAGTGCCCCGTCAGAAATCCCGTGATTGTCTTTAGAGTAGTTTTGCTGAGGTTATTCAATGTCTTCGATCTTGCTCGGTTGAAGTTGCCGAGGTGATCTTTGGCCTGCCTTAGCCCTGGAAGTCTTTGCCAGTATGTTGCTCTCATTGCTTCTTCGGTTTTATGGAGTTCTTCTTGAAAGTAAGATTTTCCAAGTCCGCAGAATGGTTCTGGCCTGATCAGTGGCGTTGATGCCCCTGTTCGTGCCAGGGTATCTGCTTGTTCATTGCCCTCCACTCCGACGTGCTTCGGCACCCAGAGAAGGATCATTTTGTTTTTCCTGCCTAGATCATTAGGTTTGTCTAGGCATTTCCAGACCATCTTTGAGTTCATGTTATATGAGCTCAACGCTTTGTTGGCTGCTTGACTATCGGAGAGGATTGCGATATCCTTGAATGCACCTTTCTATGGCGTGAATTTCCGCTTGAAAAATACTGGGAAACTGGCCCATGGGTTCGGAATATTTGGTGCGAGGCCCAAAGTCTCCTGCTCCAGTTCCGTCGGGAGTTTTGGACCCGTCCGTGTACCATGTTTTGGTATTCATTCCCAGTACTCGAATGGATTCTATGCTTCATTTTGTATAGGTACTTGGATACTTTTCAGTTTTTCGAACTGAATTGACATTTTTCCCAGCAATAGGTTGATTAGTTGGTTGGTTTGAAGCTGACGGGCCCAATGCAGGGTTTAACCGTGAAGGTATCCCTTAACACTGAGAACTGCTGGGTTCTTTTATATTATTCTATTGACAGTAATTCCTAGTTGAATAGGCATGTGCCTTCAACCAAGTTTAATCACTAGGTGTTTTGGATTCATGCCTATTTCTAGGTTGGTCTGTCCGAATATTCTGTAGCGCCTGTTGTGCTGTTTCCTCCTCGTCACCACAAAGTCTGCACTCCACGGTTTCTGTTTATTCCCATAGTGTGCAGGTGTTTTCTTAGGCCGCCATGTCCGGTTAGTAAGCCAGTAAATGTGCGTCTCTTAGATCTGTTTAGGTTTAGGAGAGTGTCAGCTGTCAGTGATTGGCTTAAGTGCCTCACTATGACTGCCCTTCGATTTGGTCCCAATATGTTTGGTGTTTTGTTTTCTTCCGCCCATTTATTGGGTATCCGCATCGGGTTTTGCTAATTCCAAATACTGGTTCTGGACCTGTGAGTGGTAATTCAGATGCTCGTAGAACTACCTGAATGGCCAGCCCCGCAGCATAATAATAATAATATAATAATTATTTTCAGTATCTGTTCTGGAGCAGGTAGCTGGTATTCAGTCATTTATAATCATCCATTCCCATTCAATTAGAGACAAACAATTACCTTGCTAACATTGGACTTGTAACTAAACTTCACCTATCACGGTAGATCATGTGAATTGTTGAAGACCATCCTGGCAGGCTTTTATGTTTCCCTTGGCCTTTTGGATAACCTGCAGTATTTGATGTCCTTGAAGAAGGCCTCATGCATCAGAACAGTTGGGAAGTCGGTGAGGGTAATTTGAAAAATAGAGGTAAATTCACCAAGGGTGGTATTCCGTGTATAATAGATTTCTATAGTCAACAGTTATGTCTTTGTCTCTTCAATAAAATCAACCATAATATCATCTCACTCATTTGAAGGAAATTTGAATTCTACGGTGGACGGAATCTCACCCCTGGAAAACTTACGTTTACTCATACCACAAGCAGGAAGCTAGAATTCCGAGTGCTATCCTCTGACATCAACGGAGAGGCGACTCTCCCGTCCCTATTCTGGGGCCTGCAGAGTCATAACAGTCTAGGTGCATCAAAATAAAATCGCTCTGATTATTAACTAAACCAGTTGTTTTATGGTCTAACTCACTCCCAATGTAAACAATCTTTCTATAACGTCCTACCACCCGCCGCCCTATAGTATAGAAATAAAGGATAGTCCGATACCTCAAACTGAAAACACAAAAATATCTTTATTAAATCTTAGTAGTTTGAATGTCATTTCAGCATCAACTATCTTATCATCTCATTAATTTGATTTCTTAATCGCACCACCCCGTGGTGCTGGAGTGTGGTAAAGGGAAATCTCACTGGCCTCCGTTAAGAAACCAGCGACATCCGATCCGTAGCAACTCTTCAGATCCCTAAGGGGGGAACAGACGAGGAACTCCCGTTGATGTTTCATCCTCTGGACTCATGGTGTTATGTGACCCTGTCTTCTGATATGCTTATATAGGTACATACCTAGGAGTTGCATGTGCCTACACCTATTAAATGTTGTTTAGGTATGAGGGCTGAATTGGTAGCGAATTTATTCATGAGGTCTCCCGGAAAAAGTCAACAGAAAACCAGGTTTTGAATTCGATACCGGTTTACAAAACATGTATTGTGGTATGTGGTGGTATATGCATGGCATCTCTGTCTTTTATTACTGAGTTCTACCCATTTAATTGTTAAAAAATCTTCAATAACTGGAAATTACTGCTTCATTTATAAGCATCGGTGGTTCAGTGGTAGAATGCTCGCCTGCCACGCGGGCGGCCCGGGTTCGATTCCCGGCCGATGCAACCTTTTTATAATTTTTATGGGAGCAACTTTCAAACTCACTTAAACAATTTATCATTATCAGTAACTCGCACAGTTACCCGGTTTTTTGCTTTTAGCCTTTTCCGGGGTTAGCTCGCAATAATCAGCCTCACACGAACTTAGACAATAGCAGTATCCAATGGAATCCAATGGAATGCAATGAACGACACGCATAAGCTTCGCAGGAGGCGTGTTTATTATGTCACCTACAACCCTCACAAGCTCTACAGCTCGACCAACCGCCAACATCAGCGGAGGCGGCAGTCAGAGGGTGTGTGATTTCTTCGATCATAAATTGATGACGCATGAGTAAAGATAAAATAATCGAACTGTAGATTCTTGGTGTTTATTATTATTATTATTATGGAATGGTGAAAAAAATTTCTTGCCAATATAAATTTCAGTCACTCTTCATGAAAATGCAATGCTAGTTCACAGGATATTAATTTACATACAAATTGAATAAATGTATTTGCGGACTAAAGTTAGGTGCACTTTTATTACAGATCCATATATCAAGAATTATATCATGTTAAAGCTTATTTGTTTAAAACTTACATTACAATTATTTTTTCATTCCACACCAATTATATCGAAAATATAACCCTTGCATAGCGGTGGCCATATACACAATGTAGAAAAAATTACTTGATAAAACTTCAGATCACTCTGAAAATGAGTTTTTATTCATTATTAATATTATTTCACATTTATTTAAAACAAATTCGAATAAAAGTCGTTTGGTATATAATGCTGTGAATCTCGTAAAGGAAGTTTTTACGTTTTTGGAGGCCTGTGTCCAAATATGGAAGATCCTACTCTGACATTGGTGCTTCCCAGTTCAATCTGAAATAAAATGTTGATAAGATACTTGAAATTTCACTATTATTATTACTATTCATACCGCATGTTCGAAATCGTCCGACATTCCCATAGATAAACCTATACTTTTCCAATCGAGCTGCAAAGTCTGACAAAGTTCGTCTCTGCATCTCTTCAAACAAATGAAGTCAGGGTTAGGGCCATCTTCCGGATTGTAGCCGAACTTCCCAATAGTCATCA
The DNA here is from genome assembly GCA_958502065.1 of Chrysolina americana. Lineage (NCBI taxonomy): Eukaryota > Metazoa > Arthropoda > Insecta > Coleoptera > Chrysomelidae > Chrysolina > Chrysolina americana. Next base: position 12,941,283 of record OY293419.1, on the reverse strand, counting down.
AGCCTTCCAGGTGCAGATTTCTACACTCGTCTAACACGAACTTTGTTACGTTAGTGACCTCTGTAGGAGCGATTCCGTTTTTTTCTATAAACAAAGTCAAATTATTTTTGTAAATGATCTAGTATAGTTTACCTATTAGTCCTCTCACCTTCTTCCCCGCTTGTATTCACTTGTATCATTATATTTAATTTGGAATCTGGCGGTCCAAATTTTGGCCAGTTGTTATTGAGTGTAGCTGCTAGTTTTTGGGTATCCACTGTTTCTATCATGTGTATGTTTGGAAGACTCAAAATTTTGTTGACTTTATTTTTTTGAAGGTGGCCGATAAAATGCCACTTTATCTCCTTGCATGTTTCCAAGATAACCTGATCATTAGCCTTTTCTACCAATTCCTGTACATAATTCTCCCCAAAATGTCTCTGCCCTTCTTCGTAAGCAGCAACGATTAGGCTGACTGGTTTTAGTTTGCTGACGGCTACTAATTGAGGCTCTAAAGCTTGTAGTTCCTGTAATGAGAATAGTAAGAAAAACAAATTTGTGAAACTTTAATAACGTACTTACGGGATTCCTTGATTTGCATGCCTCTTCGATTTTTCTCAAAGCGATTCTCAAACCTTGTTTCACGTCTGCTTCTGTCATTTTTCTGAGCATAATAGGGTTAGGTTCCGAATTTACATGTAATTATTGTTGACTGCTAAACTTCCAATGTTTATTCAGTGACAAACAGTATATAGATAGATAGTCAGAATGGAAGGAGAAATAAAATATGATTGTGAAAGGTTAATTTCAGTTTTGATCAACAAGGGTATTTTGAAATATTATAATTTGGATGGATAGAAAGTGTCTAATATGCCGTATGCCGTAATCTTGCTTCTGCCTGAATTGATTTATCAATGGCACTGTCAGAATAGGGATGAATTCATATTAATTTTTATTTCGTCATCCATAATTGACAAATCAATAGAATAACCTCGACACTGTCTATCATGTTGAAGACTTTTCAAAGTCCAGTTTGAGAAAAACCTTGTAAATATCAGGATTCTAGGATATATATTTTCGAGCTGAGTGAACAACTGTCTCTCAGCCTCCGAAAGACCGAGTCCAAACTGAATAGGACGTAAAGTTCCATACATTACTTCTCGAATTCTGACAACAAAATTTGGCTACAAGGTGCCCAGTCAACACTGGGCAAACATCCACATCTCAGGGATGTCAATATCGTCGAAAATGGGATTTGGATGTCTTTGTGATATCATATCGTTGACATCCCTGCGATATTACACCGCGACACCCCTTAGATATCAAAATCAATAATACCCGGATATAGATGTCTCTGCGATGTTATATTGTTTTCGTTACTGCGATATCACACTGCGACATCTTGAAGTCCAGTTTGAGAAAAACCTTGTAAATATCAGGATTCTAGGATATATATTTTCGAGCTGAGTGAACAACTGTCTCTCAGCCTCCGAAAGACCGAGTCCAAACTGAATAGGACGTAAAGTTCCATACATTACTTCTCGAATTCTGACAACAAAATTTGGCTACAAGGTGCCCAGTCAACACTGGGCAAACATCCACATCTCAGGGATGTCAATATCGTCGAAAATGGGATTTGGATGTCTTTGTGATATCATATCGTTGACATCCCTGCGATATTACACCGCGACACCCCTTAGATATCAAAATCAATAATACCCGGATATAGATGTCTCTGCGATGTTATATTGTTTTCGTTACTGCGATATCACACTGCGACATCCCTGTGATATCTAAATTAGTAATAGCTGGATTTAGATGTCCCTGCAATGTCAAATTGTTACTTGCCATAAACGTCATACTGTGACATCATTTAGACATCAAAATCTATACTCAGATGTCTTTGCCTATATTTTTATTGAGTTATCTCCAGTTCAGGTGATAATAGGACTTTCACACACATGCACTCGACTGCCGACCATAAGGACGCCATGTGTCCTTCACCACGGTCGAAAGGCAAATCCTCAATTTGTGTTAAATGTTTATTTTGAAGAAGTTGGCAACACAGATCGTAGGCAATGTTGACCAACCTGAAAGCGGGAGGCGACCGCGTGACAGGCTATTACCATATTTAGTTCTAGTTCTCTGTATCTATGCATTCATCGAAGATTGAAGCTTTGTTGCTTTGATTGCTTTGCATACCGTTCAGTTCATGTTCTGATATTTCTAACCGGAGCTGATCACATTTGCAATTTTTAGTGTCCATAAACTGAGTGTGAAAAGTGTGTATCATTCCCAGCAAGCACAAAAACATTACCTGTCGTAACGCAATGATACACAGAGACATTGAACGTCCTATGTGATGTACTTTAAATGTTCGTGGGAGTTCTCTGCAACCGCCAAATTTCTGCAACACAGAACTTTCACACGACATACCAGTAATATCACTACACAAATTAACATACATGTGACAATCAACGTACTGAAGTTACGTTCAAGTGATATCAAAGTCACATTACAAATTAATGTTTCTTAGTTACCAAAATAGAACATCGCAAAACTGCCCAGTTATGTTATGTGCTTGCTGGGTTGTATCATTCACCGTCATCGAGATACCAATAGGGGCATGACCTAAAAAATACGACCTGTATATTTGAAATCAGAAAATTTCGAACTGTTCAATGGTGCCAAAATATAGTATTCCATTACTGTCTGGATTATTTCATGTCCCACTACTATCTGGCATTGTAGCTTTCAGTGGTCTCATATTGTTTTATTTTTTTCCTTCACGGAGAGAACGAAAAAAATGTGGAAGCAGCCTGTTCCAATTGGTTCAGGCATGCCAAACAAAAACTTGACAGAAAAAGAAACCAAAGCAATTTAATTTTAGTTTTTTAATTAATATATTTTTATTTTTTATTTTGTTAATTTTTAATTTTGTACTTTGTAACTTTACCAAGTTATCAAGTTTATATTATGTCCGCTTAGTTTTTCCAACTGATATGGATAGAACTTTGTCTTTGAATGGGATTTTGTTATTAAGTTGGAGATATCGTGATATAAATATTAAACCCTCTGAAAGATAAATGAGCAGAACAATCTCAAATCATCCCCTAATAATAACAGATGACCGGTGCCGTAGCCGTAGACACTATCAAATGTAGCGCGTCTGATGAAAAGATATCTGTTTTTAGTATCGGCAGAGGTTACGGTGTTTATTCTCTTGCACACTAGATGGCAAATGCTTTGTTGATTGAATAATCTACGTTTTGGATGAACAAACAATACCAACCAGTCGGATTTCAAAAAAGATCTTCTTCAACTACGTAGACCATAACAGCATTGTTAATAGAGAAACAAACAATGACAACAGTCATTTCATTGTATTTTACAGAACAAAGTTTTCTAGATTGAGGTTCTATGCGGCTTATAAAACTTACTTTTATAATATATTACTAGGTGGCGGTAAAAAAAAAAACTTTGATGTATAAAAATTAAAGATCATTATTTAGTATATTTTAATTATTGAGAAGAAATTATGTTAACTTTATTCAGTCTTCTTCTGAAATTTTTAGGAGGTTTTTTGTGAAATTTAGTGTTTAGCATCTCAATACTTCAGCGCCACGAATTGACCTATTCTAGGATAGAAAACAATGAGTATGTATTTCAATTGAATAAATTCATCTTCCGCCCACTAGAGGTCGCCAGGGACATCAATTCTACAAGACAGAGCAGACACTACATATCGTCGAATAAAATTTAAAACTTAATAGAATAGAATGGTTTTACGCATCAATAAGAATCACTGAATATCCGTTTACTAATAACTCAGGTGTTTTTCACAGTCAATGAAGATTTTCTCTCTCTTTCTCATGGTATATTTAACAATTAATGAATTGTCACAAAGTGAACTAAGCAGGTTAACACATTAAGCCGACGATATTAATTGTTAAAAAAATTGTTTTTTCCCAACCAGCTGTCGTCCCTCTATGAATGACAGCCCTCAGAAGTCGAAACTTGTGCCAGCCAAGGATTAAAGAGGTCATACCTTTTAACGTGCGATTCCCATCTCGTATCTATGTTTTCACTTTTCTAGTTAGTGCTACGGAACCGCAAATTATTCGCTCAATTTGTTTTCAGTCGAATACGTCTAATGATATCTTTTGGCAAACATAATTTTAAGATGAAACATCAATGAAATAAATCGCAAGAATTTATTTCATACGTGAATTTATTCAAAAGGAACTAGTAGGTGGCGCAGCGGAAACTTCTTAAAGAGAATAGCCATAGCTATAATATTAGTTGTAAAATCGAATAAATTACAATCAAGTTTCCGTAATACAGGACATGTTGTCATTTATTATGAATTTATTTGAGAGTACTTACTCGTACTCCAGGAGAATTAGTAGTTTAAATAGGAACAGGTATCTCGATGTAAGTGAATCGTTTTACAATATTCACCTTTCTTCAATAATTGTTTGTGGAAACGTATTATTCTTGGTTGGAGTATTTTTGGCTATTTGAAATAACCATGGCGTGACCGGTATATATAGGTACTAGTATAGATATCTATTATTATTATTTGCCGCTACCCTTCAATTTTCATCTTTAACGAATTTCTGTCAAATGTTATTAACTGAAAATGTTCCTTATGGTATAGAAGAGTGTTTATCAAGATTTGAAAAATATTATTTTAGTTCATAGAATTAAGTAATTTTGATTTACCTATTACCTGGTATTCAACTGATATTTTTTGAAAATATATCAAGATTTATTTGAGTTTTCAGTGATTGTAATGACTATATTTTCAGAATCTGTAAGAGATAAAGAGTTTGAACTCATGTTGTGACTGATTGTGTGAGATTTGCATAGAATATGCTAAAAAGGAAGAATAAGTGACAAATCTGCTTTTTGTAGGGTATTTGTTTTTTCATTCATAATGTACTTGCCATTATATATTCCATGCAAATGTATGATTCATTCTATATAATTCTTCCACTAACATTCAGCTTGTTCGACATTTTTTCATTTGATATAGAGGATGAGCAAGGCACATGGTATGTATATCTTTCTATATTTAATAAGTTATTCACCTACCGAAATATGACAATTGAAGTTCCTGGAATGTTTCGTTTCTATAAATATGTACATCTATCTAATATTCATTATTAAACAATACATTGTAATATTTAGAAGAGGCACAAAGTGTCATGGACGCAACTCATCTGTAATGTTATGCATATCTCTGAATAACATCACAGTCACAATGTAATGTAACATTTATGATGAAGTTTGTTTTTATGTTTAGTGGTACGTGAGGTAATTTTAGTTTCAAGGCTTCCACAGAGTTATGTGACTTGGGCGATCACACTTTTCAATAAGGTGTCAATCTGAAAAATAAAAAATATTTTTCAGTTTTCCATTTATATGTTTTCGATTTAATTTGTGTGGAGTATAACTTGCTATGTGCATTCGGAAGGTTGAAACTATTCACTAGGAGGTAATCATAAGTAGTAGTCGGGCAAATTTATTGCTTTAACCTTAGATTATAGTTTAATGCTAGATTTTTATCGGCAGTTTCTTACAAAAGACAGTCACGGTGAATAATGGATTGAATATTGTTCCGCATCTGTGGAATTACTGAGATACTTGACCAGCATGCGGTTTCGAAAGTATGAAATCAAATAATCTTTGAGATGCATTGTACACATATGAAAATAATTTTGTTTCGTATTTTAATCTTTAATATCGCCGATCTATATTTATATGAATTTGGAAACTTTGCCATGATCGAGTGTTTTCTCTTCGATATATTCATCTACTCATGTATGGCAGTTAATGGTTGACAATCATATTTATAATAACTTATTCTAATTTCTAAAACACAAGAAGTTGCTACGGCAATGTGCCGAAACTTTAAAAATATCTTCACAAAATAACTTCGAAATTTTCGAGTTTTCTATATATCTCCAGAACCAAAGAAGCTAGGTCAGATTTTTTTGTTTCACGTAATTGGCCTCTGAAATACGCAACTTTGCCCCCATTTAACCACCCTTCTATCTCTTGAATAGTTCTGTATTAAAAAAATCAAAATTTGAACTTTCGAGTATATTTTATTGAACTAGGTATATGCATATTACAGTTTCTATAATATTATTTACATGAATCAAGAAGCCCAAAGCTGATACCCTCTTGAGGGTATAAGGCCAGGCAAATTTTTCATATTATATACATTTTCAATACAAATTGGTTTTTTCATACAAAATATCTAAAATCGTATAAATTGATCACTACACAAAATAGTCATTTATGTACCAAGGACGAAAAACTGTCTATTACAGTCGAGCCTGCAAATTGATAGCTGAGGCGCAGCCGAGGCTAGCAAGTAGGCGAGGCAATAGACAGTTTTAAGCCGAGGTGCATATTAAATTTTTTCGTTGACATCCACAAAACTTTATGAAAGTAAGCACTCACCTGTTTGCTGGCCTCAGCTACGTCCCACTCTTTGAACTGCAGACTCGATCATAATTTTAATAAATATAAACAAAATGTATTTAAAGTGTAGCAACTCTCTATTTCAATTATACTACAAAATTAAATCAATCTCGAAGTTGAATATTGAACGTACAGTTTGTGCAATTATTGATATTAGTTCCTGCTGTTGAAGAAGATGCAAGAGACAAGTTTTGATTATGAGTACTTGTTGATGCAACTTCAGATGCAGGTGCTCCAACAGCACCACTTCCAAAACTTCTTTCTTGGAGTGATTTACCACTTAAAATGCTTTTTGATACATTTATTTTTCTGGGAATGGAATCCTCAATGTATCCCTCGGCGACTATTGAGGATTTCCATCCTCCGTGCTGAATTAATGACAGAATATCTGCGCCGGCATTTACCAAAAGTGTTGAAGATGTGAGCCGATAACAATGCCCGGTGTACTCTACTTCGTTTGGCAATTTTAAGAATTTTGCGATCAAGCTAGGTATCTTCGAAAATGTATGCACACCAACCACTTGCACTGTACACTTTCCTAATTTATAATTGATAGAAAATGTATTATGATTACAATGCTTCGGTCTTAAGTTGGTGTATTGTCGAAATATTTCTAAAGGATTCACTCCGTCGCAAAGTTCGTCTGTAACTGTAAAAACTCGCCATTTCCCAATTTTTGAGTCTGGAAGCATGTAGCCTTGATCAACAATATCTTTTGTCGTTATTTTACGGAGTTCGTCTCTTCGACAAGCCCCAGCAATTCCAATAATTAAACAGAGCTGTAATAATATAGCAATAAATACATCAGCAAAATAAATTAAAATATTTTACCTTGTGCAAAAGATAATTCTCATCAGGGGCATCATGAAGAAATCTGTTTATTTCATCTCGACTAAATATTCTAAATTTTTTCGCTTTGTACCCAACGCTTTGATTTTTCAAAAATGCAATAAGTTTCGGAAATTTGGATATGTTAACGTTTTCCTTAATGGCTAATGTGGATTTCAGCATAGAGTATTTCGACCATAGCGTTGATGACTTATAATTATTATTGCCAGCTTTGCTAGAAAAATAGGCCAGAACATTTTCTGAGAGATTCTCGACATTATGTTCCTGACGCCAGTTCTTGAATGTGTTGTATTGTTTTTCGTATAAAATTCGGGATTTCTGGGGGAGCAAATCCAACGTGGCTGTAGTTGCCATTTCCCGCAGCTCCAGAGGAGTGTTACTGATATCCATATCACTATCACTATCCATTATGGATTATTTTGAACACTAATATTCACAACACTGTGTTATTCCCACGTAAAATCTAGCGGATTTCGTAAATAATTAATTTGACAACATCAAATGACAGTTATTGTCACAGGCGCCTATGTATTAATTAAAACGTGAATTTACGAAAATGACTCGATCACCGCTCTCGTACCGTGCCGTATCATAGCAACCACAGCGGACGAAAAGAGTTTGCGGACGAAAAGTGTTTGCGGACGAAAAGTACTTGCCTTCAAAAATAGTTGATTTTTCGTCCGGAAATTAGTCCGTGAAATGTAATTTTTTGTTGAGGTCGACGAAAAATTATACTATTCACAAAAAAATTAAAATATATTAATCTGTATGTATATGGTCGATGAACAAAAAAAAATATTTTCCGCGTAAATTCCACTGCAGATATGTAGGCATTGTCATTACTATGAAAGCTATAGAATTAAAATCACATAGGATTCCTAAAATCAGTTGGAAGTTTTGAATAACAGATAGAAAGTCTGCAAGTCAAAGATTCAATAATTTTTTAGGTACCCCGTATAATATGAGCAAAGCCACAGTCAGCATTCGTTAAACAGAAGTTAGGAAATTTCAGTCTGTGAGAAACTGGCAATAGTGATTCAAAGAAAAATAATACATGATTGAATATAATAAACTAAAAACAATATTTATCCAAAAAAGAAATATAAACAAGAATTATTTTCAATATTAATAAAAATAAATGACAGATCGATGAAGTTTTGATAATCAACTATTTTAGGACATGAAACGATGCTTTAGAAAATTTGACATTGAAGAAACTGATGAACACTGAATTGAATTATAAAATAAGAATCCTGACATTTCAAGCTTTCTGAACATTTCAAAATCATTTTCCTAGACATAATATTTAATTAGTAATAAATTATCAAACATTAGCATTTAGGAGATTTCACTTCTTGTTGCTTGGAAACATAAACATACAATTTTTTTCAATAAGATAAAAAAAATGAATGCAGAGGTATTTAAAAAATTTTATGCTCCAACAAAATTATCTAAAACTAGTAATAAGTATCTTGCTAATATAATGATATGATATAATGAACTGTGGTAAAAAGTAATGTTCTTCAGAAATTTTGGTTATCAATTCATGAAACTGGCAGAACGCCCAACACACACACAGAAAATGTGCAGAAAGTTATTTCGCACCAGCGTTTTACAGCCTCCTCAAAATATGAATACAAATAAGCGTTATATAGCCGGAAAATTCACCGCAACCTCATTGTAGGGTAAATGGCAGCTATCAAAAATACGGCACATGAACACACATGATACATAAACACCCCGTGTGTCCTCCATATCATCCGTGGCCACCCTAGGATTCAAAACCATTATGCTTTCGCGCGAAAACCGCCCCTAGACCGTCGAAAAATACGAGCCATCCGTCGCAAAGCTCCGTCGATTGGGGTGTCGCGTACGAGCATAACAAAAGAGCGCTGGTAACAATACCCCCGACGATTGACAGCCCTAAACTCATTATTGTAACAAAAGACTGTCATTGCCTGCATAAAAACCTCATTAAATTCGGTTTCCTGCGTTATGTGTTAATAACACGATATGTGCGGTCTGTTTTCCCGTAGGAAATTTGCTGTCGCATCTCATTACAATAAATCCATTTATCAGGATTATGGATGGGTAGTGGTAATGCCTGCGTCGTTGATTCGACGTTCTGGTACTTGGTGATGGAGCTGTCATTATCGCTATTGATTCGATTTGCTGTTGAGGGTCAATTGTTGTTTCTCGTTCTGCTTCACCAGTTTCTATTGAACCAGTGTATTACTTGCTGAAAAACAAAAAGAAGTGCGTTAGTGACGATGTATGAATCATATCAAGTAATATTTGAAAAATAATACTATCCATCAGTTGAAAAAGAAGATTGAAAGCATGAAAAATTATTGAAACTACCCAAAACACCAAAATATCCAATTCTACAGGGTGTTCCAAATTAAGTCGGCACCATTGCCAACTCCGTTATTATTGATGCTACGAATTCGGTTAAATGGGCATTTTTATGGCCTTCACGAAGCCGAAGAAAGAAATGACAGTCGAGTTTTCAGAATATTTCATTTGCATTTATTCATAAACCACCGACAAAACCCCAATCGTCTCTCAGGATCACTAGGTTCTAGTGTTTGCACTGGTCTTAACTTATAAGGAGAAATCTTATGTTTCTTCAGAATTCGTTGAATACCAGACAGTGGAACAGCTATTTCTCTAGATAAATCTCTGATGGATTTATTTGGATATACCTCAAAGTAGGATGAAACGTCAATTTCTGTATCTTCAGATATAACAAAACGTTTTTTAGTCCTCTTCTTCTCAAAAACTTTTTCATTGTTCCTGAATGGACGATGAAGCACAGCAAAAAACGCCGATTAGGTAATTCACGATGGGAGAACGAATTGCTGTAGTGTTGGAGTGCTCTTACGTTATTTTTACCAAGTAGGATTCAAACATACTACATTTTTCTTTATGGGAAAACGGCATTTCGAAAAATATTTGAACAGTTGTTGACAATTACTATAATTTATGACATTATCATGGTATACTTGAGAATATTTCACAAATAGTATTTCAAGAAAGTTTCAAGGCAACTAGATTGCTCATAATAATAATGTTTTATCGAAACAAACACATTTTTTCCAACCACATTCATAATGACCCTCCAGTATTTTCTGTTCTGTACAAAAACGGCTTCAAAGTTATCATTACAGCAGACATATTTTGATTCATGAAATAAATGCGGCTAGCGGAATGGCTTTAACATGGAAATTATCATTTTGTACATTAATACCAAATAGCTCAGTGGTGTCAATTGAGTGGAGCGACATGATGATCACGGGTTTCACGAGTTCACATCCCAGCGCAATTTTTTCTTTTTACTATCTCATTTTGCTATTAGTAACAAAATATTGTCATTCGTATACCAAAATTGGGTGTTTGACAATCATGAGAATTATTCGCCAAAACAAAGAAATATTTTGTACTAGTGAAAGAAATAAATATTTCCACATAAGTCGCTCATTTTCCACTTTATGAAGGAAGGCGATATGAGCTTTTTTGTTGAGAATGTTATTACGAATCGAAATGCATGAGAAAATATAGAGTGTTCCATTGAAAGAAATATCATTTTATGAAATATTCTGAAAACGCGACTGTCAATTTTTTTTTGATTTTGGCATCGGGAAGGCCATTAAAAATGCTACTAGTTTTTTTCATTTACCGAATTCGTATAGCATCAATAATAATACCCTATATACGACATGTGTATAAATCAAGGTTTCTCCTTTTTTTCTAAACTCGCTCCTATAGTGTTTTGATGTGTCATGCCCAAAAACACCTATCGTAGGTAAAAACCATAAGAATGCCTGGCTTTCAAATGACATTTTTGAAGAAGGCAAACATTTAAGAGATTTGTTCCAACTATGCACAACCAGTAGTTGATCCTCATGCGATGGTAATGTATAAAAAGAGGTTGAAGGATCACAAGTCAGTGATTAAAAATACATAGACAAATGACTTTTCGAAAAAAAAAAAAAAATCTCAGAATAAAACCAAAAAGACATGGAAAATAATTAATAAAAGGTGATAAAAATGAGATTGATAATTACAGACAAATGTCTTTGATCTGTTCCAAACTATTTGAAAATGTACTTGCTAACAGATTAGTGGATCATTTGCAAACAAACAATAATTTTCTAAATTTCATTTATGTAGAAATTGACGCTAATAACCTTGTTATCAGTCTGTTCTTTGATCTATCGAAGGCTTTAACCTATAAGACAGCTGCACTTGGTTTTCCAGAAAATATGTTAATCTGGTTGAGATCATATATGGAAAACCGTTGTATGATTGTCAAAAATAATACTGTCGAGCGAACAAAATGTTGAAATGGGTGTTCCACAAGGTTCAGTTTTGGGTCCATTATTATTTGTGCTATTTGTTAATGACTTGCCCGAATACATAAAAGACTGCCACTTAACTATGTTTGCTGAAGATACTACGATCACAGTTTCAAGTTCTAATAGCGACAATTTATTTGTTAAGGTTACCAAAATCTTGGTGTGACCATAACAGACTTATCCTGAACCCTAAGAAGTCAGTGTCTATGGAATTTTTCACTAGGACAATAGGATACTGAAAGAAATAGTCTTCAGTGAGGAAATAGTTTGTTGCAAGAAGTAAAATTCTTCGGAACTCTGCTAGACGAACGTCTGAATTTTGATCAGCACATCAATAGTGTTTGCAAAAAACTCAATGCAGCATTTTTTGCAATCAAACAAATGAAATCCTGTGTAACAAAGGAAAGTTCATTAAGCAATTATTTTGCACGTATATCACTCAACATAATGACATAGGGGTGCGAAACTGATTTAAATAGAGTTTTTGTGGGCCAAAAGCGTATCTTCACACTCATCTTTGACATGGACTATCGTGATAGTTGCAAACCGGATTTTATCAGAAAAAAACTGCAATGTGTTCCTTATATATTAAAAACAACCTTGAGTCCTTTGAAACGAAAGCATCAACACTTACTTATAGTACAAGATTTGGAGGACAGTTATCATTAAGGGTTAAATGTTTGTTGATTGGCAGGTGCTACTATACTCTGCAGGAGTATCTGAATGATACTAATTATTTATTAAATTTAATGTATTTTTCTTACGATTCTCTTATAAGCTGTGACGTTGAATTTTTATTCAATTACTTTGACCATACGTAGGTACCTTATTGTACCAAAGTGGTAAACAAATTATTATTATTATTATTATTAACGTCAATATAACTCGACGCGCGTTTCGCAAACAAAGCTGTCATCCTCAGGAGCTCAAAAAAGCGTACGTTCGCTTTCAGGACTACGCCTCGCATCAATCCTCTTGATTTCTTTTGCAAAAACTTAGAAACACCCTGTATTTCTCATAAATTTTACGAAATTCCAGTTTTCGTGATTATCTGTCTTGAGATATCACTCATACACTAAATTTAGAAAAAACCCTGAAAATTTCCCAACAAACAAAATTAGAAACCATCAATCTCCCTTTTCATCCAGCTGAATGTGATCCAGTTATAAAACAGACACGGCAAGCTATGATTTTATTGGCCGACCCTCGGGAACAATACAGGCAACGGTTGAACATCGCAAAGTACGCTTTCAGCTTTTTAAAATGGCCCCCTTAGTCCCAAATGACGATCGATCTGCCGCTAAATCTGCAGAATTGTAGTGGGCTTTGGAGATTACCTTTCTTCATTGGGTAGTTTATGAGCGGATCGCTCCGGAACATCCGTGTCTCAGGAATACGAATGGAATCGATTATCAGGGGTGCTTGGTGTGGTGGGTTTGTAAAGTTTGCGGGTTGATACACATTTATGTGATATGGTGTTCGTTAACTTCAAACATTTTTTGTTTTGGTCATTGAGTAGTAGTTACAGCACACAACACTTCTATTTTGGACTCGCCAGTTCTATTCTAGTTTTATCCCAACACCAAACCGATATTTTCAATACCTCGACACGTGACCATTTTCTGGAGGAAGATCAAACTAAATCTAAAATGGAGGTATAGAAATCGATTTAGATATGAAAACATCTTTTTCATTTATTTGATCTTTTTTGTTTCGGCAGTTGACTTTTCGTGAATTTTATCAATATTAGTTGAATTTTAAGTTGAAGCACGAGGTTCACGTTGATCAGGTTGACCTGATGTAGAAGTTGTGTTCTTAAAGGCATCATATAAACCTTCACCAAACAGATTTTCCCAATCCTCTATGTTCTTTTCTGAATCTTTGAGAAGAGGCTTCATTGAGGCAGAACTTTCTATAAAATTTAGGAGTTCCAGGAAGTCGAAATCACCCGGGTTCCCTATGTTTCAATATCTTTTGATCATTTCAGTTTACCTCCAGAATTGATATTGACGTACTGCAATATTTTCCCAAGTTGATTCTTGTTCAGACTATGAATGAACTTCGTTCGATTTATGTAGTTTATTATTTGTTTAAATCACGTCGGGGTCACCAATTGTAGATATACTACTCAGATTCGTAATTAAACCTTTTATATTACTTATCGTTGACAAACCTTCTTTCCATATGTCATACTTGTCAAGTCCTCTCATAATCCAATATAGAGTGCTAGAAAAACATAACATTTCATAACAAAATACAATATGGTTCACCACAATACCTTCTAGGTACCTAGGTACTACCTACCTCCTCAATTATAATCTCTCCTAAAGTGAATTAAAAATGTTGCCTTATGTACTAGTCAGGTAACTATTTATATTGATTTGACATGCTAAAAATCGCTCTTGTACTAGTGCAGAAATTTAACGTTAATATATGTACATTTAGTTGATTTTACCTGTATATTACTATTCAAACTAATATAGGTTTCAATATTCAATCCAACCCAGACTATTTTTCTTGAATTCGCAATTTTTGGAATGAAATAAAAATTGGGATACCTTAATATATATACCCTATAGATTTCATTCTTTTCAACAAAAAAAAAAGACAACTTTAAATCATAATTTGATTGAAAATAAAAACAATAATTGTAGTGTGTCAAGCATTTATCTGTAGATACTGACTTTTAATTTCATGTTGATTTTAAGAAAGTGTACCATGTCTTATTTCGAAGGATATCATTGAAAAAGTTATTAAAAGAAATCCTGATACGCGATGAGTAAAAATTTTTGCATGTTTTACCTACGTGCTTCGTTTATTTGCTATTTTATGAAGAACCAATTTGAAAACAAATGCCTGCTTGTTAACGAAATTTTTTACTTAATCGAATATTCTGTATATCTACAGGGTCTATTTTGAGTACATTCGGAAGTGATATTTTATCGTTTAGTCATAGAAAATATGGGTTGTAAGTAACTATATCTTCGATCCAAATGTCAAATGTCTAACTTAAAAAACAACTGAATGACGCTCTGGCCAATGATTCCGTCACATACAGATCGATTATTATATCTTTACCCATGCGTCATCAATTGATGATCGAAGAAATCACACACCCTCTATCGAACATCTCTTTCTAACAACCGCTATGAGCGAATCAAAGTTCGTTAACATTTGTCTTCTAAGCTAAGAATTATGGTATTGTGATGATCAATTATAACTCAAAACAGTGAAAAGAGATAGCAATAAAACCGACAGTCTTTTACATTTCAACTAAACTTGCCAAACATTGTATTGGCTAGCGTGTACTATCAATTGCGTCATTGTTTTCTGTCATTTGGGTATTGTGTGTAGCCAGTTTTACTTTGTATATTATAAAAACAGTTTGTTTCAAAGCTAAACGTCTCTTGAAATCATTACTTTCAAAGTAAGTACAATACAATGTGTATTATTCACAAATAATCTTCAAAATTTTTAACCTCACAGTTAACATTTGTGACTATAATTCCGTACTACCGGGATATTAACACAACAATTATTCATAGTGTAGAAACCCTATTGAGAGAAAAATTCATTGCCTGAATCTATAAATACAGGTCAAAAACATTCATAATATATTTCAATTCTTTTTTAGATTACGCCTGGAACTATTCTACACTCACAAGCACAACAATTTGTGTTGAACTTGTGCGAGTATTTTGAAAGGGAAAGAGTGAGTGGTGGACCTTTTTTACCACTTTCATCTGTTCAAGAGGTAACAATCAAAAGAAATGTCATAACTTTTCTTTACTATATTTTAGAGTGATGAGATGCATTTAAAATATCTCGAAAAACGGTGTACAATATCAAAATAAGAAACGAAAATAAACCCATTCCATCAACTCCAGGAAAAAGTAGACGTCGCATCGCCTCAAAAAGAAAACAGCTGATTTACCTGAAGGACAGAAAATGGCAGTACGAAATACTTTGTACGATATGTATGAAAAAAGTGAGTATACCTCCTTATTACGTGGTGGGGGAAATGAAGATAATATTGATTGTTCATTCGATAGACGTGACACTGACTAGTGGGAAAAATTTCTGAACGAATATAACAGCCCCGTTTTCATCAATCACAACTTCATCAGGAAAGTCATTGAATTTATGTACATTAGTTGAAAAGTCAAACTTTATTGTCACATCTAGTTTTCTCTTTAATTTGAAACTTCACTTGTATCTCGTTTTTGAAATGCAGTTATAATATCAGTTCTATCGTATGCATTTTGCATGACATGTACCTATATTTATTTGAATTTTTTTTCTTCCAGAAAACCATGTTACCCTTCAATTCTGGAACGATGAACTGAAAAATAAGGAGATTGTTTCGATGTGCAAATCATCTTTGAATGTTTTATTGAAAAAGCTGGGATTTAAATTTAAAAAAGATGATAATCGAAGAGCTTTGATTGAAAAGACTCATATTGTTTCACAAAGAGCATAAGCGAACGTGAATACCAAGACAACCGAAAAAGTTTATATCCACGAGAAGTGGTTTTTTGAGATGAAACATGGATTTATTCTCTAGGAAATGAAACCAAGTCTTGGCATGATGATAATGTCAAAAGTGTACGCAAACCCGAAGGATATGATGGTAAACGATTTATTGTTGTGCATGCTGGTTCTGCGAAAGGGTTTGTTCCAGAAGCCAGTTTATTGTTCTGTTCGAAGTCTTTGACTCTAGATTACCATGGAGAAATGAATAGTACAATGTTCACCAAGAGGATTACTTCACAGTTAATTCCCAGTTTGGAAGAGTCATTTTTGATAATAATGGACAATGCACCATCCCACAGTGAAATTTTGAATAAACATCCTAACACTTCTTCACGAAAATCGGAAATTTTTTGTTGGCTACAGGAATATAATATTGATTTTGATGAGAAATTACCAAAACCAGAGTTATTGCAATTGGCTAAGATGAACCAAAAAGGAAACATATATATTATAGATGAAGTGGTACGAGAACATGGGCATGAAGTATTAAGTTTACCACCTTATCACCCAGACTTTAATACTATTGAATTCATTTGGGCTAATTGTAGGACACACTACAACAATCATATTGGCAGAGATGGATACAGTGATGAAGAAGTATTGGGTATGTGGAATGAAGCATTAGAGAAGTGCGACACTGAATCTTGGGCAAAATGTTTAAAACACACCGAATCGCTCATTGAAAAATTGTATGAACGAGAAAAGCTCCTTTGTGATATGGTTATTGAACCCATTATTATAAACATTGGTGACAGTTCTGAATCAGATTTTGTTTTTACTTTCATAAATGGTACATAGTTCTACATGCTTCCATTACATAAATAAATGTATGAATACATTTTTTGTTAATCATGTGTTGAGTATTTCATTACCAAATATATTTCAACTTGTGTTTTGTATTTCTTAGATATTCATTTATTTATCATTATACAGTGGGTCCTTGCATCCACGCACGAATAGGTAATTGAAAAAGTTTGAATACTCAAGTCTAGAAGATTCCTTTTCTGAGTTTAATGTAAGTATATGTTTATTTTATATAATAACAATTTCTTGTTGACAAACACAGTCGAATTATGAAATATAATAATAAATTAATAATAATTAATGTAATATCACAGCTACAAAATATTTACAATTCTTAAGTACTAAGATACAAGACTGTAAATCGATTTCAATGAACTACAGGCACGACGAATCGATTGTATAAGATGTTTTTCCAATCTTAAGTCTTTGTCTATGATAATGCCTAGGTTTTTAGCTCCTTCAACTATGGTGATCGATTTCTTATTTATTTATAAATATTAAGCATTAATTTGAAGTTAATAGCGTGAAATGCTCTGCTAAAATCTAGCAGTACTAGAATTGTACAATGACCTTTATCCATTGAACCAATAATGTCATCGACTATATTGATTAAAGCTGTGGTGCAACAGGCAATAGTGAGTGGTTTGCTGAATGCTGTTTTATCTGTACTTCAATAGATCTTTCTAGAATCTTGGAAAGCGTAGGTAGAATACTTATACGTCTAACATCCTTGTATTCTGAAGGATTGGCCTGTATACGATAACTTCGGACACCCTGTATAGAAATTTGGACGCACAATTTAGAGCTTAGGCATCGAGTACAACGCATCATTTTCGCCTCTACCCTATAAACGAAACCCGAGCGCAGATTTCTGGTATACCTCAACACACCACTGCAATCAAATGGTGAAACACCCTTCGAGTAACAAGGGACGATCGGGCACGGCCACCGAACCGTGAAGAGTCATCTGTTGTTAACAATTATAGGCAACTTAGTGACACAATGCAGCCCTTGCTCCATAATAGAGTGGATAATGCACTGGCATTATACGGTATATTGTACGGTTTGGAATTAATCGCTTGTGAATTATTAATTTATTTGGTAGTTAATGGCAGAATCGCATTCGATTGCCGGGATAATAATTTGTTTTTGGCTTGGGGCACGTCGGACGCCGTAATTTGATTTGATGGGTGTTTGTTGTAAGTTTCAGTGGGAGATATCGGTCCAGAGACCACCATCCACAGAGCACGCACTTATCTTAAATTTACCAGAGAACAAATCAATATTTATGTGGAAGATTTCCTCTTACTTTAGGTACCCCTCAGGGGGGAATTCTAGGTCCCTTATTGTTCCTGTTATACATCAACGATCTACCCCAATAAATACACGATGGAAGAGTACTAATATATGCAGACGATACAACTATAATAATTGTTTCGGCGGTAAACCTGAAAGAACTTGAGGCAAAGGTTCTATCTGTGATAGAAAATAACTTGAAAAAAACAGCATGTGTAGAATTCACCAGCAAAAGCAAAAATCATTCGAAAACAACAACCAAATTAGAGACAAATCTACCAAGTTTCTAGGAACTGTAGTGGAATGTTTTAGAGATTTTAATATTCAAGTTAAGGCAATCTGCAAAAAACTAATAAAAGTATATCATGCATTCAGAACACTAAAAAAAAATTTCAGGGAGAACATATAATAAACATACAGTGAACATTTACTATGCACTCATCTACTCAATCATAAGTTCAAATATAATAGTATGGTGACGTGCCACTGACTTTTTTAGAGTTTCAACAATGCTACTACCTTCTGCAACCTCGAAAAATTAAATAAACATGTCCATGATTATCTAACAAAGAAAAAAAAATATATACATTTAGAAAAATGAAAAAAAATGTACTTTTGAAGTCTCCTACCTACGCTGGAACTTTCTTTTTTGGTAAGGTACCATCAGAAATGGAGAATATATCATGTGAAAATAAATTCAAAAGTGCAATAAAAAAATATATCCAGGAAAATCCGTTTTATTCGCTAGACGAATTCACCCAATCTATTCAGTTACAGCGTTGACTCATTATTTTCATCTTAACATCTTTACTTATTTTTTTGTTTTTCTACTTTCACATTTACTCATACTCTTTTATGTAATATTTATATAAACTCATCTGTAATTTTAAGTAGGTACCAATGTTTTTGTCTTGGATATTTTTATCTTGTGTATGTCCCAATAGTATTATTTATTAATTTTTATACGACCTATCCTATGTCATGCCCATGATCTATAAGGTTCAATTAACGTATCTATTTATCTATCTATCCTTTCGAAAGAAGTAAACAAATATCTGAATAAACAGAACAGAAAAACTCCACAATTTCAATTCAGATGCTATTGAAATAGATCTAGAAACATTTGAAAAACTAACAATTTGAAATCAGAATATTGAAACATATAATGATAATGATAATAATAGTCCAGCCCTAGCGCAGTTCGAAGCTTTCTGCAGGATACAAATTCACAAACAACGATCCAAATTCAAATCCAAAGTTTCCAGCAGGTCCACGACAGATTTTGCTAACAGCTAAAATTTTGCTTGTCATAACAGGTTCAATCGAAGGTGCGTTGTAATTAGATTCGTGACAATCAATAAAATCAGCAAAATCTTTCACAATTTGATATTTTGTTACATATTTGATTATGACAAATTTGTCAGATATGGCTAACGCCTGTAGTTTTATCTAATATAATACTGTAGTATCAACTTATACTCTGTAATCCTCTCTAATATGGGTAAACGAAAAAAAAAAACGGAAAAAATACCGGAAAAAATACACCCGAAAAAAAAAAACGGAAAAAACCCCCCGAAAAAAAACCCGGAAAAAATTCCCCCTGGAAAAAAAAACGGAAAAAATACCCCTATATGCGATAACAATGGCCAGTACACAAAAAATAATGAAATTTCAAGTGTGTGTCATGTTAAAGAAACTAGACCATATTTGATTCATTTTACAATACAGAGGGGTGGAACAACAGATTTTCCAGCCTTGCAAAAAGGCGAACCTGTCACCAGGTTAGTTCGTTCAAGAACAATCGAGTCATAAAAATATAAAAAATCGTCTTTTTTGGATGTCGACGATGAACATTCCACAGGATGCTTCTTGAAGATGAATGCAGAACATATCCAGGGTGTTTAGTTTATATATGGAATAAACTACCCTTGATATATCGAATATGAGGTCCAATGTAATATTATTTTTAGTAAGAATAAAAAATTAAACTTTTCAGTTCTTCAGAATCTTTGTTTTTCTTAATCCTAAAAAAAAACAATCAGCAGAAAATAAACCTCGTTGTACAATAATTTACTTAGTGATTGCAACTTTCAGTAACTTAGATCAGGAAAATGGTATGTTCTTCTTCGATTTCTCAGTAAATTGCATGTGAGTGGGATATACATACATACCCCTAAAAACACTATTAATATAGTATAGAAAAAAATTGATGAATTATATTTATTTTGATAATTAAGCATGTTGATTGATATTTGCAAAATATATATTGAATAGAAGTGGTATTTTATAAAGGGGGAATACTTGAAAATGATGTAAGTGAATAGATAATGAATTTGACATTTAAATATTGTTAAAACACTATGGTAAGGTTAGTCTAAAATTTTATTAAATTGAAGTAATGACCAAGTGTCTAATTTTTATATACATTGTCTCTTATTACAAAGAATATTAAATATTCTATAACAGTTGGTCAACATTGAGAAAAAACGTTTTTTGAATATGTTAAACTACATAGTATAAATTAAGTAAAGGTAAATTTTAATTCAAATTGACGTCATCTCTGTGGTATATTTTAACCTTTTATCAAAGTAGCCATGTCTACATTAGATAATTTTTTCCTTCCATTTCCTCCAACCTAGCTAAAGGTGTCTTAAAACATCATCGTCAACTAACTGAGGCATATATCTCCTAATACACTGATACGTCCAACGTGAAGAAGCTTTGTCATCTATAAATAAAAGTATTACATCTTTTCAGTTAAAGTGCACTAATAACAACAATTTAACAACAAGCACTCATCAAAGTATTTGTGAAGGAAGTAACAAATACTATGTTTTTGTCACTAATTTTCCCATCCAACTCCATCAACTCTATTATGTAAGACCGGGATATCTTGGATATTAATTCCTTTCTTAGAATTTCTTATAGTCGTTATCATTTCTGCATTTTGTGTGGCCCTTCCTTTAAAAATATTCAGAAGTCTCATAGGACTTTCAGTAGAATCTCTGAAAATAAAGGAAAGTTCAATGAAAAAATGCATAAATATACTTTTTAGAGATTTACTTACTTTTACAGGATAAACATTTTTGTTTTGCTGTGGTGGAATAGATTCTTGAGTTCGACAGATCCGAAATACTGTTCACTTCCTTTTCTTAGTCCACTCTGATACTGTTACAAACTGAGACGATCTGGCTAGTTGCAAATTAATACCTGGAAAAATATATTATTTGTTATACTAACGAATGAAAACTAAAAACAGAAAAGATTTTGGAACTTTTGATAAGGAGATTGGGAGAATGAGTTGAATTCCGAATTATCTTACCAGGAGTCGTTGGTGATTTCAACTGCGGATATTTTCTAGCAACTTTTTCTGGAATATGTAGTAATACTCTCAACAGCACTACAAACTACAACACTTCCACCCATACGAGGGCTTTCACTTTCACTAAAAACATTATCTAAACAAATTTCCGGAAATTTCATATACGATTTTGATACTTGACGATTGACAAATGACAATTACAGCTGACAATGTCAAATATCCATAAACTGATAGCAGTGCCAATCGCAAGAATTCCTTTCCACAACACTTCCCAATAGGCAATTCGCATGAACCAATCAGAACTATCCTGGCCAAGGCGATATATTTGAATCGATGCTAAGTATTCAACTTGGTTAGCAAGGTAGTTTGGTTAGGTTAGATCATGGTCCCTTCTTTTTTCATTTTTAAGCCATAAAAGAAGGGAACATGATCTAATTTAACCAAACTGGACCTTGATATCCAAGTTGATCCTCAACGTACCCTAAAATTACATAGCACACTACAAGGCGCAATTAAAATAGAGTGTTGTGAATAGGAATTCTTGCGTGCCAATCAGCTTTGATTTGTCAGTTTCGCTTCGAGCGCAGATAACCGAAACATTTAATTGGTTGAAATTCCACTTCAAACGTACTACTTCATAAACTAACCAATTAAATGCTTTATTGTGGCTACGAAACTTGAAGTTTTTTTAAATGCATGTGGTTTTTCAGTTTTTATTAAATACATATTCGAGAAACATTTTATATTTTTCTAACAAAAAGTTCCTTCAAATTGAAATGCCTTTTGAATATACCAGCAATATTCAAGGAGAATATTTTATGGATATGAGTGGAAATATATTCCAGGAATATTCTAAATGTGTATAAGATCAAATAAATATTCATGGAATATTCCAGAAATATTGCAATATCTGTTGGAAAATAGGATGTTGTAGGCATATTCCAGGAATATTGGGTGCCGTCTGGGTAATTCACACTCGGGAGAAAATCATGCATGAAAATATAAATAAATCAATCGTTATTTTCCCTACCATTCAGTCAAACTACTCACCTAACAACACTTTCATTACCTTTCGTAATGTTCCTTTCATGATGTTTTTTCACCAATTTCTAGGTAAATGGGCAACGGATCCAACATACCAGCACTGTATTTTCAGACTGACTCACTTTCGAACGGCCGTTTTTGGTTAGTATTTTCAAATTAGACGTGTTTAAATTGTGTTTACACAGAATTCTCTAACAAATGTCTCTATTATTAGGGTCAGAATACCTGAAAATGATCCTATCTGTCTTATTTCTGTTTGTGTGAAGCAGTTATTGTTAAGGGCAGCGTTACAAAATATAAAGAATAGATTTTCTGGGCAGGTGGTTTGTTCAGTTTAATTGTCTCGAATTCTTTCTGGGAATATGTTTCGTTTTATTGCTTTCGTGGAGAACTTTCAGAAAGCGTGTTAACAGCAGAGTAGAACTGAAGAAATTACTGTGAGTTAAAAATGAAGCATCAACCAAATAATTCTTACTTCAAGCTCTAAGGAAAATAAAAAAAATATTGTTAATAAATATGCTTTTAAAAACGAAAAAACAAGTTTTCAATTTTACAAAAGCGCAGTATAAGTTTAAATTTATTTTCAGGTATTTATTTACTTTCAGTTATTACTTATATGTTGGAGATTGTTGAAGAAGATATAGAGAATCGATTTTATTATAACATGAATGTTGATGGCCGATATCTTGAATAGTTTAAAGAATGAATTTGACGTATACACCTGATTGATAAATTCGAAACTTCAATTATTTGGTACTTTTATTATGAAAACAGTCTATTTCCAAGATTTTGACAAGCTGTCATTTCGTTGTCGATGAAAATAATGAGGCGAAAGACAATGAAGAACTTGATGAGACCTTTAAAAAAGAAGTATGGTACAACCCTTATTCCTTATACAAATACTGAGGGTTGCTCACCACCCGCTACAGGGTTGAAAAAGCTGAAAATTATGTAGTTCTTACTCAAATAAAAAACCGACGTGTTCGTGCATTTTTCCAAATTTAGATTTTCAATTCTAAAAATTGGGGCTGAAAGTTTCCCCGCACACTCTATAGAAATTTGACTCAGTAAATATTCAGAATTTATGTGAGATCTGACTATTATGAATACAAACAATAAGTTAAAAATCTGGGTTTAGTTTTTATTACTTTGGATTTTTTCTCGAATTCAACTTTGACTTTGAGTATCCCGAATGACGCATGCATACTCAAATTTTATATCAATGTTAGTAAATTCAAATGTGTCAAACTTGATATTGATTTCAAATTTCACCCCTAAATTGCAAACCTAGTAGATAAACTCTTTCTTCCTAAACAATCCATTCTGTAGAAGAAGGGAACAGTGACTTCAATTTTCGAAAATGTCAATGCAATGCATTTATTAATAGTGAAATAGTATATTGTGCAAAAACTGGGGAAAGTTCAACTTTTCTCACGAGTGTGGAAGTTTGAGGCGCAAACACACGAGTGAGAAAAAATACTTTTCCCACATGCTTCACACTATACTTTTCCTACAACTGCAAAAATTTAAAAAGTACCTACAAGTAATATACCTCAATATTCATTTTTCCTACAACTGCACAACTACAATAACATTGAAGTATCCTACCTCTTGACAGATAAATAATTTATTTAGGATTATATTTCATAGTAAATTTTGTACAATTTTGTATGGTCAAACCCGGAATTTCAATTTTCTGTTATATTAGTTGAAGAAGTTGAGGGTTATCATTCATATAATGTGCATTTTCTGTCTCCATTTCAGTAATGACCTCGAGTGGTTGTTCATTAGAGTTGACGATTTTATTAGCAACGTTAATTTTATTTTGAATAGACTCCTCGACTAGTTTTTGTCGATTTTTGTTGATTGTGGGCATAGTGCCGTAAGAAACAATATTTCTCAAGCAATACATCGTTTTGAAAGTGCGGAAAGTGATACTTTTCCGCACGCGACTGTCGTTGACCCGGACGACGCGAAGCAGTCAAGGTCGGGAAAGACACTTTACGCGTGAATTAGGAACATTTTTTTTTACGACCGCATAAAGATTCAAAAAGCACATAGAAAATATATATTTTATTTCAAAATAAATAAATTTCAATGAAAATCGACTAATTATTATTAATGTAAATGTTAAAAATACAATTTATTGCATTCTGCAAATGAGTCAGAATAGCCGGTCCAGAGTAGTTAGTTGATGACGTGTGGGGGGAGATCCAATAATTGAAATGTATATGAATATATTTATTTTAATTTCTAATCAAATACTAATTATTTTTTAAATAATTATTCATAAATAACTGAAATTTTTATATGTATTTTATGAATGTTTATATTGTACGTATATATTCATAATTATTTTTATTTATATTAGTTTTTGTATTCCTATTCCATATTCATATTATATTTGTTAAAATATGAAAAATCTTGAGGTTATTCGAATTTCCAAATATTATATAATAAGAAAAAGCTGTACTCCACAGAGAGACTCTGGTGAAATTCCGATATTCAATTTGAAGAATCTATACCTCTATAAAATACAATGCCTCAACATAAAAATAACAGAGACAAATACATATATACATGACACAAAAAAATGCCGAGAATGAAATAAATAAAACCACAAAATCAATATGACAAAGGTCATATTTTTCACAGCCCCGCGAATATATTCTCAAGTGCTACTGAGTATACCTAACGCAAATAAAGAATCACTTTACGAAAAAACTATTAAGAACTGGTTGAAAAACTCATCTGGGGAAAGCTTGTACCTACAAACTGATTAATATAAATATTTCAACATATTTCTGTGATAATTATGGTACAAAATATATGAAGATAATAGATGCCATAATATAATTTACATTGATACTCTCAAGATTTCATTATTTTCATTATTATATCAATTACTGGACAGCGCAGAATGTTATCTGTTTTCATTGTTTTAATTAACGTTTATTATAATTTAAAAATGAATGTACTTTTTCTGCAATGCCATTTTGAGGTAAATCGAATAATCCCATATAACAAGAAATCTTCCTGGGGAGATCCAAGTTTATTTTCAATCCAGTTTACGGAATTGATAGTTTATGCAACCATTATTATTTAGCCTATTTAATAAATTGTTGTTTGTTTCCATCCTTCAATGAAAATAAAAATCACCTCAAAATTATGTGATGTGATGTTTATATACCTACAACTCTTCTCGTGCTTCTTCAAATTTCTGTTTTCATATTTTAAATAACTGACAATATCAACTTTTTATATTTATGATTACATTATATCATATTAAATGATAAATTTATGATTTTTATCAAATGCACAATCTTGCATGTTTCAGTGATTTCTCATGTTTATTTTCATGTCTTTTCATGTAAATTTTTTAATTTTTCAAAACAAACATTATTATTATTATTAATTATTATAGTTATAATGACTTGTATACCAATAATCGATATATATATATGTATATATATATATATATATATATATATATATATATATATATATATATATCAATTCAGTTCATTATTAGTTCTATTCCTGGAAATAAAAATAATCAGTTTAATTATTGTCAGTATTTGCCACACTTTATTGGGATTTTTAAAATCATCATTTTTCAGAGGTGCGACAGAAATTTTTTATCGTTCCTACACTGTAATCAGGCATGCGAAATTGGTGTCTGCAACACTGAACGGTGATAAATTAGAAGACACGAGAATCCACAAAAAAAGAATTTATCGTATCCAAACATAAACCTCCTCAAGTGTCAATAATTAAACCAATTCCATAACGAATTCATCATGATTAAGTGGGACGGCTCTTTGTCCACGTGGCCATTTTTTCAGTGTCAACATCTGTTCGTGATTTCGAATGACTAGCTCCATAAATAAACTAAAACACTGAAAAAGTGTTAAAACCCAAAAATCACTTAGGCCGCGATAAGATTGCATTGAAACAGGAGTTGTTCTTGTGTGGTCCGCTTTTTAGCAAGGCCGAAAAGTACCAGATAGATTGGAGGTGTTACGCAAGATTGGCAATGGTTCTGAGAGGTCGAAGTGCCTATGGACTTCAGAAATTTGATACTCTCAAATATTTTGTTTCTGAATTGAAATAGGAAATACTCAAGAACCACACTATGAAACTTATTACGAAAATGTCTGCATATAAGTATTTATGTTTTTTTTCATGTTTTTTCTGCTGTTGTCAACAATTCGTTTCATACTGTTCAATTCCAATATTGAATAAATGAAGAAAATGTATGTGAAAATCAACATTATCAGTTGAAATCATATGTATTTTTTATTGAATGACATATTTTCATGCAATTCTACAGGAAAATTAATGGACCTTTACATTCACATAAAATTTATTGCAAAACTCATTTCAATCGATTTTGTCTAAAATGTCCATTTATCAACGAGTACCACTCTATTTTTCTTTATTTAAGTAAAATATAACATTTCAAAGTTTGCCTCTGACGTCACGTTCATCGGAAACATCCCCCACCATAATCCACGTTCGGAAACAGGAAATATCGTTCTCCCATAAAATATAGCTACTGGCTGAAATAATTGAAACTTTGTCACTGGATCAACACATCAAAAAGTTTTACGTAAAATCAATTCTTTATATTATTTGTTACTTTCAAATTTTCTGAACGAACCTGCCTTTTGATGAAAAACTATTGTTGGTAACACCGCAAATTATGATAACAGTTGTTATTACCACAAAACACATACAGTTTGTTTGAATTTTCACTGGTGTTCAGACAACCAGGTACTTTTTAGACATTTTCACGGTTATAAGGAATAAAGAAATTATCCAAACAACAAAACTTTGAATTTTAAAACTGCATTAACCTCAGAAAATAAAATATTCTGTTAGTTTCCAGCATACAGATTTGATCTACTGGTATATATCACATAAGGTAAGAAAATGAGTTAAACAGAGAAAAATAATTGATATTCATCTGCTCCGTGAAACAGACGAACAAACCCATCTGGTATCAAATGACAACTATCATAGAACACAATCCAGATGTAATGATAATTTGAGATTCCATGGTCTACAACTCATATGACGTTGTCAAGTTTAATTTTGATGAACATGACGTCATGAAACCCCTTTTTTTCGATTTATAGAAAAACTGGCGGTTAGAAAAAATAAATAAAAATCCCAAGTGATATTAGCGTATATACTTTCTAATTACAGTGTTTTCTCATAGTCCGTGGAAAGGTCCAATGGATTTGCGACGACACTGTCATAATACATAATGAAAAAATAAAATTGGGAATGATGTAGAAAATATACTCAATCGAAATCTACAAGAAAATAACGGTTAATAATACCATATATTTAAAAAAAAACAAATAAAATATCTTTGTATTTAAATAGAATCTCACCCAAGATGGATTTCTCACTTGTCAAATGTTTTGAAGACATTAAGACTTTTATTATATTGTTTTTAACATTTTAGAGTCAACATCTTAAAACACTCTTGTTAAATCCCGTCTAAGATACGGTACTTATTACTTGCTGGGAAGGAACTTGGAACAGGTTGAAATTCTTCAAAGAAAACTCTTGAAAGTTATTCATTTCAAGAACATGACATACAGCACAGAACGTCTACTTGAGGAAACTAATGTTATTAGTCTGAGAAAACTGAATATCTCCAAACATGCAATTTACCTATTTGAACACCGTTATGATTTGCAAGCACGAGATCACCACTATCAAACAAGAAATAGGTCAGAAGACTTTTATAGAAACATGCGCAGCTAAAAAAAATTATAGGAACTAGGTATTTTCAATGTATAACACCACGGTTTCTTCAAAATTCAACTCAATATCTATTTCAAAATCTTCATTCAAAAGATATTTAAAAACTTCAGATGCCAAAGATATTGATAAAATAGTGGAATCATGATGACCGAAGTTCTAGGAATCGCACGATAAAAGGTAAGACCTCGTTAATCCTTGGCTCGCACAAGTTTCGACTTCTGAGGGCTGTCGTTCGTAGGGGGACAATAGCTGTTTAACGAAAAAAAAAACAATTTTAAACAATTTTCTTAAACAAAAATACTTGGTAGAAAAAATGAAATACTACCAGGAAAGAAAAGAAAAACGAAGGGAAAAACCAGAAGGAAAAATTAAGTAACTGAAGAATGAAATAATTGAAACAGTGAATGATTCAATACTCTTAGCTTTTCTTCTGGTTAGTGTGTCCCATGCTCAACCTTGTCGGTCCTATTTTCTTTTCAGTGATTTATCTTTACAAGTTATACAGGGTTTCCCAAAAGAACCTGAACGGCCAAATATTTCAGCAACGGCTTGACATAAAGTATGAAATTTGGTATACGGGGGTTATCAGTAGTGCCGGATCTAAAAATAATATTTGCAACGTTGCCACATTTAAAGTTTTTCCTATGGAGCCCTCAACTTTATTTTTTTTAATGTTATGCTATGTTTATTTTTAGCGCATTCGATTTGTCGTATTCCAATTACTATGACCCTATAATATCAAATTTTAATTCCCCTAATTTTTGTTAATATGGCAATTCAACATTTCGTTAAAAAATATCACAAAATTTCAATACCTCGAGAAATCGTGGCGATATGACAATTAAAATTAATAAGTCTGACCTAAAAATAACATTTACAACGTTGTCAAACTTACATGTTGTTTCCACTAATTGCTGTATTTATTTAAACTTCGTTTTTAAATTTTGCGCATTTTGTTTGATACCATAAAGTTATATTTTTTAATCTGAAACAAACAAACCCTATTGATTATGTTCGAATCTTGAATCGAATTTTAGTTCTGAAGATTCGTACGTTATGTACTTACCCGATATTAACAGAACTTTGATAAAATTTTGTAAGAATCATGAGGTATAAATTATGAAGTGGCGTTTGGAAACAGCTAATCAACTGTTATTGTTGCCAACCATCTGTCATTATTCTGAAAGTTACTTGAATTATTGAGATAAAATGGTTTTCTTGTTAAGTGAAGCTGAACGGATTAAAATATTAATCTATCGTGGTTACGGCGATAAAATGAGAAGCTATCAAGAAGTTTGTGGATTATTCAATGCTGTACATCTAGATAAGCAAATTAAAAAGTCTACAGTTTGCCGAACGATAAAAAGATACCAACGAACAGGGAATGTAAAGACTATTCCGAAAACTGGTCGACCTAAAACGGCCACTACAGATGACAATAAGTTGAATATCCTATTATCTTTAGAAGAGAATCCTAAAATCTCTATAACAGAACGAAAACAAAATTTACCGGAAGATGTAAGTAAATCTTCAATTCACAGGATTCTAAAGCAAGAAAAAATTAAGCCTTATGAATTAATGTACACTCAAGAACTTTTGGAAGATGATCCTGACCGCTGTATAGAGTTTTCTGAAGTCATAATGAATAAAATTACCGATTATCCAGATTTTAAGAAAAAAATATTGTTTAGTGATGAATCGACTTTTTGATTAAATGGGCAGGTAAATAGGCACAATTGTAGGTTTTGGAGTGGAACTAACCCTCACTCGATGGAAGAATTACATACACAGCATCCACAGAAAATTAACGTTTGGGCAGGGATTCTTAACAACACAATTATTGGACCTTTTTTTATCGATGGAAACCTGACGAGTCAAAAAGACTTAGAACTTCTGAGAAGAAATGTGGTTCCTAAATTGCAGAAGTTGAACATTGACATCCATCAAATATGGTTTCAACAAGATAGGGCACCTCCCCATTTTGCACGAGAAGTTCGACAATATTTGGATGAGGTATTCACAGGAAAGTGGATTGGACGAAGAGGACCGATAGAATGGCCAGCACGCTCCCCGCATATGACCCCTATGTTTTTTTTTATTGGAGACATCTAAAAGATAGGGTGTACAAAAATAGACCACTGAGTTTAGATTATCTGAGGGAAACTATTCTATATGAATCGACTCTTATTACTCCAGAAGTGTTAAATAATACTATAGTTGAATTTTATGACAGGCTTGGTTATTGTTTGGCAAATAATGGCCAACACTTTGAACACTTAATACGTTAGGTCTTTTATTTTTCCGTTTAGTTTTCCAAGGCCTGTTAATGTTTGTCTTTCTTTGGATTATTTAAACATAATTTAGTTTATTAATTACCTTTATAATACGGAATTTTTGTGCTAAGTAGTTTTGTATTGTTTCCTGTTTATTAGTATTTTTTTTATTAGTTATGACAATATTCGATGGGGTTTGATTTGTTTCAGTTAAAAAAATGTAACTTTATAGTATCAAATAAAATGTGCAAAATATGAAAAGGGAGTTTAAATAAATACAGCAATTAGTGGAAACAACATGTAAATTTGACAACGTTGTAAATGGTATTTTTAGATCAGACTTATTAATTTTAATTGTCATATCGTCACGATTTCTCGAGGTATTGAAATTTTGTGATATTTTTTATCAAAATGTTGAATTGCCATATTAACAAAAAGTAGAGGAATTAAAATTTGATATTATAGGGTCATAATAATTGGAATACGACAAATCGAATGAGCTAAAAATAAACATAGCATAATATTTAAAAAAATAATGCTGAGGGCTCTATAGGAAAAACTGTAAATCTGGCAACGTTGCAAATATTATTTTTAGATCGGGCACTACTGATAACCCAAATACCAAATTTCATAACTTTATGTCAAGCCGTTACTGGAATATTCGGCCGTTCTGGTTCTTTTGGGAAACCCTGTATATACTTAATCAGTATTAATGGTTACACATAATCCTACCCCTCCTGTTTTTTCATGTATGTATGTTCGAACTGAATAAACATTTTATTATTATTTTTTCATCCGTTTGGAATTTCCTAGTCAGGCCATGTCCACCATGTCTCCGATACTTCGAAACTTCCAGAGGGTATACTGGATCATTTGCCCCAATAACCATTCCCCACGCCGTGGGGTGACTTTTGGGTCCGATAATCATGTGCCATGAGCAAGTGGAGTGAACCAGGGATGAGGGCCTTCTGCATTCGTCCGGCTTAGATTCCTGCAATATTACTGCAAGCAAGTATGATACTTAAGTTTGAGAGCCGAAAACTCAATGATGAAAATCGTTTTAGTCTGTTGGTCGTGGAGGACTATTGGCTTGTATTTGCCTGCAGGTGGCGAATAAGTAGTTTCAATAGATTCGTCACTTTTCATTCTCTACGGAGCATAAGGAAATACCGGTGTCTCATCTATACCGTACGAATGTTTTAGATGGTAGTACAACACTCGTAGCGCCCAGTTATGTCTGTGGATAGAGGCTGATACCGCATAAGCTGGACAGGCTGACAGCAAATGCATTATGGTCTCAGCTGCCCTATGACACGCTCTGCATCTAGTATCAGGGACCTTGATATCCATCGCGCAACTACGGTATAAGAGGGTGTTGAAGACACCATCTTGCCAGGCCATTATAAATCCCTCAGTTTCCGACTTCAGCCCACTTGACCTGAGAAAAGCAAATGTCAGGTTTCTGGATAAACCAAGGTCTTCCATGTTCTTGAAGAACCCCATGCATTGGCTTATCATTATGTAGAAGTAGGAGACTTTCACTCTCTTCAGTTTTGACGTGGGCTTTTTGTTGAATGGGTTCGTCCGTTCATCAGTGTCGAATACGAGACCGAGGTCATCGGATGCACGGGTTGCTGCCTAAAAAATAAATGCTTTCATCCCTGCTTTTTTATGATCGCATATTTAGGGATCACATTATTTTATTATCAGTATTAAAAAAGACCACTTCTTGTGTGGTGATCAATTTGTTATGATCTTACATATTCTGCATTAAAAATCAGACTTGTATTGAAAATAATGGATTTACAGAAAATTTTACCTGTTACCATCTTTTCTTCTACCCCTGGTATATTTTTTAGCTTAATCGGGTCGACATAAACACGAGACGGTTTCAAATTATTCAATAAAAAATACTCAAAAGTTCAAACTTTAATCTTTCTTCTATTATATAATACTTTTGAAGTGCAAATTTGTCGAAAATCTAAATGTTCGATTTTCGACCTTGAAAATGGATTAAAACAAGAAAGTTCCATCTCAAATGATCTATTCCCTATCCTATTCTAAAAGGAAACTAACTTATTTTATAGAAAATATGTCTTTCATAGTGAAAACATAAAAATCATCATGAAATATATTCCAGATTGATTCAAAATACGTCAAATATTGTTCTTTTCTCATTGCCCATGTCAAGTTCATCAGTCTATGCACTGTGGTTTTTGAAATGTCCGGGTGAGATTACTTCATTCCAGTATACTGTGATATTGTGAGGTTAAGAACGACGATTGTGTAGAAAATTGATGTGAGTGCACGTTTGGTATTGTTTATCGTTTATTTACAATGGAAATGTTGAACAAATACTTCGTTGCTATTGTTGTGAGGCATCTACAGCAGTTCATGCACATGGATAGTTTCTTTTTCTCCAGGTGAGTTTATTTTTTGTGCTGATTCTGAATATGACTAGTTCTGGGTGCAGCAAATTCTTGATTTGGTAAAATTCCGTTAACTAATAGCCGCGAGCTATCAAAACATTTTTTTTGAATCTTTGAATATGTGCCAATTTGCATTCAAGCCTATAATAATACTTAGTGGTTGCCCTTTTCCGACCATTTATGAATGCATCTTGAAAATCCAGCATGTGTGGCACTCTGAATTTCTTGCTGTAAAAGAGATCGAAATGCTTTCCTAACTCTCTCCTGGTAATCTTCTTTTGTTGTTGGCGGCGCAGCAGCATAGACAATATTTTTTATATAACTCCAAACAGAAAAAGTCTGATGCAGAGATATCGGGTGAGTGAGGAGGCAATCGATGGGGTCCATTGTTCGCTATCCAACATCTTCATCTTCTGAATGAATGTCTAAGAAATTTTTGACAGGTGCAATATCCCTCCGTCGTGTTATATACCACAGTAGATTCCAGTTAGAATAATTTTCTAAAATTTCGAGATATCTCTGACCTGAAATAAACAGAAAATATTTTTTATGTCACCTTCGATCTCCAATAACGCTACCATAAACATTTTCATTATAAAATGCACCACAACTCCAGTAACCTTGAAACTGTCTTTCTATATAAATCAGTAGTTGTAAAAATGTACCTGAAATTGTGGGTAATCCTCTTGTTTTTTTGCTGTTTTTCATAGTAGAGGTATACTAATGTCTCTTTCATCTTCCATTTTGTGCTAGTGGAGCATTTTTGCATTACTCCATTGGAATCGGTATGTTTTTGTTTCTCATGTGAAGTAAACATTGCTCACTATTAATCTCAATCTGCCAATTATGAAAACGAAACAGAAGTAATGTTTCATTTGTTGATGAAATTGAATCATTAATATATGAGAAGTCTTGACCTCATGTCTATAATAACGGCTATTAAGTAATTAAAGCTATCTTGTGCTGAATATCCATCCAGATATCTTTATTACAGTAATTATGGATATCTTCTGTTCAATATTGACCTACCATTTCTTTTGATTGAATGAGTTACCGATTCTGCTGTTTTTTAGGAATTTTAATCTACATATTCTATGTACTCTAATTCATTATAGGAATATAATTAGGATGAAATTCCATTAACTCATAGTCAGAAGATTTGAAAAAAATTTAGGGAACTTTCGTAGTTTCGTCTTCAGAAAAAAAATCTCTTAAGTAATTTCAGAGATATGGGCATTTTCCTACCTCAAAAAACTATTATCAACACTAAAAATTATTCATTCTTTTCACTAGCAGAATATAAATACCCAAATTGACCTGTTCAACACTTTTTCTTGATTGACAACGGCACTTTTTATGAAAAAACTCCTTTTTTAAAGACCACAAAAACAAAATGTCTTGATCATATTGAAGTTATATGGCTCGAGAAGTTGACTGTGCAAATATGCAAAGATCCAAGTTACCAAAAGTCAGTGTTGTTACATTATACATATAGGAGAGTACGCAAGCTAGAAATTCTCAGCGATTACCTGTAGTGTACAATTTATTAGCAAGTAAATTAAAGTCTATGTTATCGAAGGATTTAGACAGGTCGAAGAAAAGTGGACCAACAAATTTTCAGAAGAGGTAGTAGGGTAAAAACAGAAGCTTTTCACAGTTGAAGTCAAGGCAGTGGTATTATTATTGTTTCAAATTGTTTGGAACTGAGGTTGCATAATGTTTGTCAAAATTATTCGCTACAATTGATTTATTATCAGTAGTAATATCCCCAGGAAATTGATAATAGACGAGATAATTTTATGATCATCGAAAGCCTGTAACCCGATGCTTGAGAAATTTGTAATAAAATTTTTAAAGCATTTCTAAATGTCCGAGGGATAAAAAAAATTTATAACTCTATGATATTTTTCTTATATCAGCTTACTTGCTAGGTTCCACATAATAATAATAATAGCGGCATTATCATGTGAAAAAATTATTTGAACGTATCTTGTAATGAGTTGGCGACATTCGGCCGAACCCGCTCTTGACCGTAGCTTCTTTAAACTCTGTACCATCTTTTCTTCTCATGTTCACAGCCCAATCCTTTAAAATCGAAGCCAATTCTTCCACAGCCCGATTGCCCCGATTCCCATATAATTGATACTTTCTATCATTACAAAAGTCCATAAATGCTTTCCACACAATTTTTTTACTGTAATCAGTATTTTTCGGTATATTTGATCCTATAATGTCATTAATATTCTCGTCTGTATCACAACCAAATCGTGACATTTTGAAATATTTATTATTTATGCACAGCGGGCGGTGAAGTACACTTTACCGCCCGGTTCGCCGGGCGTAAAGTGGCACTTTACCGCCCGTGGGCCCGCGGGCGGTAAAGTAGACAATATACTAAAATTGTCCATATATACCTACGCACACCATTTCACGGAAGACCTACCACGAAACAATGAATTCAGTTCAATAAAGAAATACTCATTTAACAACTTTTATTCATAATCTACATTTTTTATATTAACTATGCAATTGTTACAATTTTGAATATCGACGGTGGGATATTCACTTTTCTCTTGAAAATAATTATTCCCTTTTGAAACATCCTCACCACTCATTTTAGATGTGGATGGTAGGTCCAAATAATTATTATTTGGTATCGGTCCATCACCATCGCCGGCAATTTTTTTGGCAATATTCAATTTATTTGAAATCAATTGTTCAATATAGCTCTCTGCTACTGTAGTTGAATTCCAACCAGCGTGTCTTTTGATATTGGTGATGATACTTTCCCCAGCATCAGCCAATAAAGTGGCTGAAGAACGCCTGAAACAATGACCCGTATATTCTTCTGGGCCTGGTAGCTTCAAAAGTGCTGCAATTTTTCTTGGAATTTGACCGAGGATATTCTTCCCAACAACTTGTTTTGTACATTTGTTGTTCTTATAGAATATAAAAAGAGGCCCATGTTCAGTATTTGCGGGACGTAGACTAGCATATCTTCTATAAATATCCAAATAATTAACTGACTGGTTTTCAGTACTGCAGATGGTAAATGTTCGTTGTATTTTAGTTTTTGACTCTCGAATTGTAATCAATAAAGCATAAGTTAGGTCTTGAATGTCATCAAGCTTGAGATTTGTTAATTATTCTCTACGACAAGCACCATGTACCCCAAATATTAATGCAACCTATAAAAAAATCAATAAGTTTTTTGATTACTTAATAAATAAAGGTAGGTATAACATACCTTCATCATCAGATATACATTATCTGGAGCTTCTTTTAAAAAAAGTTCTTCCGTTTCAAAAATGCTATCAATTTTGCTTATGTTTATTTATATTATTATTCAAATTCAAAGTAGACTTTAACATCGAATTGTATGACCACAAATTAGATGGTTTTCGATTCGTGGACTTCTCAAAAAAATATCTCAGTAATATATCTTCTGCAATCTCCTTCACATTATTTTAATTGCGCCATTTTATGAACTCATTATACGTCTTTTCGTAAAGTTTCTTTGACTTTGTTGGTTGCAGTTCGAGTTTGGCACTCTCAGCCGATTCCAAAATTTCCATTGGTATATATATATTATGTTCTTCATCTGATGATTCCATAATTTTCGTGTTGAGTTACTCACGCACTTTTTCAGATAAACATGAAGATGACCGTTTACCTTGTTTATTGAATTTGTTGCTAGACAACAACCAGCTTGCTAGACAACATCATAATTTGGTGGGTATATACTGGGTATTCTGTGTACAATTTGAATAAATGAATCTATTTCAGTATACAGAGATGATTATTGACACGATAATTGCGATATAAATATATATACAGTGTCCGCCAAAATCTTGGAACCATATGGAAAACTTTTTTAATTAATAGTTTCTCAGAAAATGTCATTCTTCATAAAAGTTAGTTTCCCATGCTGTTCCAAGATTTTGGTGGAAACTGTATAAACCGCTAGTGCATAAAATTTTGTATGTATCACGTGCGTAAAATGCGTTTATGGCCTTCGGCGTGTAATGGCCCTCGGCTAACGCCTTCGGGCCATTATTCATGCCGCAAGCCATAAACGCCTACTTTACGCCCTTGATACATAAATAACTATTATGAAACGACAAAATCGAAATAAATCAAAATGTATCCATAGCAGCCCATGGGATCTGATTTTAATAAAATGTTGTTTTGATTGGTTGTGTTTAATGAAATTATCTCAAATTAATTGGTTTAATTGGATTTCTTTTTGAGCAAAAAATGTCATTGTAATGTAGACATGATTGGGTGAAGTTGTTTCATATGACACAAAATGACAAAATGTGAATGCTTGTTAGAACTGTCAAAAATTTTCAGTAGAATTATTTCTCATATTTATTTTATTGACTGTTTTCGATACTTGTTTTCGCACATTTTGTATATTATCTGATTTGCTTACACTCTTTAATATTTTTCCTACGCTGTTTTTCATCCAATGATGAATATGTAGCTATAAATATGAGATACAAAGTACTATTCTCATCGTACATATGGCACATTATCATCTCCTTTTATGACAAACAGCTTCTAATCGAATCGTTCATCAAAAACCATCACAAAAAATGTCCATCTCCAACTTAACGGGAAACGCGTGCCCAAGTTTGAAGAACATTTTAGATAAAAACTATCGCCTCAATAGAAGCTGTCATCGCATAGGTTAAGTGGTTTATTTTAGATGGCAGCACTCATCCACTAAACCGATTATTTGCGGGGTTTTAATGTAAAGTACACTCTTTGCTCGGCGGCTCCTGCTCGTAATATAAATTAAATGTAAATTTTAGTTGGTGTCGTCAAATCAGATTATCGACTAAGTGTAGTAGATCTGCTGGGAACGGTATCAACATGTGAGTAACATATTGATGTTTACTTGGGAGGTGGTAATTGATGGCAGTGGTATATATGATGTTCAATTATTTTTAGAACTCGTTCAACGATCAATAATGCTTCTTGACGTGAATATGTTTGTGTCAACGAAAAATGTTTTGCAACATGAAATCCATTTTTTTATATTGTCAAAAACTGTTGAAAGTTAGTTCGGTATTAATTAACACCCACAAATACTTGAACAATCAGATCATTATTATTATCTAAAAGTTTGCACTAGAAATAGATTGGATCAGGTAGTTGACATTGATAAAGTGGACAATAACGAATGATGAAAAAAAAATTTATCCACCCGGACGTAAATTCTGATTCAAATGAACTTTTATACCAATATTATTTTTCCATAAGAGAACACATCAACCCAGAACATGGCTTCGACAATTGAAATAGGCAACAGCAACCATATGTCATGATCTTTCTAATGCCTTTGACCACGTACCTCATAATATACTCTTAAAAATTCCTTTACACTATGGTTTTCGCCGTACTTCTGTAGACTGAATCAGATCTCACTTTACTGATCAAAATCAAAAAAATCAACTGAACAATGATAGCTCTGACAGAGAAAAAATTGTACATGGTGTTCTCTAGGGTTCAGGTTAGGTCCTATTCTATTTCTGCTTTTTATCAACGATATGGTCAACTTAGATATTTCTGGACTCCATGCATTGTTTGTTGACGATACCACAATTTTCTGCCACAATGAACATCGTCAGGCTTTGTTTCAAACTATTCCTTTTGATGTGGAATCAAAATGTGGTTTCAGGATAAAATACTGGTCTTGAATGTTACAAAAACAAATTTGGGCCAGATGGAATATTAGGTTCTAAAGTAATTAAAGACAAACCCCTTACAAATTGACGTCAATCTGAAGTTCATATAAAAAAGTTGTCATCTGGTAATTCCGTTGTCAATATAGGGGTGGTGTTGAAAAATTTCCGGGTTTTCCTACAGCTGAAAAGTGAATACGCCTCTAAAAATCAGTAAGTCACTCCAAAGCACCACGGCAAATAATAATAATAGCCGTCCTCTACCCGCACAGGCTATGCCTTTGGGTACACTCAACGAGTGATTATGAGTATTCTTGTTTTATTATTATTACACCGGGTGTAACAGGATCATGGTACATTCCTCGTATCTCCGTTAGTTTTGAAGGTAGGAAGGTAGGTAGTATGGTTAGGTGATCAAAAATGTTGTTAATGGCGGTGATGATATTTAACGTGGCATCGTTAATTTTAAATCAGTTATATTTTTGTGTTATATATGACTTACCGTATGCACATACGTGTACTATGTGATATCGATGATTTTATTTATTCAGATAATTGTATCATATTTATGTTTTATATTAATTGCGATATGTACATACCGTACCAAAAATGGTTAATCAAGTATTATTATTATCATTATTATTATTAATTGTAATAGAATACTACAAATACTGTCTGTATCATATAGTTGTGTATAAATCTCGTTAAAATTCATTCTAGCTCATATTCTCATCATTTACATTATTTAAAATTGTATTAAAATATTGCATTTCCCAACTTTCATACAAATGAACATTCAGGTATTCGTCTTTTGAAATATTTATTATCTGTCAAGTAGTTATCCCAATGAATTTCACCATGGAGTGATTTTATATTTAAAGAATCCATGATAAAAACAAAAATTGAAAATAATTGAAAATTTAAAATCGAGAATCAGTCAACAATTCTTGACAAATGGCAAATTCTGCACCAGCAAGGACCTTCCAACTCAACAAAATTATAAAAAGCAGCAGATGTCGACAAATAGTTTGAGATCTAGAAAGTACCCGGCACTTAAAAAAGGCATTTAACACAATCTAATCAACAATTTTTCAAAACAGAATACATCTGGTACGGGAAGTGTAAAATTTATGTTTCTTGTCGCGAGGTGAAGAAAAGATAGGGCGAGTTAACAGGAACACTTGATTTTATATCACCTTCGAGGGTGATATTCGTCGAAGGAGAGATTTATGAGGCGGCTGAAAGTATCTTTTTTAGGAAATTCTGTAGTTTTATATCAAGAACGAGGAAAAAAATAAGCAAATTTTGCTAATGAGGTATTTTTGGTTTTCGAGATGAAAAATGTGAATAGTTCAATATAGTGACATGTTAATTAATTAATATTTGTCTTCAACTTTGGCATGTCGTGAAACCTACTTGGCCCCTATCACATATACTGAGTAATTTTGCAAAATCTCAAAAGTTATATTTTTGAAAAATGAGTAACATTTGGATGAAATTCTTCAATGAACTCACGTAAACAACACACGACATGAAATTTAAAAATAAATCAAACAACAAAATGTATCAAATATACAGTAATAAACAAAATAAAATCAAGTCTCAACGTGTCCTCCGTTCCTTTCCATTTATCGTATTTTCAAAGTGTTCTTGATCTCTGAGAGGCCTGTATCTATAAATCTCGATTCAAACCATCACCGTAGAAATGAATCGCATGGGGTTAGATCAGGAGATCTAGGTAGCCATGAAATCACTCAATATCGAGGAAACAAGATGATTTGGTTGTTGAATATACCACACCAGACATTAGTTTTGAACGAGTATTGGTCACGTGCCTCTATGGCAATATGGGCATTCTTCAGTTTTGGATTATATTACCGGGCCACCATTTAATTTCTATCCTCTGGCCTTCGATGACAATAATTTTAAAAGAGGAGAATTCCATTTGACTAGTTTTATAACATTTTTGGGGGTTACAAATTATTCATCGTGAAGGAATATTGAAAAAAGTTTGAATGCTGAATATTTAAGAGTCTCATTTCTATCCCAATTTTTTATTGTTTTTCTCTCTGACGCAAGAGTCTCTTTCTGTAATAATTTTGTCAATACTGGAGTGATGCCATTTGAGTTTTTCAAATAATTCCGACGTGTTTTTCACTGTATCATTTAATACTTATTTAAAATAAAACATTTCCTGATTTCATGCCTGCTCACACTGCATATTTCACGCACATCGACAGGCATAGATATGAACGTCGACAGGCATACATTTCTCATGCAGGGTTAAAAATGTAGGGTGGGCATGCATATATCTGAATAGGCCTTTAGGAATCACTATACAATTAAAAAAATATGAAGGGAAATGACCTCTTTCCCCCTCCCAATGAACTTTTCAACTCGGGAACTGCTTGTGCAAATTAGGGTAATCTGTGAATTTCGAGTCAATCGATTTGAAACAAAATTATTCCAAAAATCGAAAAAAGTCCAAAAATATAGAGGGAAATGACTCCTTTCTACTCCAGATGAAGTCTTTCACTCGGGAACGGTTGAAGATAGAGCAATTCTGGGTACGCTCATTTCAGAAAAATCAATTAAAAAAAAATATAAAGAAAAATCGAAAAAAGTACAAAAAAAAAAAATGAAAAATACAAAATCGGCAGATTCACGTGAAATCTGTATACTACATACGCAAAATTTCATGCAGATTACGAATATACTGTGAGTCTGCTTAAGTTGGCTACATATGTGAAACTTTTTCATTATTGATTTTACGAAAAAAAGTTATTCTTCATAAAAAGTTCTGCATGGTCTAAAACCCATAATGCAACCATCATATCATATTGAATGGTATCAATCTTATACGAAGTATGTAAAAAAATTAAGTTTTCCCAAGGGTGAGTAAAGTAACTTTATATTTCACAATATCGACAATTGTTATTATGAAAAGTTGTTCGGAATTTAAAACTGTGTTCCAATATGCAATTACATCCTTCAAATTGGAAAAAAAAATTATCAATATTACATTTATCACTTTTATTTATTACAAACACGTTAACCTTTCCATTCTGTTTAGAAATCAATGAGCAAATTTCCATGAAACACAATAAATTTATTAAAAATCTAATGAATATTGAACATATTTGGGAAAAATTTGTAAAAAAATTATTTTTCCAATTAGAACGATTTAATTGCATATTGAAACATAGTTTTTAATTCCAACTAACTTTTTATAATGAAAATTTTCGATGTTGTGAAATATAAAGTTACTCTACCCTTGAGAAAATTTCATATTTTTTGACATACCCCGTTTAAGATTGATGAAATTTGGTATCTGATGATTGCATCTTGGGTTTTAGACTATGCAGAACTTTTTATGAAGGATAACTTTTTTCGTAAAATCAATAATAAAAAAGATTTCCATATGTGGCCAATTTAAGCAGACTCACTGTACCTATATGATTTGTGTATATTCAGATGAAAGGTAATAAAAGGAAAACAATATCAAAAATGTCACGAATAGGAATGGAAAAAAAATATGGAGGGAAATAATCCCTTCCCCCTCCAAATGAACATTTCAACTCGGGTACTGTTAGAGATAAAGCAATTCTGCGAACGCCAATCAATTCAGAATGATCAAATTAATATAATCTGTGAATTACGAGTCAATCGTTGTGAAACAGAATTATAAGAAAAATCTAAAAAATGCAAAGGAGTGGAATCCTAAAAATAATGAAAAATACGAAATCGACAGATTCACTTGAAATCTGTACTAGATACCCAAAATTTCAAGCAGATTCCAAAAATATATGATTTGAATGTACTGGAGTTTTAACCCAACACCTAACCACAGAGTTATAAGAAAAATCTAAAAAATCGAAAGGGGTGGACCCCTAAAAATAATGAAAAATACGAAATCGACAGATTCACTTGAAATCTGTACTAGATACCCAAAATTTCAAGCAGATTCCAAAAATATATGATTTGAATGTACTGGAGTTTTATCCCAACACCTAACCACAGAGTTATAAGAAAAATCTAAAAAATCGAAAGGGGTGGACCCCTAAAAATAATGAAAAATACGAAATCGACAGATTCACTTGAAATCTGTACTAGATACCCAAAATTTCAAGCAGATTCCAAAAATATATGATTTGAATGTACTGGAGTTTTATCCCAACACCTAACCACAGAATTATAAGAAAAATCTAAAAAATCGAAAGGGGTGGACCCCTAAAAATAATGAAAAATACGAAATCGACAGATTCACTTGAAATCTGTACTAAATACCCAAAATTTCAAGCAGATTCCAAAAATATATGATTTGAATGTACTGGAGTTTTATCCCAACACCTAACCACTATTTTCAACATCTTGATACATGTTTCGGTCACCAAGTAGCCATCTTCATACTCATTACTACACCAAAGGTTCCAAACAGTGCAGTGCAAGAATATATGATTTGTTTGTACAACGTCAAAAATGTCAGGAATGGGACTGAAAAAAAAAAATATGCAGGGAAATGACTTCTCCAGATGAACTCTTCAACTCGGAAAAGATTAAAGATAGAGCAATTCTGCGAACGCCAATCGATTCAGAAAGATCAAATTAGTAAAATTTCAGAATTTAGAATCAATCGATTTAATAAAAAATTTGTCGAAAAATCGAAAAGAGTTTTGACGAAAGATAATGACCAGCCTTGTTTGGATTACACAGGATCCTCTCATGCAGTATGCCATCGTATTCATAGCTGTCTGCTCTTTGCCTCGAACAAATGCATTTTCCATAGACAGTACTCCCCGTTATTATTATTATTATTATTCGGCGGTGCTGGCCATCGGCCTAAATGCAGATAATTCTGCGTAGAACCTTTCTGCTTCCGGCTGTCAGGTCGATCTCGTGAGTACTCCAGATCTTCTGATGAATTCCTGGAGATTTCTCACGAGGTTTCCTGTGGGATGATATCTTCTGCACTACAGTGTCCGATGATATCTATCCTTATGCGAGCCATAGCGCGAGCCAGGGCTTCGCATTCGAACAATACTTATGTGTGTGAAGTCTTGGTGTATCCCCAACATATTCAAGTGTTTTCTCAGGTGGCAGTGTTCTGTTATTAGTCTTACCTCCTTCTTGAGGGCTCAGTTCAAGAAGATGCCTTGATAGTCGGTCAGTTGGTCCAATCATCACTATTACCTGAGGCGTCTTTCCAGTAAGATTAATGATGGTTCTTGACGGATTTGTTCGTCCCCAAATGATATTCCACAGGCTGGCTTTGGTCCAATGAGAGTTGTTGCTGCTCTCGCTCTTGTTAGTGCATCTTTTTTCTCATTCCCTTGGATGCATGGCTGTCGGAGAGAATGACTATGGGTTCATTCCTAGGACCCCTCTTTAGAATCTCTCTTGTGCAGACGGAAATAGCTGTTACCTTGACTTGAAATACGGAGGCTTGAGTACCGAGCCTCAGACTGATGTCATGCCTCGGTCTCTGTCCGTATACCAGCTCCCATCCCATTGCCTG
This sequence comes from Chrysolina americana, assembly GCA_958502065.1. Taxonomy (NCBI): domain Eukaryota; kingdom Metazoa; phylum Arthropoda; class Insecta; order Coleoptera; family Chrysomelidae; genus Chrysolina; species Chrysolina americana. The sequence goes on along the minus strand of OY293419.1, from coordinate 12,896,915 downwards.
CCTTAGAGCCATTCGTGTACCAGATTTTATCTGACGGCATCTCAGATGCGTCGAGTCTTACGACATCCATTATGTTGAAGAGGCCTAAGTTGTTGCGCCTCCAGTGTCCAATCACTCTAGTCTAGAGGCTTCCATCCTCGCCTCCGCTCTAATATGCGAATGCAAAGGGGGTAGGTTCAGGATCACCTCCAGCAATGTTCCTTCCTTCCCCTGAGGGCTATAGTGATAGACTTCAAGAAACTCTGTGCAATATCATTTTTCGAGAGTGATTTTTCAATCCTGCAGATTAACTAGACTGTGGAGCGCAGTCTGACAGAATTTTCCGGGTTGATATGCGTTTTGGTACTTCGAGAAGATTGGGAATCGGTATTATTATTTCGGATATTTCTGTCAACTAGTTTTTCCATCGTTTTGATCATGAACGATGCAAATTGGTCGAATGCCTTGGCCTGGGCATAGAATGGTTTCCCGGTTTTGGTATGAAGACCACCTTGGACTTTCGCCAGGTGTAGGTACCTGTGAGCCAGCCTCGCTTTGAACAGCCTGATTAGATACGTAATCAGTAGGTCTGTTCCTTGCTGTAATAGTACAGGTTGGATTTCATCTGGTCCTGCAGTTTTGAATGAACTTAAGTTTTCTATAGCCTACTCTACCATCCTGCAGGTGATGACTTTTTTTTGTCGTTTACCTCGACTGTCAAACTGGTTCACCGGATCTTTTGACAAGATTTTGTTGTCGTGATCATTCAGCCGTTCTTCGCAGAAATTCTTCCACCCCCGTTTTTTTGCATCCAGTTTCCGGAGTGCCCAATGTTTGTAGCGCTTTTTACACTTCTTCTTGATCCTTCTCAAAGGTAGCCAATAAACTCTATAGTACCCTGCGCCGTTTGTATGGCTAGTCAGAATGTTGATGTCATGTTCTTCATTAAAAAGTTTCCAATATAAATGGCATAAACTATTTTCAACAAAAATATCCTCTGAACTTCTACATATATTTTATTGAAATGAAACGTATTGAGTTGATGTATCGTCGATCTTTTCCATAACGCCAATAAGTAAACACGATTTGTTTTGTAAGCATCCTCGAGAATCGAAGATAAGAAAGCTAGGAAAAGACCACCCGTGAAATCATCATTCGAGTGTTACAAGCTATTTTGAAGTAAATAGACCAATAAATAAGCGATCAGATTCATAAATTACCCAATTAAATGTTTATGAATGGCGATAAGTCGATGAAACACGAAAACAAAAATAATCCGACCGAAATATTGCTTTATAGATAAAAGTTGCTTCTAAAGTTCGACGAATTAGATGCTTTTTGTAACGCCCACGTCTTTTACTACAGTTCTAATCTATTGCGTAACGAATGATACATGGAAAAAACTGGGAAAAAATAGAAAGCGAAAATGATGAAATGAATGAAACAAGACAGTTGAAAAGAAAAATAAGGTATAGAAGGGCCAAGTAATTGGAAAATTGGAAAAAATATCACTAATTTCCGACTTTGAACTGAGTTTAATAAAATTACGAGTCTGAGGTTGAAACTTTATCACACAAATTGAGAACACCAAGCACAGAACAACTTGTCCTATACAATTATAAAATATGCAAATTTTCAGCAAAATCATAGATTGAACGATTTACCTGTAAGGAAGTTCAATCGAAATTGGGTCCGGGTTTTAACCCTTCAAATACAAATTGATGAATCAAAATCCTCTGAAAAATTTTAAATTTCAAAAATATTTATTTCGAATGAAAATTGGTTTGACGCATATAAAAAATAGAGACAGAAAATGCATTAAGCGTAGGTATCATCTGAAACACTCTTGAAAAAAGTTATCATATCATCGCACACTCAAAAACCTCACAGAAAATTTGTAAAATAAACCCGTGGATTACTAGAAGATTGATAACGTCGGTGTCGACCAATACAAAATATAACAGATAAACACAATTAATAATTAGGTAATCAACTGTGCTACTCTGGTGTACAGTGGTTCAGTCAAATACTTGATCATTCATCGCATGCGTGCTAGGAATCGCACGATAAAAGGTAAGAACACAATCAACAGAATTTTTTGAACAATGTATCTGGTATATTTTGTACTGGTCGACTAAACTGATATACAATTCAGTAAAACGCAAAGTCGTCTTCACAATTTAATTACCCATCTAGTATGATAGAATGGTGAAACGGTGACTGACCGCTATCAATCAGATAGCCATCAAACAGTAGTACATGTTTCGGTCCTATATAGAACCATCATCAGCTATTCAAGAATTATGGAGAAGAAAATAAATGTTGTATAATATATAGAATTTGACAATTAGTGTTAAATAAAGTTATAAAACCACATTTTTTTGAGCAGTTTTTTGTGTTTAAAATTAAATCACGGTCAAAACTACACAATGCAGAGGAGGAGGGAGGCTGTGAGGCCTTGAATCCCTCATTCCGATGAGGTAAGATCGGGTAAGTGTGAATTTGGGGCAAGTGTGAGTTTGCTCGCTATCGTCGCTAAACCGGGCGACGATAGCGAAGAAGGATCTTGTGAAATCCAAATATTTTCCCCAATTTTCTAACCTACAATTCATCAACCCGAACGAGTATAACGAGTTTATTTCAAGCTTTGAGTGTATTGTTAAAATCTAAGGTAAGAATCCATTTTATACACGTTTCTTCTACCTCAACAATGAATCTGACAATAGATTGTCGTTTTTTCATAAAGTTGTTTTTTCTACATTTTTCCATTGCATGTCACATTTACCCCGAAATTAAATGTTATTGGGGATAGTGTGACCTATCTGTCGGGGTAAGTGGGAACCTGGTTCATTTGGCAAATCTAAACAGTAATATTTTTTCAGCTATAGTACGAAATTATATACGGAAATCTCAGAGAGCCAAACAATATCCCTGGCCAGATGTGAAAGACATTGATACACTTTCTGAGGATGAAATAACAACTGTGCTTCCATCACCACTCGTCAGAAGATGGGGATCAATGAAATTCTCATTCGATTTCTACCTGTAAATTTTCCTTTTCAACAAATGTTCACTTTTACGATTATTTTTTGTTTTTTTCCAATGGGTCATTTCAAATTCAATATTAAAAAGTTCCTAACTATGTTTTGAATAAAGATATCTCGAAACAAATAAATTGTGGTGAAAGTTCCTTTACTGTTTACTCACACCTGCCCCAAAGAGAGATTTACGTGCATTAATATCTTTAAATTTGGCCAGAATCACACTTGCCCCAAATTTCCGGGGAAGTGTGACCTATGGAGATGTATATCTGAATATATTCAATAAAATTCATAGAATACGTTTTTCAACAGTTTTCTGTGGCGTATTACAAAGACTGACCTTCGAAGTAAATACCTGCAAAATTCCATTGTTATATTAGTTCAGGTTCATCAGAAGGACTAAATTCAATGCGAACTAATGAAAATCACGGTCACACTTACCCGAGCTTACTATAATGGAAAATCAAAAAATCCAATATCGATTCTGGAGCAAAAATTGAGAATAATCAACAAGGAATACACTTGAGTATCGGAATGAAATGTCCGAAATTTTATTCCAGATCTGTAGAAAACAACAATGTCGATTTTTCAAAAACACACCTTACCAACAACAAACCAGAATAAATTCATCAAAATGAACAGAATTAATTTGAAAAGTAGAATGCAGAAAATTGTTGAATATTCTATAAAATTTGTATTGATCTCGCAGAATTGAAAAATTAAAGAGAGTTGTTTTAGTACTGTTTCATGGGGAACGCCGTTAGTCATAGTTTTCTAAGGGCCTTCTATGCTCACCCTCTTTTCCATTGTTCGGATAGTTTGCCATCAAGTCATAGCATATTCCTCTGAATCTGAATTTCTTTAATGCAATGAGAAGCTTTTCATGCCGTGTTGAAGGCTTTGGATGAGCCAATGATAGAAAGCGTTGGTCTGGAAATCAAAAAATCAACACTATATCAATTAATATGGAAGCCCTATTTTCTAAAGAAAGAAGTACACTTGATAATGTTATCGGGTCAGATTCCTAACCCTAGACAATTTTAACGAGGGGTTTCATTCCGGATGCAATAAACACAAAGATATGGACCTCATTATTCATCTGATAGCTTTGATAATTAGTCATAATAGTTTGAAAACGATTAATACATGAATATTGAAGTCAGGCAGATAAGGAAAGTATTAGATAGTGTCAACAAGCATTAGAAATACTCCAGTACATAATCTCAATGATGCCAACATTTAAGCGTACTCTTGATCTATCTATCTTGACCTTTTCCCATCGTTCAACGTGAGCCCAGCTAATATCAACTGAAGAACATCATATATTATGTTAACATATTGAAGAGATTATTGTTCTCCGTCTTATCATGAATAGACAATTAAAAACTGTGCTTGTGATTTATACGACGAAAACTCACTCATCGATAATTAATTGAAATAGTCTCTTATCTTTCGTTGAAGTTATTTGAGATTAATTTCTTTCACGGTGGCACAGAATTAGGATGGATGACAATCTTAGTGTGATAATATACAAGAAAGTCATTTTGTTAGGACCTGGAGACCAGTGGAAGCGGCATTAATTATTGTGGAAACGTCTTCAATTGTAACTCCTGAGAATTTCATAGAATCTAGAATTACTTTTTTTTTGTTCCCGTTCTCAATCCCGTAAAGAAATATGAAAACCATTTGAAGAAATTAAGTGACACAAATATGAACGACCATTATCAATATTATAGGTTTATAACTCCCAGTGAACAAATTTGTGAAAGCTGAAATGTCTCAAAAAATCGAAACAATTGATCATATGTTAAATTTGATCAACACTTCACTCAGCTCTGGCAAAATTCCCACTGCACTCTACAACAATATCAGACGGAATCATCATTCTAAAGCAAAAAAAAAACAAATACAATTGAAGCAGCTGAATGTGAATCTGTAATCACATTGTCTCTAAAAGTCCAACAGAAAAGAATAATAACAATATTAACAATTGTTGGAACATAAAGATGGAGTTAAATAACGTGATTTAATTTTTGTCGTCATTATCCTATCAAAAAGCATTATTAACCCATGGACCATATGGTGGTACCATTGAATAGCTTATTAGATGAGCTCTCAGTATGTATAAACAGGGTAAACATTCGAACTAGTTCGAATATATTGTGCCAGAGAGGTATCAACAATGTTGAAAGAATACAGGAGTACGTACCCTTCTCTCTAAGCGTTTCCACAAAGTGGAAAATAAAGGCAAAGATCTGTCAGAAAACAACTACTTCCCTGGCTAATACCACGACGGACATTGAACTACAACTGACAGATATTTGTGCAACGTTCTTCAAAGAAGACCCAATTGCAAGTGCTTGTCTCGTAATTAAACAGAAAATTATCCAACATTTGGCTGGGAATGACCACCTGCAGACATGCATGTTTCGAGGTTTATTGCCTCTCATCAGTGACAGGGTGGGTCGTCAACATTATAATTGTCCTGTCCCTGCCAAATGAATAATAATCAACTGTTTATATTCGGATAATCTGTAAATTCTGCAAATATGGAAATCTGGTACAGTTATAAGCAACGAGGTGTAAAGCTGTCGAATATTCGCTGAAATATCACGGTCGTTTGACAGCAAACAAATGAACGTCGCAACCAAACACGATTGCTCTGGGGAAATACATTTCTTAGCCCTTTTCCCGGTTCTTTCCCTATCGCTATTTGTCATTGGAAATTGACTACAATATAAAATAAAACGATTGACTTATTTTGTGTATAGACGAATATTTCATGTGATATATCGTCGAGGAATATTCGAATAGGGGGCGTTGAGCTGGTTCCGGTTGTTTCGGGGTTCATTTTTATCATTTTTTAGCAGTGATAAAACTGATGTATTGCCGTGGGATTGCGCAGTTGCAAACATCATTATGGAAATGAAGACTGGATACACTTGAGTAGAGGTTGACGTGGCAAAAAAATAATTATCATGAATGGTGAGGATCCACAAAAATCTAACAAAAATACCTATATAGAATAGAGAATAGTGTTTATTTGCAGATGGTTACATAAGATTTACAGTTACAATAATACAAGCAAATAAGCACATGGATGTCCCACTGAAGTTGACACTTATTAGTGGGATGGTTCACATGAGTGTACCAAAACATAATAATAAATACAATAGTAAGTATAAGTAGTTCAGAAAAAAAACTGATCTGAATTGAATAATATAAATAAGAATTGAAAATGTTCACATACACACACATCCACATTTTTTCACAAACATACATACATGATCACTAAACATGGAATCTTACAATGGTCCTATTATCAATAAAATAAAAACGAACTTCACAAATATACATATATGTCAACTAGACATGTAAGCTAAAACAATGGTCATTATAGTAAAAACTTCTCACATTTATGATTCATTTTTCAAATTAGTTAGATAGTTCAACTTCCATAACAACAGTCAAAGTTGTTTCAAGGCCGGCAGTACTTTAAGATTGCTCATGAAATGCTACACGGATAGGTATTGCAAATGGGACATAACAGCCATAACATTAGAGTTGCATACACTATTTTTTATATGACAATATAACTCCTTGTTTAGCATCGGTCGGTCCAATCAAAAACAATGTCTAAAAAGCTCCTTGAAATCCAAGAACACAATAATAATAATATACAGGGTGACGCATCTGTCCTCGCTCGGACCATTGCTGCTAGGCTAATGAAAATTGAGGAACAAATCTGATTGAAAGTTATTGGACACTAATAATAATATGAAATTAGATGACTGAAGGATGGTAAACTTCGGAACAGAGCATATTCTTTCATTGATGAATGATGAGATTTTGTCAATTTATTTTCTCGTCCAAGAGTTTTCGTCTAATTTTATCAAAATTTAAATATCTCAGCAACGTTCCTGAAAATAAAAAATTATTTATTAGGCCCAATTGAAGCAAATTCTTAAAATGGTAGAACATATAGACCACATTTTGGTTTATTGTAATGTCGGCTTCAGGAATTATGATAACCCTGAGAAAGTTTCTTAATTTTATAAATGCGTACAATTTATAGCGACAAGGGGCTACATTGTCTGCAGTGTAATTGCTCAAATCTAAACCTTCCAGAGGAAAATCAATGGTTATACCAATTTTCCTCTAAATCTTCCTGTTTGAGAGAATCTTTTTAAATGGATTAATAAAATATTTGGGAATTTCTGAATCGATAGGGACTTTGTGCATTTCCTTTTTCTTTTGCAATTCAAACATGTCGGTTTTTCATCACCATCCATAGTTTCTTTCCTAGTGAATGAATCTAAACATTGCGAGAGTCTAAGTTGGCCTGTTCTTTTTGATATAGGAAGAAAAAGGTCCCAGAATGTATCGAAAGTGACTTAACAGTGACCGCAATAAGTACATTTCAAAGTTGATTTCAGCTGTCCAACAAAGTTATCAACTATCTTGGTGTTGTCCATTTCTAAGTATCTCGACCATGAATCCCAGGACTCAGCACTAGAGTTAAATTTAGTGACAATATCGGCCAAAATGAGGTTGGACTTATCCGTTAGGTATCGCAAAAACTCCTGGGTATCTTGTTGGTCGTAACTGAAGAAACGTGGTGCAAATCTTTCGATTTTACTTTTCAAAAAGACTGTATTAACAACTCGATCCGACTCATCTTCTGACCACAGTTCCTTTATCAACAATATTTGAATCGGGTGTCTTGGGTTCCTATGTTTATAATAGAAGATATCGATTTGAAAATCGATTACTTCAATTACCATATATTTCAAGAATCTTCAATAAACCCTATACACCGTGGATAACCGATAATGTCAAATTCATAATGAAAATTAAAACTCGGAATAAGTTCAAAAGTACGGGAAGAGTCAAGGATTGGAATTACAATCAAACACGCGAAAAAACTTATATGGAACATATCAGTGTGCTACAGCAGAAGACCAAATAGAGCGGGTAACAGCAATCGCTTGCAGAAAAGTATTCTTCTCATAATTGTTAGGATAATAACTATTGCATCCTTAGTATTATGATTTCCAAAATTTTCTCAGCGTATTTTGTTGGATCTGCAACAGAGAAACAGTAAACTCTTCCCATGGAAATGCTGAGACCATCCAAGTCAGCTGAATTGTAGTGCCAATTGAGACGTACCATTGGAAATGAGAATGCATTCGTTGATCCTCTGTGCTAGTAATATTGAATATTTTGGGGTGACTTATATCCTTGCTAAGGAGTTATACTGGCGCAGTAAACCGTCTTATTTTTGACTAATTCTTCAATATTGAAAATCTGGCTTGTTTCATTTCTCATATTCCTCCTCAAATGATTACCTTCTGCTTATAGAAAATTAATATTTCAATATCATGAAACGATGTATGTACTCAACTACCCATATCATTCCCTGAATTCCATCATTTCCAGAATATCATTCTTGGAACAGTTCCAGTATGGACTTAAAAGACTCTCAGATATCATCAATGAAATTATTTCTGTGGAATTATAAACACAGCTCACATTTAACTTCAAACACAGTGTTTATACTTTGTTTCGAGTGCATTTTGTCATATTTACAAATAATCACGCTTCAGAGTAGTTATTATTCAAAATACGAAGCAATTATACGAAAACAACACATTACTGCTGAAAATTTCTCGTTCTGAATCAAAACAAGCTAATCATCACATTTTCAGTGAGTGGTGAAATCATATTACTGATTCATAAAATCATCTCCGTTATAACAGCGATAAATAGGAAAACCATAAAATGTGAATCACTGGACGTCAACACAAATAAAAATAACTTGAAAATATTCACTACTGATACTAAAAATAACTTTTCCAGGCGACAGCGAGGTCGTAGACTTTTGAGTTGATCGGAGCATTCCAGTTCAAAGCAGCAACCCAGACGATGAACATGGTCTGGTATTCGACACTGAACGAGGTGACCCAAACTCTGTTATCGAGTGACAACCTGTTCAGCAAGAAGCTCACAGCAAAGCTACGGAGATTGAGATACTCCTGCAGCTACATAAAGATGGGACAATGCTTGGGGTCTTCCTCAGGCTAAGTGGTCTGAACTTAGAGACCGATAGAATAATAAAACATGGGGCTAAATCCAAAAATGATGTATTGGATATACAACATTGTGGTAAAACCCATGATCACATATGCTTCTTTGGTATGGTGGAAAAAGATAACACAAAAAATAGCCGCGGCTGAGTTGAGCAAGGTACAAAGACTTGCATGCCTTAGTATAACGGGAGCTATGAAAACAACACCAACATCAGCCATGGGGGTACTGTTGGACCTCCCACCGATTGACATAACATGGGAGAGGCAAGAATGGGAATTCTGAGGCAACAAAATACGAGCAACAGATCGGATCACAATAAGATAAAGGAAATAGTGGGGGGCAACATTCTCGAAATGAAACCAATGGGCCACATGACTCCTAGGTACTTCTTCTAGGTTCTAAAATAAAAATGCACGGCAGTGGTGAAATTTTGTGTTTAATGAAGAGTGGCTTACAAGAATCCTGGAATTTAGCCCTGCACATATACCTAATTGCTCTTTTTTGCAAAACAAAAACCATATTGAAATAATATTGACTACACGATCCCCAAAAACGACTCGATATGGAATTTGTTTTTGCTAATGCATAATACACACTCTTTGCCATATCTCCACCAAGTTCCCATGAAGTGGTTCTTACCGAAAAACACCCTGTTGATAGTTTACTTCTGAGTTTATCAATGTGATTGTAATAACGGGCCTTCTCACTGGTCATAGTTCAATGAGAAAACACCTGCATAAAATGGGGCTGTAAAACGGAGAACTTTCCTGCAGACAATGTGGTAAAGGGACGGAAACAGCCAAACATGTACTGTCAGAATGCGAGGCTTTAGACCGCAAAAGACAGGCAATTTTCGGTATTCCCAGACCAACTCCGAAGAATACAACAGTCAACCGGCGAAGAACCTGTACAGACTGGTACAGGGGACTAGAGTTACGGAGTGGGTGCTGTAAAAATAACCTGGAAAAAAACACAAAAAGCCCAAGAGGCTGAAGTGTAGCTGGCGAAAGGACCAGCATCCAAGAGGGGAAAAAATAAACCCGTTCAGCAAGAAGCTCACAGAAAAACTGCGGAGACTGAGATACTCCTGCAGCTACATGAGGATAGGCCAATGCTTGGGGTCTTCCTCAGGCTAAGTGGTCTGAACTCAGAGACCGATAGAATAATAATAATGAATGCTTTTATTACAGATACCTAACCTAACAAAACGCAGGATTCAATCTCTTTACAAGAAAAACCATTGCAGTGCTTGCTCTTCCATCCAACCATTGTATTTGCCTGCCAGCATGAGGCCTCTTGACCATCCTTTTCTACTGTAGACTCGTTGAGGTCAGGTCTTTACATCCCTTTGTTGCCACTTTCGTGACATGCCAAACATCTCTTTTCCAGGGCTTGTTATTTCAACAAACCACAAAGTTTTGAAAAAAGAAATAACTCAAGAGGTGTTCTGGGACACAGAGTCTGCCGAAATTCAAGATAAACACCAATTTCTACCCACTTCTCAACCATAAGAGTATGGGTTACTAGGATATATTTATCAGGTCGCCTCAACAAAAATATGTACATGCTCACAGATAACATAAATATGAGATATCACCGCCTACTAAGAGAGCTGAATTTGAAATTCAGTCCTATGCTGCATCACTTTCGTTGAAAATTACGTCACCGTTATTCGCCATTTCCGTTATTTTGCCATTACAAATTATAGCAAAATAACGGAAATGGCGAATAACATTGACGTTATTTTTAACGGAAGTGATACAGCATAGGGATTAGCGCTAGACCGAAACCCAAAAGATCTCGACTTTGAATCCCAGTTGATCCAATCATCCCGTCTGCTATGCCAGAAATCTACTTTCAATTTAAATTTGGTTGAGGTAAGTTTGTCGGAACACGCATCAGGCGGTTGTTTTTGGTACTTGTAATAATTATGAAATTAGATAGATTACATTATTGAAAAAGTGTCGTTAAAAAAAAGGAAGGCATTTTGTGTGATTTTTTATTGAAAAATTTTTGTTTCAAAATGGGCCATTTCCAAGATTCAGAAGGGCATAACTCAAAAAGTAGTTTTTTTTTGTTCTTACGAATCATCCAGGTTTTTGGAGAAAATCCCTCAAAAGCAGAGCAAGGGAGATCCGGGACCTACAGCCGTCTGGGTGGAAGCAAATGCTCTAACACCACGACCACTTCACTCTATAATGTATATTATATTGTTACGATTTGAATGCCTGTATTTGAATGTGAAAGTAGTTGTATAGGTAGATGAGATAGTTGTTGAGACAGACAATATTGTATTCACTAGGGCTGGAAAAAAAATATTTTTGATTGTAAATAGAGATACATTCCCGGTTATACTAAACTTATGCCTGTTGTTTTGAAGCTCTTTTTACGAATCTAGGAAAAAAAACTCGGAAAAAAAACCCGGAAAAAATACCCCCAAAAAGAAACGGAAAAAAACCCCGGGAAAACAAACCCGAAAAAATACCCCCGGAAAAAAAAAACGAAAAAAAAAAAACGGAAAAAATACCCCTATTGCGATAACAATGGCCAGTACACACAAAGTAATGAAATTTCAACTGTGTGTAATGTTGAAGAAACTGGACCATATTTGATACATTATACAATACCAATAAAAGTTTTAACGTATCCTGTTCCTCGTCGATGACCAAAAAAGACGATTTTTTATATTTTTATGACTCGATTCTTCCTGAACGAACAAATCTAATGACAGATTCGCCTTTTTTCAAGGCTGTAAAATCTGTGGTTCCACCTCTTTGTATTGTAAAATGAATCAAATATAGTCTAGTTTCTTTAACATGACACACAGTTGATATTTCATTACTTTTTGTATACTGGTCATTGTTATCGCATAAAAGTGTATATTTTCCATTTTTTTCCGGTTTTTTGTTTTTTTTTTTCGGGGGGGTATTTATCTGTTTTTTTCCGGTTTTTTTTCCGGGGGTATTTTTTCCGTTTTTTTTTTCATTTAACTTTTTTATCCTTTTTAGTTTTCTAATTCAGTTGGAATGTCAATGAATATGTTGATCTCTTTACAGGAGGGTTATGCGTGTTGGACTTTTTTAGCTTCTTGATATCGAAGTGGAATGGAATTATTCAATTTTGATTCTGAAAGAAAAACTAGACTACAAAATATATTTGTTTCTTTCTTTAAGAAAATATTTCTTTTTTATGACTCAAAATTGAATATATGAATTGTATACCTTCTGGGTTACTGTTCTACCTGTTCTGGGAGAGGAATATCTCAGATTCTAATAATCATTAAATTGGAATTGAATAGGTAAACCAATAAAACGTGAAATATTTAATTCAGTTCTTATACATCGAGACTACGCTTAATATCTATGAAAACTCTTTTCTTCATAGTTCGACAGTTTGTTAAGAAGTAAGTTTAGAATGTTTACTAAGAAATAAAATGAAAATTGTTTTTTTTTTCCACTCAAATGTCTTCGAGGGATTAGTTCAGTTGGAAAATCGTTGCAAGTGAAATTCATGAATTTGTTAAATATATACCAGGTGAAGGATAGTTACGGTGCAGTTCAACAAAAGTCACCTTCTGTGGAAATTGTGCTGTCTGCTGGGATATCTTGATAGTTAGGAAGGCAAAACAAATCTTTTCTTTGATGTATCTGGTAATGTATCAGCTATTTCTTTCGTTTCTCCAAATTTTTCTGTCTTCTTTCCAAATTTCCTTTATTGGCTTTTTTTTTGTAATTTTCACAGTTCACTATTTTAGACATTTACAATTATCAAAATCACCTTATCCATCAATGATAAATTATCATCCAATTAAATGAAAATAGATTTCATTGACAGGACTAGCTATAACAATTAAAATTGAAGTACAGCAAGGGAACTGGAATATTCTATCAAATGAATAAATATCTTAATAGAAGTTATATTTTCACAATTTTGTTTCTGTCCTTCCAGTCTCTTTATTGAATTTTAATTTTTCAGATTTTTCCGTTTTCTGACTGGCTTCTGGAAATGATTGTTCGGAAAGATCTCTACTGCAAACAAACCGTAGGGTTTGGCTGACCAATTGTGTGACATACATGAAAATAAGCGCCTAGAAGTATTGGTAAAGTATTGAGCATATTTCCATTTACTTTTTGTTTGATAAAAGTTAGAATTTTATATTTTGCATCAAGTACAAACTTCATAATATCATAACAATATATACGAGTAGTCGACGGAGCTAAGATGAGATATATCACAAGATCAGCAATTCATATCACAAATAAGTGGGTACTGCAAGATCCAGTGTTTTTAGGATTAGCTGCACAACAAAAATTTTGACCGTCGTGTCGTCTGAAATGATAATAATTCATCAGAAAATTTACTTGTGATTCAACAATAGTTCCTGGTGGTTGGATGAGTAGATAGGGGCAGATGGTGGAGTGGCCAAAAAGTTCACAAGATCTGACTTTCTTTGACTTTTGTCACTTGAATCCACAAATCTATGCATCTCAGCCGGAATCCAAAGATGACATACGACTACGAATTATTCATCTAGAAATATTAGGTCATGTTCGATAGGCATTTGAAGTAAGTGTATCAAGAGTATAGATGGCAGCTTGAATACCCCATAACGTAATATATTGAAACTATTTCAATCAATCCTATTACGATTTGTTTCTTCTTCAATTGTAACTATTATTATTGAATTAAATAATTGATAACTTCCAAATGATTTACTGTAGATCCCAAGTATACTATATTTTTGGAGTCAACTCACCAGAGATAATCCAAATATTGTGAAAAATTAGGAGGGTGAGCGTGCGAAGTGGGGATGAATGTTATATCGAATACGCCTTGTTTTTCCGGAAAGTAAACTCATCAAATGAAATTAAATATATCTGAAGTTCCATAAAACATATTTTTCCAATTTTATCATTTATTTTTTTTCATTTATGAACAGATTCCGATGAAATTTCGATCAGTGATATTTTGAGGCTTCCTGAATCCAGAGGTGTTGTCAGAATTCCTTTAAATATTGAGAAATTGAGTGTGGATGGTTGATAAAATTTTTTAAATTTTATTTCTCAAGTGATGCTTACATTCCAACGTAATATTGACATAAGCCATTTGAAAATGTCGTCAAACTAGTGTTGTTGCCAGAAACTTTGTCTGAAAAAATTGCCATCAAACCAATAGTTGATCCTGAAAATGAAGTCTCGTTTATGAAATCTGTTGAGAAACATATGTAAATCCTTTATTTTAGTCCATTTGGCTGATTTACAATAATTATTTACAATGAGAATAATAAATATACTCATGGTCTCAGGTTAATATAAAAATGTTCTCACACATAAGGTCTTTGTACCGTTGTCGCAAAAAATATGTATATACACAAATACACCTACAACACCTATACATATACGTCCACCCTACACCTATTTGAATACACACATCTATTTATACAAACACATACGAAAAATAGTGGATGAATACGAAAAATACTGTGAACATATACACATATAAACACCAGTCATAGTTGAATTTTTTTACGAACTAAACGAAATGAAGAAGTAAATATGTTTTATATGGGTGCTTGCAACTCGAATGGGCCACACTGTATATTAAGGACAGGTATTCCTTGAAAACTTCACAGTGAACGTCATCACGCATGAGTTTTTTCAGTCAACAACTTTTCCATCTCTGATACTCTCGCTAAATAAAATTGATGAACTTTCTAACGATTCTTCTTTGAAATGTTTTTGACTGATTTCATCATTGTGATGACAGGAAACTTCCATAAATAATGTGAACTTGCTGTGTTTGCCAGGGATCCTGTTCAGCTTTCGACCAAGATCGTGGAAATCGATGGTTACTCGTTAATTTTTCATTTTCTCATCCAAAACGCTTCCATTATACGCAGTTTTTTCTTTTGCCGCGGGTCTTTCTATTGAAGTCTGTTGTGGAGGATGAGAAGTCGAACGAGCTACGAAAACTCTCTTCCCATGTTTATGAAGGAAATTGATGCACTTTACACTAAGTGGAAAACGCTCCGTAATAATCCCGCTAAATTTATCTTTAGCTGAGTGTCTGATGATGGTTATAGGCCAGGCAGATTAGGAATCGTGTCATAAAAGAACACCAACAGTTTTGTTATTATTATCTCTTCAGTCTATGGAATATTTCCAGAACTTTTTGCATTTCGGCCGATGGCAAGCCCTGCGCCCTGCCCCATAATTATAATAATAATAATAATTTTTTTCTAGAATTGCAAATAATCTGACTATCAACTACAGAATATTAACATACAACTATAATAAAGCCTCATTTTGAGTACTGCCCAACTTTAATACAAAAACAGACTTTCCCAACTTCAAAAACTTCAAAATAGAGGTATGAGAATCATTTTGAGATGCAACCGATATATTTCAATTGATCAAATGTTAAATATGCTGCAGTGGCTGTCAATTTCAAATCGACTGTTTTTTCTAACGATGGTTTTCATATTCAAAATATCGAAAGGACTTACATGAACACCAGACAAGATCAGATGCTTATTTTCATATATACCGGGTGTCAACGAATCTATTAGACAAGTCATAACTTCTAGACCATAAGGTGTATCAAAATGAGATTTGGTATAGGTAAATGGTATGTAAAGATGAGAGTTTTCACCTATTTTTCTCCTATTTGGCTCCGGTTTTGAATTTTTTAATGGAACACCCTGTATATTGTAACATTTTTTGGATTTCTGAGACAATTCTAGATCAGAATGTGACATTTTCGAAAGTTTTTATGTCTACCTAATTTTTTTGGAGTCACTTTTGAAATTACATCTAGGTGGCCATGATCGGAAGTAAACTAATATAAGGACCTCAGATGATATCAGGATATTACAATCGCGAAGTTTTAGTGACTAGTAAGATAGATATGAATAAGACAAGTTGGCAAAATTACATTTTCGTGTCTAACTATTTTTTTTCAAATGGCGACCATTTTTTGACAAGCACTTTCCGAAAAAAGGATATTTTGACGAATCTAACGATACTAATTTATTTGCGATCGGATTACAAATAAGAACTTAAGATAAATAATAAATAAGAAATAAATTAAATGCTTGTCAAAAAATGGTCGCCATTTGAAAAAAAATAGTTAGACACGAAAATGTAATTTTGCCAACTTGTCTTATTCATATCTATCTTACTAGTCACTAAAACTTCGCGATTGTAATATTCTGATATCATCTGAGGTCCTTAGATTAGTTTACTTCCGATCATGGCCACCTAGATGTAATTTCAAAAGTGACTCCAAAAAAATTAGGTAGACCTAAAAACTTTCGAAAATGTCACATTCTGATCTAGAATTGTCTCAGAAATCCAAAAATGTTACAATATACAGGGTGTTCCATTTAAAAATTCAAAACCGGAGCCATTTCCGGTGAAACCGGAAGTGAACGGAAAGTGAAAAATAGGTGAAAAATCTCCTCTTCACATACCATTTACCTATACCAAATCTCATTTTGATACACCTAATGGTCTAGAAGTTATGACTTGTCTAATAGATTCGTTGACACCCGGTATAGAACCCACACTGGTGGTGGTATGAAAAGTTTATTCTTTAAAGGACTACAAGAATTTAATAATTTACCAAATGTTATCAAAGAGATTGGATTACTAAAAGTAAATTGCTAGAATATCTAGAGCGTTGATTGGTTGGAATATGTTTGTTAATATTTGTTTATATTTGTGTTTGTATATATAAGGGATTTGAAAGTAAATTGCTAGAATATCTAGAGCGTTAATGGGTTGGATTATATTTATTTATATTTGTGTATGTATTTATATCTATACTTTTATTTTTGTTATTCTTATTTCTATGTATTTTGTACTAGATAATCTCAGTTACTATGTTATTTCTATTCACATTTGAATATTAACATTCATTTATTTTTTTGAACTATGTAATTATTCATTATTTCTATTGTAAGATTAGGATATATCCTATAGTAACATTAAAACATTTTACAGCAGAAGTAGTAAAAAAAAGGCTCTCTATTGAAATTCAGGGATGAGAATTAAAAATACAGCATTTGATAAACGCAACTTAACTATCATCTACATTTTACTATTAGATTACTTTTCCATTAAATTTTTTGTTGCTCCTAACAAATGGTTGGAATCTTCTGTCCAGTTCTACTAAAAGGAGGGCAATACAATAATTTTGGTCTAAATAATAACCGGACAACCATAATTATCAGTACGGGCAAGTTTCCCCAGTCAACACACATTCCTGCGATATTACACCGCAACACCCCTTAGATATCAAAATCAATAGTAGCCGGATATAGATGTCTCTGCGATGTCATATTGTTGTCATTATTGCGATATCACACTGCGACATCCCTGTGATATCTAAATTAGTGATAGCTGGATTTAGATACCCCTGCGATGTCAAATTGTTACTTGCCATAGACGTCATACTGCGACATCATTTAGACATCAAAATCTATACTTATTTATCTTTGCTACTATATTTTTATTGAGTTATCTCCAGATCAGCACTGGGACTCCAATTATTAGTAATGTTTCATTGCATCGAAATGTGTCGAGAATGTAACGTCATATTCGAACATTAGAAATGGGAAGCATAGTACTGATATTTCGAATATGACGTCACATTTCGATTCTATAAAACATATCTAATCATCAGAGTCCCACTACAGGTGATAATAGTACCGCGTCAATTCAAAATAAACATTTAACATAAATTGAGGATTTGCCTTTCGAGCGTGGTGAAGGACAGATGGCGTCCTTGTGGTCGGCAGTCAAGTGATTGTGTGTGAAAGTTGGCAAGAAGTTGGCAACACAGATCGTAGGCAATGTTGGCCAACCTGAAAGCTGGAAGCGACCGCGTGACCGGCTGTTACCATATTTAGTTCTAGTTCTTTGTTCTATGCATTGATCGAAGATCGAAGCTTTGTTGCTTTGAATGCTTTGCATACCGTTCATGTTCTGATATTTCCAACTGGAGCTGATCACATTTGCGAATTTTTTGTGTCCATAAACGGAGGTTATTGAGATACCAATAGTGCCATAACCAAAAAAATACGACCTGTATATTTTAAATCAGAAAATTTAGAGCTGTTCAATGGTGCCAATTTATACTAAGTATTTCATTACTGTTTGGATTATTTCATGTCCCACTACTATCTGGCATGGTAGCTTTTAGTGGTCTCATATTGTTTTATTGATTTCCAGATGTGGTGATGAGCCTTCACGGAGAGAACAAAAAAAATGTGAAAGCAGCCTGTTCCAACTAGTTCAGGCATGCCAAAAAAGGCTTGACAGGAAAAGAAACCAAAGCAAGTGACTTTTAGTTTTTAATCAATATATTTTTATTTTTTATTTTGTTTATTTTTAATTTTGTACTTTGTTAATGATATGCAAGAATATTTTAATTTTTTGAAGAATTTCTTTAATCCATATTTTAGTTTTTTTTTATATTGAAAATATATTTTGTTTTCCTATTTGTTGCTTATGTCTGGAATATCGCATAGACGTTGACGTCTTTTGAATATAGCAGTGAATAAATCGCTGATATGTCGCTGTGTTACATTATTGATACGTTATTAGGAGGCGTCTCAGAACTACATCGCAAAGACGTCTCAGAATTACATCGCATATACGTCGCCAGCATGCATCATGAGTGTGACAAAAGTGAGTCGCTGGGACGTCTGTGCGAGGTAACAATGCAAGTCGCAGGTCACGAAGTGACATCGCAGCAATATCTTAGAGATGTATCTGTGTTGGCTGGGTCAAGTGTTTTGTAAGTTCAGAACGCTATTTTTTGGAAACTGCTCATCAAAAATAATAAGTCAGGTTATCATTGAAAAGGGAATTGAACGCTCATCACCGCATGATATCCCTCACCTTTTAAGGATCTAAGAGTAACATCTACCCCTCTAGGGGTTGAACTATGAGGGCCACAAATATTCATCGAAAGTGTTTTCCCAATGATAATAAAATTGAACTGTTTTTTTGATTTTTCATATTATTTACTGGAAGAAAGATATGTTTTCAACTTGACACCCTGAACTATATTACAAAGATAAAGTTCAGAAGGCAGAAAATAAAGTGAAAGAAAACTGGGCTATAGTGAACAGTTTGAGAGGCAAATCTAATTCACTACCAAAGCATATCAATGTGAGTTCAGATACCCCTAGACTTCTACTATACAATAACTGAAACACTAACTTCCTCATCCATCAAGCCTACATCAGATCCTATGGAATATTTAAATCGTGTCAACATCCCCAACGACTTTAACATAGAAAATACTGATTTATTTGAGTTGAAAGATACACTACAGGAAATAAGAAACAAATACCACTGGTATAGATGATATATCAGCAAAAATTCTTATTAATAATCTTCCCAACTCTGCCTTACATGTACTAGTCGAAATAATGAATGAATCTTTGGCTCTCGGAGAATTCCCTTCCTGTCTAAAAACAGCCCTTGTTATCCCACTATTCAAAGGCGGTAATCCAGAAGATCCGAGTAATTTTTGACCAATTTCTCTGTTGTCATCAATATCAATGTTAATTGAAAAACTCGTTTAAAAAAGAGTATTACATTTTTTAAGTACCAATGAAATATTAGTTAAAACGCCATTTGGATTTCAGAGTTCTTTTCTTTCCTTGAACATGTTTACACCAATCTCAATAATGGAGAAGCGGTAGATGCAGTTTTCTGCGTCTTTTCTAAAGCTTTCGATTGTGTAAATCATGAAATCCTTCTGAATAAGCTTAGCTATTATGGATTTAGAGGAGTATGTTATAAATGGTTCAGGTCTTATATAAGCGATAGGAAACAATTGGTTAAATCTAATGGAAAGTTATCTGACAGCAAAAACATTTCATGGGACGTCCCACAAGAATCTGTCCTGGGCCCGATACTATTCCTAATATATTTAAATGACCTGGCCCTTATTTCAATTCAAGGAAAATTCACACTATTCGCTGATGATACCACCCTTGTCTGGCATGAAAAGGATAGAAACATTATGAAAGATACTATCATTGAAGACCTGGAAATGGTAAAAAACTGGTCTGATTCAAATTATTTGTGCATCAATACGAACAAAACGAACAAACATATATACAGAAAATAAAAAATACACCAAATTTATAGGAATACTCATAGATAGTAAACTGAAGTTTGATTATCATGTTATTACTCGACATCTATTTCAGTCAGTATTTATTTTACAGAAGCTAGCAATCAGATATTTATGCAAGGTTGGAACGCAAACGTCGTGTAGACCCCTTTTCATAAATGAAAACATTTCAACTCTTCCTTGTATTTTTATTTCAGAATCTGTTTGCCTGACTTACAAAGATACCACACCACTGAAACCCTGAAACAAGCAAGCCATTTTACTCGACAAATTACAGATAGGAAAATACCTCTTCCCATTCCAAAGTCGACCTTGACAAAAGATTCTTCAATTTACGAAATTAAAAAAATATATAATCACTTACCCGCAAAACTAAGAAATGAGACTGATTATTAAAAATTTAGAAATGGTATTAAAGCATATTAAAATTGTGACGAATTTTACAGTGAGACTTTGTTATTTTTTTTTGTTTGATACAGTGTCTGTTTTTTTACATATATGTGTAATATTTTTAAAATTTTATTAACATTTGTGAACTCGAGTGAAAATTGAAAACTGTTTATTTTAAAATCTTTTAGTTTTTTATATTTCACATTATTTCTTCGACAATAAAGTATATTTTTTTCTCTCTCTCTCTTTCTCTCTCTCTCTCTCTCTCTATTGTTGATTTTGAGTTCCACTTAGTTTCTTTATGATGAAACTACACTTCGATTTCATATGGAGCATGTTCATCTCATTCCCACTAAATTAAAAAAATTCAGTTATATAAGTCAAGGGTTATTTCACTTTTCCAAAATGCTTAGTTTAACTGCCTTTATTTTCCTCGAATTTTCTTGGGCCATAATATCGCCAGTAAATTTATCTTTAGCAGAGTATTCGATGAGGAGTTAATTTGAATTTTGTTTAGGAGAGTCTTCGGGAATTTTAATCGACTTTGTTTATTCCTCCATTATTTCAATTAATTTTGCTGAGACGTTGGTTTTGTATTTCAGTCGCGCAATATAAGCAATCTTTAAGAAATCCAATTAGTGTGTTTGTGTGAAAGATGGATTCTGTGCGGATCTTGGGTGGATCTGGAATTCAATCTTTCAGTTTGCCAAAGTGAAAGTGTATCTATCTTTGTGCCTTTCGAGGTTTCGACGGATGAAATAATGCGACGTGATACATTGTGATAATAAATACGGCAGCAACAGAAAATGTCCACTAGGATGCACTAAACGATTATTAATTTTTCAGTACAATGAACCCTTCCGATTAAAAATTGTACGTCTTGTAAATTGAAACAGATTCACAAATAATTTTTTTCGAATACAATAGAAACTTATATCGATAATAGTAATTTCTTTATTTTCTCAAATTAATTTGAACACTAACATTGTAGGAATACAAATAAAAAAAAAGAAAACGCCAGTTAAAAAAAAAGTCAGCATGAAATCACAATGAGTAAAACTATAAATATAAAATGTTTATAGAAAATATACGTAGGTATGTGGAAATATCACATGTGTCACAAAAAATACCAAAACAAATAAATATAAAATGTATATAGAAAATACATGTATATAGAAACACATCACTTACTTGTCACAAACACTACTGAAACAAATATGTATTGATATAACTAACTCTAGTATTTAAAATAAAACATACACGTCACATAAAAAAAAGAAAAGAATTTTATAAAGTTATACAGCTTGCATCCTTGATATTATTTATTTTTTTGATAGATTGGCGTGCGATGTTAACTAGGAAGAAGTACCTACGTGTCGAATATAAGAGTGTTGAAGGTTTATTGACTGCCAGTTTGTTTTTGTTGCAATATACGTAGGTACATGCCTTAAGGATGTATATTCCTGCAGTTGTTAATATTTTCATATTCTGAAGTGCATCCCTAGAATTTCTGAATCCCAAGTTGGAAATGATCCTAATAGCATACTTCTGAATTATGAACACTTTGCTTGCTCGTACCCAGTTCAAAATGCTATCCCTGTGATAATTGAAATTCACATAATAAGGCGTTAGTTATTCTTGACAACACTAATTATAAGGAAGATACGTGAGAGAATAACATCAGGCACTTCTCAGTTTTTTTTTTTAATTATCTATTTGTGGCGTCCATTTTAATCTGTTATCAGAGACAAGACATAACATTTTGATATTTTTGATTGCTGTTGTTGAAGTCAAATCCAAGGAAATTGATCTGGAGGGGTTAATTTTACTCCGAACGACTCCAAATAAATTGTAGTTTCCAGGAAAAAACTCTGGAAGTTTTTTTCTCAACTGCATTTTGTGAATTTTCAGTTGCTGAATCCGATTTTTAACTTTGCCATCTCGTCAGAGGTGAGCTTCAGTAATCACAAAATTCTGCATTTTTTTGCGGTTTTTCAAAGGTTTTAGCTCATAGCTCACGAACGCTGTTTTTTTTTGGTAACGACTATTCTATAAAAAATTAAAATTTCCTACAACTCGAGGCCTTAGTGTCACAAAGGCGTAACTACATTTTTTTGGAAACATTCCGTTAACTTTGAGATATTTTTCATCATTATCAAGTTTTTCAAATATTCGAGATGGTCTCTGAATATCAAGTAGTTATTCATCTGAAAACATTTGTCTTATTCCGAACATTATGGTTGCTATAGATGAATTAGTATATAAAATTCAATTATTTCTGTTTTTCTCGAAATAAATAATCTGTAGTTACGCTTCTGTGACACTAAGTCCTCGAACTAGCATGTATTGCCTTATTCCTAAGAGGTTTCAAACCGCCGCTAGAGCGCTCTAAAAATGGCAACTTTTTTCACAGTGAAATCGCAGTGAATTCCATTCTGAAAGTGCAGTTGGAGTCCTATATCATGAACTTTATATGCTCCCGAATGAAGTAGTATCTAAGTTCAGAACCACAGTGATGCAACGATGTAATAGTGTTTATTTCATTTGTGAAAATATGATATCAATTACTGTTTGAAAAATAAATACCACAAAAAATTGAAAAAAATAATGCCCCGGGTGAGGATCGAACTCACGACCTTAAGATTATGAGACTTACGCGCTGCCTACTGCGCTACCGAGGCATGTATTATAAACAACCAAAACATTGGACAACAACATTAATTTCTGTAGTTCCATTGATCTACGTGGACGTGGACGTGGAGGTGACGTGGACGTGGACGTGGACGTGGACGTGGACGTGGACGTGGACGTGGACGTGGACGTGGACGTGGACGTGGACGTGGACGTGGACGTGGACGTGGACGTGGACGTGGACGTGGACGTAAAGTAGATATAAATGTAAGGAGATCTTATGGTCATCGGAGCAAATGCATGATGAAAAATGCAATGTTGTATCAAATGTTTAACGCTTATATTGCACAGAGTTCTGTGTGATACATCTTCTCTGTTCGTGAATCCGTTAGTACGCCTGATCAACTGCGGAGATTATTTGTGTAAACAGGAAGGATACGCGTGAACAACTCCTTAGTCATGTCATCGGTTTGCAATTATTTAGGACCATCGGAGTCTGAAGCAGCAAAGATTTTCGAGCTTCAGAGTGCACGTCGAATTTCTTCAATTGTGCAAAGCCTTTTGCAGAAAGTTTCGAACAGCGCCAGAGCTGGATTATCTTAATTGAGTGATTGTAGACATCTATAGATGTTCTTCCAGAAGGTGTTCACTTCGGATGCACCGGATGCATGTGAATGGTCTTGGAATGAGTGAGAAGTTTTGACGCGGAATTTCAGATTACTCGAGAAGTTTCTACACTGTCTCACTAGTACCTACCAAGTTACTTGAGAGTGTTGAAGCCAAAACTGTTCGTATCAAGAATATGCTCATGGAAAATTAGACAAAATAATTTCTATATTCATTATTTCACTGATCTTCTTTAATTCCTTACTCGATTTGGATGGTTTCATCAAGTAGTCAAAATTTTGCTCTGGCGTCTGCAATGAAAAATTATTCTAATTTCGGCGATATGTGAAATTTTGTGGTTCCCTAACGAAATTAAGATCACACAAATACGCCTGGCAAATCAGAAATAATCCCCCTCTGCCTCTGACGTACTGCTTCCACGTCCCATAATACTCTATTATGTTTCACGGTCCCGACACGCATCATCAAGTAAGGACAAAACCTCCCTAATCGTATTACGTCGATTTCATCCCCTATCGCCCGATTCTCTCTTTCCTCGCCCCAAACGATGTTGAACTCATGTCAACTCTATCAAATAGAAATGAACAATTTATTTATTGACTTCTACAATGGGTAGTCGTTACAATGATATATTCGATTCGAAATCGAGTTAAGTATACGGTTACACGAGTTAAGGGCTATTCCGAGCAATCAGGGAACTGACTGAGGTACACTTTCTGATGCTTCTAATAGTTACCTGTACAGGGTGTTAGGGGTATGACTGTCATAGTGACTGTGATACTGAACAGATGACTGGGCCACTGGTACCCGTGGACCAACAACTCCAAGGATCTTCATAATTAGATAATGAGTGAATGCAAGGAACAATCAAGCAGACATAAACAATACCCCGAATTTAGTGTTTTTTTGAGGGAGTGTTTTTTCATCCAACTTCTGAAGCTGTGTACTGACACAGATTATTACTTCCTTCGAACACTTTGGGGCCATAGACATAAATGACCACTCTGAGATAATATAAAAGGATAATATAAGTCGGGAATCCATAAAATTCGAATGAGAGGAGACTGCGATGTAAAAAATCATGGACAGACCAGAAGATCTCTATCAACTACCTAGTTGGGAAATCTTTCCGAGAAATATCTTGATGGCAAAGAACAGAACAACTGTGGACACAAGCAATTAGATGGAAGATTGGCGAAGGAGTCCCTTATGCCCAACATCATCAAACGCTTTGGAGATATCTATGTCATGACCATGGTTTCGTCATAGTTTCAACAATGATCATCTGATAAATAACATGTGGTGGCGTGTCCAGCAAACATACTTGTTACATTTACGCAAATGTGACATAAAATTAACGGAATTCATTTATGTAAAATAGTTACGTAAATACTCTTTCACATTTCTAAGATACTTGAAACGCATATTTACGTAAAAATTGTTTGTGAGAATGTCGTAGCAAATACGTGAAATTTTACAATCATTAACAGTATCTGCTGTTTTACTTAAATATTACGTTAAGTTGTTACTTCAATTGAGAATTTAACCTAGGGCATACTCCCTCTGTATCGAATTTTGAATCTATATATAAGTGCATTGTAATTATTATATTCGTCAATATTCCCAAGATTTCGGCCATTGTTTATATTCATTTT
The DNA here is from genome assembly GCA_958502065.1 of Chrysolina americana. Lineage (NCBI taxonomy): Eukaryota > Metazoa > Arthropoda > Insecta > Coleoptera > Chrysomelidae > Chrysolina > Chrysolina americana. Next base: position 12,871,348 of record OY293419.1, on the reverse strand, counting down.
GTTGAATATACAGTAATTATTGATAGTGATGACTAAGAGACTATCATCAGTAGCTAAGCAATCTACACAGTGTAGATTATAGTTATCATAAAAAAAGTGCATATAAAAAGGTTTGAAGCGGGTAGTGTAGTGAAGATATTTGTGCAATTTTTTATAGTTATTATTAATATAAAAGTAACATTACATACATACATCTCATTTGTGTTATGTAATATTTATGCCAGTTTGTTACGTAATATTGAATAATTAAAATAATATAAAATATATGTAAATTAGTTACATCAGTGTTATATAAAAATGAGGTGGTATTTGTGGCGGACATTCAGTCATAACAAGGACGTAAGTTCCACATAACATAGTTACGTAACACGTTATAATAGTTATGTTACATTTATGTCAGTTTCACATAATTGTGTTTGCTGGTGGTCTTGTGCATGGAATCATACATTAAAAAAGGTAGGGTTACCTGTTTCTTAACTTGCACGAGTTTCTGAGAGACTTCTGAGGGTTCAGCCGGTTGACGGATAAAACAATTTTAACAATTATTTTTAATAGTAGGGGAGCCCACAATGCTAAATGTGGATTTACTCGAGCGTCATAGAGACCTATTCGGTTGGAAAGCTTAGATGTTGAGAAGAAAAAAAAGTTTAGTAATGTATACCATTTCATCGGTGGGGAAGGCGGCTATAGATTTTCAAATTTGCAAAAAAAAAACTGTTGCATGGACATACTCGAGCGCGTCAGATTAAGATATATATGGCTCATCTTTATGTCCTAGATGTGCTGTCTTCTAAGCTGACGATTATCTAAAGGGATTCGCCTAATTAAAAAAAAAAAAATATTAGGAAAACGGTTGACCCTAAAGGCCATCTCTGCAACTTCCTGCTAACTCCATACCTAAGCGCTCAACATTTCAGTTATTTTTGTGTCATTATGAGCTCTCTGAGCTCAAAAGTCTGATAGAAGTTTAAACAATTTTTTGAATTTTCAAACCGAATTTTTGGATAAATGAACCCATTTTCACGCGCTTGACAGCATTCGACGCAGTTTTTCAAGCTCCATGAAGAATCTTTAAGTTTGAATTGATCGAACTAGAAATTTCAAAGTGATTCCGAAAAAACACTTTTTTCGGTTTTCTTTCGACAACGATAACTCACGAACGAATTAACCGATTATGACCGGACTGGCGGCGATCGACGTGGTTTTTTGATATCAAGAGCTGATTAGTTTTTGAAATTATCCGATAAAGCCGTTTAAAAGTTATTAAAAAAAAACACATTTGAGAAAAAATAATTTCATAGTTTTTTTGAGATTTTCCAAAATCGACCGGTATGAATCGGTTCAAATTATATAAAAAATCCAAGTTTGACCAAGCCAAATAGATAGAGAAAGAGTGAGAGATAAATAGTAACGCGGAGAGAGGAATATAGGCATTACGCAGCTGCACGCATTAGACTTTATCGAGGAATTCTTGTTATTTCGCCTTGTGGAAATCGTCAGATTATATATTTTTCGTTATCCTTGAATAATTTCCTTCAAAATAAAAGAAAATTTAGCTGCGCTCGAGAATGTTGAGATGACGATTTTTTACAACTTTGTAGCCCTCCTCTCTCTTTACGTCACTCTCAAATTGTCAGATTAGTAGGATATATCCTTTTTAGCATGTAACTAACTCACCCTACCTCAATCTGACGCGCTTGAGAATTTCAGATGATCAGTTTTTTTACTAATCTGATCCTTTATCCTGGACGGCCTTATTTACGAGGTTCATATTTGGTGGAGGAACTTAATCAGGTACAATGTATCCCCCTATATATTAATCCGCCGCGCTTCAGTAAATTCAGAAATCCCCGCTTGGGCTCCCCTGCTATAACATTGCTTGCAATACCCCAATATGATCACTGTAGATATTCAAATTATTATGTTCAAAATGCTGCTCATTATTTTCTTTGCATAATTCTGACTCTTTGAACCGTTGTCCTGTGACCAATTTTTAGTTGATGTTCATAACCTGTATCAAATGAAATGAAAGGTATTAAAAATAATCCAACAGCTGCATTCGACTGCCACATCATGTCTGACCAAGGCCTGAAAGAGTATTCCTACAAGTATTTTGCAATGCTTCCTGTAACAACAAGGGAATTTTGATGAAAACAGGTGACCATCTACATACCTACTAGTTTCATGATTCTGTTGATTGTCCATATTCCATAATCCTGCAATCGATCCCACTGAGAAAGTAGGAACAGAGCCATCTAAAGGAACCACAGAAAGCACTCCGGCTAGAGCTCAGACTTAGTCTGTAGCCAAAGAATATTTCGTCATGTGAAATAATTGAATATTTCAATGCATTCTTGTATTCGACACTGACTGGACGAACCCAAACTCTGTCACCGAGTTGGAACCCGTTTAGTAAAAAGCCCACGTCAAAGCTGCGGAATGTGAGTGTCTCATACAGCTACTTGAGGATAAGCCAATGCCTTCAATGGCTTATCCAGAATACTGACCTTCGCATTTCTCAGGTCAAGCGGGCTGGAGTCGGAAACCGAGGGAGCCATAATGGCCAGTCAGGATGGTGTCTTCAATACCCTCATCTACCGTAGTCGCGTGTGGATATACAGGTCCCTGACACTAGATGCAGAGCGTGTTGTGAGGCAGCCGAAATCATAATGCATTAGCTGTCAGCCTGCCCAGGTTATGCGGTCTCAGCCTATATCCATAGACATGATGCGGCGCTACAAGTACTACCATCTACGACACTCGTACGGTATAGACGAGACACCGGTGTTGCCTTATGTTCCGGGGGATATTGAGTCCATTGTGGCGAATGAGAAGAGCCGAATCTACTGGAACTACTCATTCACCACCCCAGTCAAATACAAGCCAATAAGCCTGATGTAGTCCTCCTCGACCAACAGACTAAGACGATTGCCATCATTGAGTTTCCAGTTCTTGACGGAACGAACTTTGGCAGAAAAGAGGAGGAAAAACAAAGTGAATATCGAGATCTAATCTTTGAAATCCACAGGCTCTATATACCCAAATGATTCTGTTGAAATGGTACTTCACAGTGCTCTCGAATCTAAAATCATACCGACTTGCCGCAGTATGGCAGAAATCTTAGGCATCTGGGATGCTTGGTGATACTTTATTTCTGGTTTGAAGTATGTAGCCTTAAAGGTCATCATTTTGTTTGTATTTGTATCCTTAAATACAAGAAGTACAAAAACATTGGAAGTTTTATTTCTCTTATTTCAAAATGAATAATCCTATATTTTTTCAAATTTCTGTATTGTACTTGCTGAGCTGATCTCAAAGATCTATAGGATTCATAATAATAATAGTAAACGTTCGTAGAGTGTATCCAAAGGCTTGTACGTTTGAAGGATGGCTATAAGCAATATTATATTGCTACAATCTTTGCTAAATAATTGGCCGAGCACACAACTAAAATTGTTTATTTCCAATTTCACTATAAACAAACAACTGCTTCACCTACTAATAAAACACTTAGATCTATCTACAGTTGGATTATTATAACTTAACCCGTGTGTCATCAAGTTATGCATATGAAATAAGTCGAGACGTTTAAGCCAAATGACGTCTAAATGTAGAATGCCGTGGCTTATATCCCGATAAAATTACAACGTGTAGATAATAAGATAGGATAATTAATTACTGAATTAACATTTTCAAATTCATGAAAATGGCGAACCACCGACAATAAGAGTGTTTTTTTAGTTCCAACAGAATGAATACCGTGTGACACACTCATGGGTATACCCTCCTTTTCTCCTTTCCTTTTTTCCTTTATTTTCCAAATATGTCAAAAAGTGCCGTTCAGTGAGCATATTCAATGTTCCAAATTTAAAAAATATTGCTCTCTTACAATTAGCCCAAATTAATTCAATAGCATTAAAGTCTGGGTGATAAAGTGGTAATCTCAATACTTCATGCCCATGTTCTCGTACCAGTTCATCTATAATATATATGTTTTCCTTTCGGTTCATCTTAGCCATTTGCAATAACTCTGGTTTTGTTAATTTCTCGTCAAAATCAATATTATTTTCCTGTAGCCAACAAACAATTTCCGATTTTCTTGAAATTTCACTGTGGTATGGTGCATTGTGCATTATTATCAAAGATGGCTCTTCCAAACTGGGAATTAACTGTGAAGTGATTCACTTGGTGAACATTGTACTATTCATTTGTCCATGATAATCTAGAATCAAAGATTTCGAACAGATCAATAAACTGGCTTCTGGAACAAACCTTTTTGCAGAACCAGCATGCACAACAATAAATTCTTCGGGTTTGCGTACACTTTTGACATGATCATCCTGCCCAGACTTGGTTTTATTTCCTCTAGAATAAATCAATGTTTCATCTAAAAAAAACACTTCTCGTGGATATAAACTTTTTCGGTTTTCTTGTTATTTACGTAAAAAATATGCTCTTTGTGAAACAATATGAGTCTTTTCAATCAAAGCTCTTCGATTATCATCTTTTTTAAATTTAAATCCCAGCTCATTCAGTAAAACATTCAAAGATGATTTGCACATCGAAACAATCTCCTTATTTTTCAGTTCATCGTTCAAGGATTGAAGGGTAACATTTTTTCTGGAAGAAAAAATTCAAATAAATATAGGTACATGTCAACATTCATACGAAGTGAAGTTTCAAATTAAAGAAAACTAGATGTGACAATAAAGTTTGACTTTTCAACTAATATACATAAATCCAAGAAGTTGTGATTGATGAAAATGGGGCGGTTACATTATTTGTTCATAAATTTTTCTCACTAGTCACACATTTTTTGTGCTGCTCACACTTGTTGTTCAAACGACGTCACATTGAAAACAAAAATTGACATGTGCGAGCATTTATCATCGTATCTTCAGAATAATATCGTTAGAATTAATTTCATTTCATACTGTATGCGTTCCACTTTTTTTTAATTTCAAGAGTGTTGAATCACTAAAATGTGGAAAATCATAGATGCATTCACTGAATATATCCAAATACAAAAATATTCATCAGTTGATTATCATTAAGTTCTATAGGTTAATAATTTCCCCTCGTGCCAACTCAAAGACAAGATGAATGTACGCAGAACGAGATTGCGTCATAAGTAATTGCATAATAGCTAATGTTCGTCACACCCCCTCGATTTTCCCCTTGTTATCACAGCAACATTATCCCCAAGGAGCAATATCGCCTGCCGTGTTACACCCCGAATGTAAGTTCGTCAATTGTTATGAGGTTAATCGATTTTATCTTCATCTATGCCACCCTTCATGTAGGGGACGTGAAATAAGTGGATAATTGCACTCTGATATCACAACCTAAACATTAACTTTCATTGTGTTTTTTCTGGACAGTTGGAATTGATATTTGCTCCAATTTGCAGCACTCTTTATAAATTGTGGTTTTGTCGACTCCACATCTGCCTTTCGTTTCTTTTGCTCTTTCGGCTTGTGGACGGTTAATATGGTTTGGTGTCAGGGGTGGTATCACTTCTGGATTCAACTTAGGACGGATCCGATAGTTTATCTGTTGATGTTCTCGTTTTTTTATTCTGTTTAGTATTTTGTTTAGTATAAACCAATATCGTAGCTATTGAGGTGGATTTGTTAATGTTTTCATTCAATAGTCCAGTTGAAATGTTTTTTGTCATTAGTAAAATCAATTCAATTAGCCCTATGCTGTATAACTTCCTTTAAAAATTACGTCAACGATATTCGCCATTTCCGTTATTTTGCTATGATTGGTAATAGCAAAATAACGGAAATGGCGAATAACGGTGACGTTATTTTCAACGAAAGTGATACAGCTAGGGCTGAATATTTAGTTTAGACCGGGTTCCAGCAGTTTCTATACTTTTCAAACCAGAAACTAATGATTTTCCACTTCTATGAACCGTTGAGCTTATACCAATGTTACATGTTCAAAACTCTAGTTTCCACAAATTCAAATTTTGCAGATGACAATAATTGCGGTTTTATGAACCCATAATGTGAGAACATTATTACAGTTTGGGATTAATTTTAGAAACCTATAAAGATTTTCATTAAAGTGAGGATCAAAAGTCTGTCGTTCCCCGAAGATTCTCTATTCTACATGATACAGAAAGATACCGACAACAAAAATGTTCCATTTGCATTTTTAATGGCTCAAGTTTTATTCATAAGTACTGGGTGTCTCAAAAAAGCACAGCGACCTAGTAGTTACTTTGTTTTTTAAATGGTACACCCTGTAAATCAAATCAAATCACTTGATTGATACTGTGGAACATAAGTTATAGGATAAGTCACATTTGCACGTATACAAGGTGTTCCAAATTAAGTCGGCACCATTGCCAACTCCGTTATTATTGATGCTACGAATTCGGTTAAATGGGCAAACTAGTAGCATTTTTAATGGCCTTCTCGATGCCGAAAACAAAAAAACTTCTCAAATATTCTCAAGTATATTATGACAATGTCATAAATTATTGTAACTGTCATCTACTGTTCGAATATTTTTCGAAATGCCGTTTTCCCATCAAGAAAAATGTGATATGTTAGTATCCTACTTGATTTGCCAGAAAAATAGCGTAAGAGCACTCCGACAATCCGACACTACAGCAATTATTTCCCCGATCGTGAATTACCTAATCGGCGTTTTGGTACAAGGAACAATGAAAAAGTTTAAAAAGTTTTTGAGAAGAGGAAAAGTAAAAATCGTTTTGTAATATCTGAAGATACAGATATTGACGTTTTATCCTACTTTGAGGTATATCCAAATAATTCCATCAGAAATTTATCTAGAGAAATAACTGTTCCACTGTCTGGTATTCAACGAATTCTGAAGGAACATAAGATTTCTCCTTATAAGTTAAGACCAGTGCAAACACTAGAACCTGGTGATCCTGAGAGACGATTGGGGTTTTGTCGGAGGTTTATGAGTAAATGCAGACAAGATCCAAACATCTATATGGAGCGATGAGGCAAATTTTTCAAATTGTAGGATGTATAATAGAAAGAATTTTCATTATTGGAGTAGACATAATCCATTTCCAGTCCATCCCCACAATCCGCAATGACGGTTTAGAATTAATGTTTGGTGTGGTCGGTCTATTTGGAGACAGAATTATCGGTCAATTTTACTACCATGGTTATTTGAACAGACCCCGTTGCATTAATTTATTAACAAGAGTGTTGGAAGAGTTTTTCGATGATCTTGATCTGGAGGCTCGTCAGATGATCTATTTTCAGCAGGATGAAGCACCAGCACATAATGTCAGTGGCGTAAAAAGAATGCTGCGAGGCTGTTTTGGAAACAGATGGATTACTACAAATGGTCCTGTTAAGTGGTATATACTAAATTGTATCCTCGTTCACCAGACATGAAACCTCTAGATTTTTATTTTTGTGTATTTCTGAAAAATGAGGTGTACAAAATGAAACATAACAATGTAGATGAAGTGAAAAATTATATTGAAACTATAATTAATAGAATTGATGGTCGAACTGTGTTGAATGCCACACGTAGTGTCAATAGAAGGGCCCAAATATGTGTTCAACAGGAAGGCGGTGTTTTTGAACATTTACTCGATATTTTATAGCGCTTCATCAAATCCGTTTGTTATAAATGTTTCCTATTGATAAACCTGTCTTATTTTCACCTTTACGAAAAAAAGTCAGATGAGATTTGTTGTTGAGAATGTTATTACGAATCGAAATGCATGAAAAAATATAGGGTGTTCCATTGAAAGAAGTATCGTTTTATGAAATATTCTGAAAACGCGACTGTCAATTTTTTTTGTTTTCGGCATCTCGAAGGCCATTAAAAATGCTACTAGTTTGCCCATTCAACCGAAATTGTAGCATCAATAATTACGCAGTTGGCAATGGTGCCCACTTTATTTGGAAAACCTAGTATAAGATAATACTAAAAGTTAAGTTCAAGCTAATAAAGATTGTTATAAGCATACAATATTCCATTAGGACTGAAATACATCAACCTAATTCACATTCAATAAATGAGATGGTGAAATTATATCAAAGATTGAAGAATTGTCGATGTCAATAGTATAAAAATTATGATCTAAAAGAAACCGTTGCGGTGCTATTGAAAAGTTGGATTCTATGAGTACTTTTCAATGATTCAAGCAGTTTTAATCCCAAGTGAGGTGAGTTAGCCGTTATATTATATTAGTAGGGATTTATGTGTTTTCTCGGATAATTACCATTTTTTAATTCTATGTAAAATTTGGAAAAAAATTAATGCATGGTGTTATATTACCGACAGAAATAATTTTGGAATAATGAACACTTGTAAATTATTATTTTGACTACTTTTGCTCGAGTTCAGTAAGAAAATCGTAATAAATGAATTTCCCTTTCCTGTACTGACTTTTTGAAAGCTATCTAATATGTTGCTAACTGCTGATGAGCACCATGAATGTGGACTTACCTCGTAGTACCATATAAATTTATTCAAGTTGTTGGATCCTATGGAAAATTAGAACAAATAAAACCGTAGCAAATGTAACTGAAACATTTCATTGACGAATGACATATAATTTCGAACAAAGTTCGAAAATATGTACCGAAGAGTATCACAAAAATGAAACGAATAAAATCGACAAAGTCGAAATACCTTTCCTCTTCATACGTCTCCACCAACTGGAAAAATGAGGCAAAGATCTGTCAGAAAACAACTACTCCCCTGGCTTATGCCACGACAGACATTGAACTACATCTGACAGATATTTGTGCAATTGAGTATTTTGTATGTAATTGAACAGTAGATTATCCTTCATTTGGCTGGGAATGACCACCTGCAGACATGCAAGTTTCCAAGTTTTGCCTTTCATCTGTGTCAGAGTATAGGTCGAACAACATTATAATTGATATTGTTATTATATGCCATTGAATTATATTCAATTTGATGTAGATTGTAGATTTTGTTGTTTTTGACAATATTAAATTAATCGTAGGAAAACTTTTTGAAGTTTGAAAAGAATAGCTGTCGAAGATTTTCAATACTGTGAAGAGGTAGTACCATAGATTTGATTATTTTTTTCGTATGATTTTCAACCAATCAGAATGTCCAATTTAGTTAAGTTACCTCGTATAATTTCGATAATACCTGATTATACATAGAGTAACTCCACCAATCGAAAATTTTAAAATAATTTCATTTTCATAGTAACCACATCGACATCAATATACAACAAACAGAACTGTCAAATTGTGACGTTTATCAAAAATTGTTCAAAAATGAGTCGATTCGGAGATTTATCATCAAATGCAATAGACGAAAGTATACAAAATACTGAGCCTCATAATACAGTGAAAACAAAAAAGTACGTGTGGAAACAATTTCTTACGTTTTGCAGTGAAAGAAACTATGCGCTAATTGAACCAATTTCCACTGAAATGATAGCGTCCATTTTGAAAGATTGGGCTTTTAATATGCGAAAATGTAATGGAGAAAATTATAAAGAAAATGTGGTTAAACGATGTGGAACATTACGGCAAAACAAGTTCAAGAAAAATATATGAAGGAGTTTAATAGAGTAATTGATCCATTCTCTAGTACCATATTTTTAGCCGCACGAAACGCAAGAAATTCAAAAAGAAGGGAACTTCAAATGTTACCGGACAAGAGAAAGGTTAGTGCATCAGCATTTAAAGATAACGAGTACATAGCAATGATAGAAGCGTGGGATGAAAATACACCGGAAGGATTACAAATAAAAAAATTCTTAATTGCTTCTGTAGAACTTGCGTGGAGAGGAAATGAAGGAGCGTCATGCTTGACTCATTATTTTCAAAAAGAAACTGGAAATGATGATACTCCAACTGGTAGAATACAATATAATCCTATTTTTATCAAAACCACACAGGGAGGAGCAAAACCATGTGCTAATAATAAATGGCTTATACCTAACCATAATGAAGTGAGTCGTTGTCCAGTGAGACTTCTAGATAAGCTAATGATGAAAAGAAGCGAAAACATCGATATTAAAACAGATAGGTTATTTCTGACAGTAAATCCCAACTGTACCTTGGCTGGTACAAAAATATGCCAATTGGAGTGCATGAAATTAGTAAATAGACCAAAAAGTCTGCAGAATTGGCAAATTTGAATATGACAAACAAAAAATTTTCAAATCATTCTCACCGAGCCACTGCTATTTCACAATTGGCAAAAGCAGGTGTATCGGAACAAGAACTTATTAAAATAACAGGACATGGTAATAGCAATTCTATCAAACCCTACCTACAGATAGATAAACAACATCACCAATACATAATAAATAAGATGAGATCCAATTTTTAAAACGCTGCAGGTTCAAGTAATAACACCTCCAGTATTTCCAGCACTTCAATGAGCAGTGGCCACGTCTCCTGCGCCGAAAATAACTCAGTTAAAAAAACGTAGTATATAATAATTGTAACTTTCATTGCACCAATTTGTATTTGAATTAAAAAATTGTTTATATATTTACTTAATTTACTCAAAAAATAATCGTATCGAATACAATACGTACTTCAAAATAAATACGGTTAACATCTCAAACTTCCTGCATAATTACAAATCGTGTCAGTTTGACAGAATAATCCTCCCGCTTCGCGGTCGGATTATTTGAACTGTCAAACTGACATATCGACATATCGATGTATAACCTGATTATTTTGAAGTACTTATAGTATTACTACTGAGTATTTTGAATTCCTTCCCAATCGGTGATAATAAAGGCCACAACTAACAATCAATCAGATGATATCGCATTAGTATCGTGAACATCTGAAAAATATCGCTTTCCCATTTTCGATTCCCATTCAATTAATACGACAAATTTATCTCTAATCGTGTTTTCAGTTGTCGAGTCGATCGTCCGTTGTCGCGGACGCGCTAATAAAGATATTCAATTAATTAAAAGCTAACAAATGCGCCGACAAACGGAGAACAGACTTCGAAATCTCGTCATTAAATAAAGCGGCGAGCAAAGGAAAGATTCTATCGAAGACAGTAAACTAGACGAAATTAACATGTTGGACTTTTAATGTGGAGAAATGTATGAAATTGGGTTTATGCATATTCATAAGGTATGCCGAAAATTCATTGAACATTGTGTAGTGGCTGGGCATTCTTCAGTTTGTTAATTTTTTTATCCATAACAGAATATACATTTCTTTTCAATAATTAGTGTAGAGTTTGTTCAGAAAATACTGCTTATTGTTCAGTTACTAATCAATAGGTATCTGTGAATTCAAAACAAATATTAATTTATAATATAATTCCTAAATTGCTTTGGGAATAGTAATGCAATAACCACCTGACTTTCATATTCACTTATACCCTATTCCAGTGGTGGTTTGATTTCTACAACCATAGAATTATTTCAGAGAATAACTGTGAAAGTATTTCAATGGGCTATCTAAATATTCAGAAAATATGCTATGAAAAAGGAAAAATATTAATATTTGTAACAAGCCTGGAGGCGGGCCTGACCGCTTGCTGTTTTCGGGTCAACCAAAATAATTACGTCACCACGCGTATTAGCAATGAAGAACAATCGAAGTTTGTTCTAAATAACGGTTTAAGCAACCTTTTGTCAAAACTAGAAAAGACAGTCGCGCCGAGAAATCAATTGGTTTCATAAGAACATGCGAACATGAGTTGAGTAGACAATTTACCGTTCAATTTGATATTGACTGAGTTGCATACCCAGCAGTATTATTATTTCGTTTAAAAATTAAATAATATTTCCGGTATGAATGAATTCATTTAAACCATTAGTAGTATTTCCATTACAATAATAATAATAATAATAATACTCCCTCATAAATACTCGTTGAGTGTACCCAAAGGCATAGCCTGTGCGGGTAGAGGACGGCTATTATTATTATTTGCCTTGGTGCTCCGGGGTGACTTACTGATTTTTGGTGGTGTATTCACTTTCCAGCTGTAGGAAAACCCGGAAAAACTTACAGCACCACCTCGAGTGGTCGGTGTGCACTTCAAGCTAGCACCAGACGAGATTGGCATCTAGGCCACTCACAATACACTTGCTTTTCAACAAGGCATGCAGTCGCCTATCGATCCGATATAAAGTAGATGAGAAAAATTCTCTTTTACCTACATCGGGCTCGAACCGACTATCGCTATATGCTGGAGCTTCGAACGGCCTGTGCATTAGACCGCTGATCCACCGACCACCTTAAACAATAAGGGTATTTATTGAGTAAGTACTTCTACAAACTTCAGAGGGCAATTCTTTGAATAACTTCAAGATGAAAAGTTCACACAAATGTTTGCTCTAAATTTGTATTTTTTATGAAAATCTTATCTAATGTAGTAAATTTAATAGTTGAAATATTCATAATCAAAACTATAGTTGAATTGAATTGAATTGGAATGATTCCTGCTGTTTTCTCTGGAGTTTATCTTTTACATAAAATGGTTCCTAATGAATCTGGTGAACACCAAGAGTGAAATATCTTATCTAGGCCTACATTTTCCAGGTGAAGTAAGAGATTGCTTCATTAGAGAAAATGAACTTCGCCATTTATTTTACAATTCTTTCAAAAATATTATTAAGTTTTATGCACTTTATGTGGAAAATAATAAAGACGTATTATTAATCAGTTGTATCCGCTGTTGATTCAAGAATATCTTTCTCCCATTGTTCAAACGGCTAAAAATGACTGAGCGGATGGATAATGGAATTCCGAAGTGGCCACATTAAGAGTATATTTCAATTTCTTTCTGAAACGGTTAATGTGTCACATATGTTTACAATAAGGGCAAATTTTATACATAGAAATCATTCATATTTGTGAACTAACACAACCTAGATGAGTAATAGTCAATTAGTACTGAGGGTAACATATTTTCGTAATGTAATATTTTGTCGCAATTTTTTAAGGATACATTAAGCATGGCATGTTGATTTCCGTCGGGTATATTCATGGCAACAAAAACCCAAAAATACTGTCTTATATGAAATACATAAGAATAAGAAGGCATTTGAAACGTTCATTGCAGCTTGTTGAAAGCATGTAAAAACGAAAGTATTTCCATCGCCGAACGGAGATTCTTCGTTGTCGATATAGTCTGGTCAGTACGGCAACGCTTCATTTGATATTTCACAGAGCAACAACAACACATTTCTGTTTGTATTCGTATTTGGCTTATTGGAGTGTTTTTTCGTGAATAAATGGCAAATTCTGAGTTGATTTGTGTAAATTATCGTTAGTTTTTATTATTAAGCAATGGTGAAGCATTGTAAAATGTGTAAAAGACCATTTGAAGCTGGAAATGAAGATATGTCATTTTATAGGTAAGCTACAATCAGTGTCGTAACTATCGAGAAAGGGGAACCGAAATGAAAAAGAGTTAAATTAATGAATTATGAAAAAACATGTCAATTAGAGGATTGCCTGTTAAAATCATGTGAAGATTCTTCCATCATAATTACAGGTTTCCATTCCATATTGGGTTTCCATTATTTCTATTTTATTAAACCTCAATATTTCTGTGAACAACACACGACACTGCCGGTGAGGGAAGATGTCCCTTACAAACAAATTTAAAGGCGTAAGCGGCGAGTTACTCATCTAGGTTGTGTTATTTGATCGGAGAACTATATCAAAAAATAAAGCAATTCAAGAAGTCATGGGTGACTATCGAAAATCTCATTCATAGTTTGCTTCCAACACCTAAACATTCTTATTCTGTCTGGAAGGTACTATCAGGCACCAAAGATGAAGATGATTTCACGGATTCGTTTAGCTGTGAGATGCTCTCTTCCATTCTGAGTCATTCTGATGAAAATGTCTTGTATTATCGAGATTTGTGAGGAACAAGTCATACAGGGCGTTCCAACGAAAACTTGACCTCCCTCTGTAAGTCAGAAACAGACGGAAGATAAGAAACTCCAAAGAATAGGTCAATTTGTGTTTGAGGAGTCCAATTTTGATTCATACCCGAAACTTCATCACCTTGCGATCAGCAGCCACCCCCCATATTTTTTTCAATGGCATGTGGGGTCGATTGATACGTCATTCGTCCCTCTATCACCTCTGTGATTTTTTTTATCGGTTGATTCTTTATCGAGAAATTCAATGTTGAAAGATTTATTTAAGAAAAGACTGACACATCGCTGTCGTTTCTTTTATTGAGGAAATCAACAACAAACAATATTATTGGTAACAAAACTAGCCGACTTTCAAAACCTTTCCTCACATTATTGAAGATGTCCGAGGTCAACAATCAGCATTCCTGGACAATTCTCTGTGCAGTTCTTCTAGATTTGTAGGCTCAACTTTATGTGGGGACTCCAGGTGTCTCTACAGAAAAAAATTCAACGGTGTGACATCAGGTGATCTAGCTGGCCACTCCACTGGACCCCTTCTGCCGATCCAACGCATTGGAAAACGTTCGTCCTCATTGTCATTATTTTCCAAGATTTGCGTAATCATAGGATCTTCACATTCTTGTACTAATCTGAGTATGATATCCACAGAGATTATACCTTCAATGAAGGATAGTCCAACAATATGATCACCAAGAATTCCGGATCAAACAATCAATTTTTGTGGAGTTTGTGAATGTGTTTCCAACACAAAATGAGAATTCACATCGCTCCAGTAATGACAATTATTTCTATTTATATACTTCACCATTATTGGTCAATTTCGCAGTGAACTCTTCACAAAACTGAGGTCGGCGATCAGGATCATCTTCGATTATTTCGTGAGCTAGCCTTATTTTGAAAGGATTGAATTTGTGGGCTTTTAAAATTCGAAAAACACTAGTAGATGATACACCAGACGCTGTAGCTACTTGTCTGATAGATTGTCAATTATCCATACACACATGTCCTGAAACTGCAATTTCAACTGCTTCATTTCTGACAGGACGAAATACTTCAGGTTTTCTGTTGCGAACAGAACCCGAAGTTTCAAATTTATCCATTGACTGTTTGACATATTGATGGCTCACGTTGTGGTCTGGATGTTTCGTGTTAAAAATTCTTGCAGCAGCTTTAGCTTATTCATTATTCCGATAGTAGGATGCAACAATTTCTATTCTCCCTTCAGTAGAAAACACCATGTTGAAATACAGTAAACACAGGTGAATAAATTATAATTCGCGATGAAGTGACAGTGGCCAACCATATATTTTTTGTTTTGCGGTAATTGAAAGTGCATGGCCAACTATCAGGTACTTTTTGTTTTGCGATTAGCTCCAACAGAAATTACAATTGCAGCAAGAACTGAGACTGTCATCCTTATCGAAACGTTCACAGAATGGCCACTCATTATGGGATTTCAAAGACTATTTCAGTTTCTCCACGTTAGAAAAAAATTCCACATTCACTAATTATTAATTTTCCCAGTTTGCATGTAGCAAAGCTGTGACAGAAGATTGTTCGGAAATGCCGATGGCTGAACCAGGACATCTTGAATACTGATGTGAGGAAAGGTTTCGAAAGTCGAGTGTATTATTATATGGAACTAGGTATGGAGGTCATTTTATGCAAACTATCCGTTAATTTTGTTCCGATTAATATATTTTGTTGTTGATTTCCTCAATAAATGAAACGACAGCGATTTCTCAGTGTTTACTTAAATAAAACGTTCAACATCAAATTTCTCGATAACGAATGAACCAATTGAAAAAAATACTGAGGTGGTAGAGAGAGAGGAGACCTTTCCAATGACGTACCAATGGAGGGGTGGCTGCTGACCGCAAGGTGATGAAGCTTCGGGTATAAATTTCATATCAAAATTGGACAAAATTTTCATCATGAAAAATATTTAAATATTTCTCATGTGGAACTAGAGTACTTGACGAAAGGCAATAAATTTCAAAACAAAATTTGATTATAAAAATAATCCAGCCTTTCGCAAATTTTCCTATACAATAGGATTGTCGGCAAACATCGAACAGAAATAATTCGAAAGCCCCATACGACCGCCGAATCACGTCTACTCAACGCCTGGCAAAGTTTTCCTACAAGGATATACTTTGCAATCTTCCTGTAACAACCACCAACTGGCAATCGAAAACATGTGACATTTGCAGACCGGTTTCGCGATTCAACTCGCTCATCAGTACAGACTCGGCCACAATATGTAATTGATATCCAATCGGTTTTGTTAACAGGCACTACGATATCTCCGGCACCCACTAGGAAAGTGAACAGCAGAGCCATCTGTAGAAACCACAGAAAGATTCCGACCAGTACCACGACTTTGTTTGAGTCGAATATCTAAATTTTCATCATGAAAAATATTTAAATATTTCTCATGTGGAACTAGAGTACTTGACGAAAGGCAATAAATTTCAAAACAAAATTGTGCCTGTTAACAAAACCGATTGGAAATCAATTACATATTGTGGCCGAGTCTGTACTGATGAGCGAGTTGAATCGCGAAACGGGTCTGCAGATGTCACATGTTTTCAATTGCCAGTTGGTGGTTGTTACAGGAAGATTGCAAAGTATATCCTTGTAGGAAAACTTTGCCAGGCGTTGAGTAGACGTGATTCGGCGGTCGTATGGGGCTTTCGAATTATTTCTGTTCTACGTTTGCCGACAATCCTATTGTATAGGAAAATTTGCGAAAGGCTGGATTATTTTTATAATAAAAAAAAAAATTTTTTTCAAAATTGGACCCCTTAGAAACACAAATTGACGTGTTCTTTGGAATTTTCGATCTCCTATCAGTTACTGACTTACACGGGAAGTAAAATTTTCATTGGAACGCCCTGTATATCATACGAAAATTAATAGTGATCATTGTTGTTAACTTTGATCTTTCCGTTCTCCCATTTACAGCTCGCTGAGCCTAATTATGACCATTACATAGCACAAATTCCATATTATTGGACACACGGTATATTCAGAATTAGTTATTTCGATCTATTTTCAAAACGTACCCATAATATAACGTTTTTATAAATAAACATTATTGTAAAGTAATTTCTTAGCATAAATAGATCTTGGAATTTGTATCTCAATTCATGACCAGTGTGGGCAGTGTATTGAAAATTATGGATGGCGCGATGCCTGATATAACATAGAATGACTACTTGTCGGTCTGGTACTGGATGCCGAATATCTTAATTCAGTCCCTGCCCGAAATGAGAGCTCTCCGATTGATAAGTAAATATCGCAAAAATGGGAAAAATCCATTTTTGAAGCTTAATGTTTCGAAAAGGGTCCATATTTGAGCTTTGTGACTATGGACACTTTTGATCAGCACATCAGGAACTATAACGTATCAAAAATTCAACCAGATTCACAGAAAGTCCTTTCTTTGAATAAGTTTGCTTCTCCAGATTTAAGGACCGACTATTCATCAGGAGAAACTTTTTGTTGAATCGACAAACTAACGCCTCCATCACAGAAACTAACTAGATCACGGCTAAGACAGTTAGTTGCGAGCAATCCTCGGCCCATTGCCATTTTCTTCAATTCCCCCCCTCCTTCTCGTCGCTCACGCATTACCGGGCATTGAGCGCTAATTGCCCCCGCGCTAATTGCCTCCACGACAAGGATCCAGGCCTGCCAATAGTCGAGCGGGGGTGGGCCATAAAGAGAGTCGCGTTTATGATAATCCGCGACCATGTTGGTCCCTACGCGGCGATATCGATTACTGAAAGAGGGGTTGCTAAGAGACGTGGTTGCTAGGTGACGGCGACACGCCAGCATCCCGCTGTGTATGCAGATCTAGGCGCAGTTGCCGATTGCACAATTATTTGGCTGGTTTCAATCGGAACTTTTATCGACGTCGAGAGTACCCCAAGGCAGTGATCTGGGACCAGTCATTGTATTTCTTTTATTTTTCTGGCGAAATACGCACAATCTACCTACTCCAAGTGTTTGATCTTTGTGGATGGTATGTTACGGTTCAAAATCAAATTATAATATCTATGTGCAGATGTGACTATCTGTTACCATTTATAGTGTGAAATATCGACCATTGTCTTGAATTATGCTTCTTGTTATTGGTATATTGGTTTATGAATTTGTTCTGAATGTTTTTCGGGAGTAATTACACAAGTGCTTCAAAATTACCGATAATTTCCCATGAAAGCAGGTTGTCTAAAAACTAAATACTGCATGCAGTTTTTTTTACTGACAACATGCTTGAATGGAAAATTATCAGGTTTATTTTGATGCACGAGTGTAATTCGGTAGAATATTTCCGGAGTCATTAATGAAATCCATAAACTGTTTCCATATATATTGATGGCTCAACATTGTATTTTTTGGTTTGCTCTTGGTGATTTTTTCTTGAATTACAGTTATCGAATCATTCCCGAAACGTGACATTTCAACGACGTTTAAAATTCAGTATTTATGCCTGTCAAGATGACAAATGTACATTTTAACAATCGTTACTATAGATACACGGACCGACCGGGTAATTTTCGATACCTACCGGATAATTTTCAGCCAGAAAATGTCCCGCCGGGAATTTTTCAAAATTGATCAAAAATGTCCCGCTTCATATATGGGATTTTTAACATACGATGGAAATATTCATTCTATTTACCTTTCATTATTAGCTTACCCAGATTTCGATTCATAATTGTTTCAGTCATTTCATCATTCCTTGTTATTGTTGCGAAGAATTTGGAGGTTACCTGAGATCTGACGTTTAATTAATTTCACTTTAGGTCCTTTCGTCTTCTACGGGGTTAAGTGTATGTAGAGCCGTGTCGTGTAATCTGCACCTTGTCTAATAGTGTCACACTTTCGTGCAAATGAAAGCACCTTATTTTGAAGATCTCTGTCCTTGTTCTGAGGTTCACGTTCACATGATTGATTTGATTTATAACCGACCTTCTGATTCTCACCAACAATAAATAATTGTTTATTGCTTTAATTTTAATAAAATTATTCGAAAATATTTTCTGTCAATGGTTGACACTTGACAAATCGTCTTTGAGTGGAAGAAAAATGAACGACTTCTAGTTTGGTCTTCGACTGGCTCTCTTCCGTGTGCGGCGTTCTTGAGGGCAGGTGTGTGACGATACTCATGTAATCAATTTTCGATACGATATCACTTATTGGTGGATTTAATTGATTCTACATGGTTGAATAATCTTCGGTGATATTTGTGGACTCGAGTAGTCGTATTTGTATTGGATAAATCACGAAGAGTACCTGTAATGGGGATTTTAAATTGATGTCGCCCACCGTCATTTTGAAGCCCTGAACCTAGACCACCTTTGATTTTGTCGCTGCCTTTTTGGAAGTGTTTCTCCATTTCCGCCATTTCCGCGGTGGTGTGCGGGTTGAGTCCTCGCCTCATAAACCAGAGAGCGTGAGTTCAAATCTCAGCATTGCCACCTCTCTCGTGCATGGCATCACACGTATTAAAAGGTAAAAGGGCTACGTCTTCCCCTAGCTCGCCCAAGTCTCTGACTTTTGAGGGTTGCACGTAGGGGTGCAACCGGTTGACGGACATAACAATATAACAAAAAAAATATAACAATTTCCACCCGTTAACCAGAAGTATTCCGTTTCACCGATCTGCGATCAAATAGAACTGACTTGAGACAACAGTGTTGGATCTTCCAGTTGTACAGAGATATTTGCTTGTCCGTCTAGTCTCCATTCACTTCAGGACGATGTTCTTGGAGGAATAAGCAGGCCCAGGCATCAGTACTTCAATGTAGCCTCAGATGGGACGAAAGTGCTGGACTTTCCAGTTGTATCAAGGCCATCGGCACTCTGAGTGACTCAGCATAGACTGGTGTAACTATAACTATTTGACGGTTCAACTTTTCATAACATCTCTTTCAAATTTACACTCTCTCTTGGCCTAAGTTCAGTTTTAAAACATTATCTATTCATGTACTATTTCATCATATTGGGTGTGATACTGGGGAAAGCACATAGAGAAGATTTATATATCTATTTTTGTTAATAATATTCCAAATTTACGAAACCTCACTTGACCTAAAGTCCTTTGTAATATTAATGTAATGTAATATTTCATAATTTTGTGGGTGTACTTCAGGAAAACTTTCACTTGATATTATTATTATTGAAACTAATGGTATTTGGTGAAAGGTTTGTTAATATTATTTCTTCTTTTTTTATAAAGAAGCGTAGCAGGTACGGAGTGGTTCGAAAAGGAAGTTAACTCAGAGTTACAAAACGATATTATACAAATTTGTCAATTATTGTGCTTAGGCAACAATTTCGTGTTGACTAAATCGACGCTAATATCATGTGAAATACTCTGAAAACAACCACCTCTACAATGCACCATTTATATTTGATTGGAGTATTTCATAAAATTCAAATTATGATCACAGTAAACAAATATCAGCATGACAAAAAAAATGAGAGAAGCACAAAAAAAGGAAAAACATATTCCCAAATAACTAACCTATGGAGATGGGAACAAAAAAGAATTGCCTAATTTGACAAGATGTACCATTTTGATAGATTGGCGATTGGGTCATAATTGAAAAACTAATATAAGTACTGTAGGAACATCCCTGTGCACTTGTACATATTTTCAAGAACAGCATACAAGAAACACGAACCCATCTATGAGAAAAGCATATTTTCCTTAATTCTTGGCGAATGCACATAGTTTCCAGGCAGTAGTGATATAAAACTCAATTGCGATGTAATAATAGTATATTATACAACGAGCGGTAATGTAGGTCATAACTCACCCAGATGAAGTTTGCGGCACGAGCCGCAGGCGAGTGTTGTAATTCATCAAGTGAGTTATGACCATTACCGCAAGTAGAATACTATATTTTATCTACGACTATAACAATAAATACTAAGATACAAGTACAGAGAAAGAACTGTATTCACAAATCTTAATAGTTACCTATAACAATGCTATAAAAATGTTAATTGTAATTACTCATTTTGTTTATTAATAAAATCAACTGTAAAGTTTGAACAACCAGTAAACTGAATATGTGGGACTGAATTATGCAAGTATAGTATCATTAGCTACTCATCGTCAGTTTACGGAGTTTCCTAGGCAATTCGCACTCTGAAACCCCGCGAACCGACGATGAGCCACTATCTACAATTTCCGAACTCAAGTATATCTGAATTAATCTTTTTCAGTAGAAAATTCACAATATTATTAATTTAATTTGAAATCGTCAAAATTTTTAAAGTGACATTACTCCCCTCAATATCAATAGGTAATAGACTGTTCCATTTCGACCAACCGGCTTGTACAGAAGTACAAGCCACCTCTTGATATTCGGTTCGTAAATAATTCCAAGAATGTTTTCACTTATAATATCGCTAGTGCTTGAATTATTGCCGGAAATTTTTCGAGTACATGAATTTTTTGAAAGTTACACGCGTCGCGAAAATTACACTAGATTCGGTAAGAAAATTTCACACCAAGAACTATGGGAAGCCCAACGTTGCTTGACCTCATATATCGGTGACCCGGACACGTCAAATATTTGACAGAAAAATTTCCATTTACATTAATTTCGCCGAGGGTCCCTGGGAGGATAAAAATTTCCGAAAGATTTTTGGGTTGCCATAGCATCTAAACAAGAACGAATTTTTTGATTGGCTAAAAGAGTGAGGTGTGAAATTTTTCGATTTATTAGCGTGAGTTATAGCAGTGAGTAATTATAACTCACGCTGTTTGTTCATAGACACTATTAATTGCTCAAAGGCAGTTGAATAATTAATATATAACTCAATAGGAGTAGATAAAATTACTGTTTTGTGAGATCCGAACTGGAGTTTGTGTTAAAATTGTTATCCGTCAATCGGCTGCAAGTCAGAGATATTTTTCATTTATTTTATTATTATTTTCTGCCTATATAAACAATTCTTTTTTACTTTTTAGTTCAATGTATTATAAAAGCGTGTTTTTTAGTTTTTTAAAACTATACTTATTTTTTATATTCATTGCTAACATAATACTCCCTATTATTATCCATTGCAATTGTTAAATAAAATAAATATTTCGACAAATTAGGAGTGGAAAATATGAGGCAAATGTCTAAGAGAAAATAACTACTTCCCTCTACGAACAAATGTCAAACTTATTCGTGCTGTATATGATTCCTGAATTATTGTGATATCATTATTATTATGTTATTCACTGATTCGTTATGAGATCGTGATTCACTGGTCTAGTGGGTCAAAATTAGGACCAAAATTTCTTCGACTAACTATTCACTTTTGTACATTATATAAAATGAAGTGTGGTATGAAATATTAAACATAAAAAATTGAAGGTGGGGTACCAAAACGGTTCAATTTTTGAATTACTCCTATTTATCTTACAGTTCATACTTCAGTCAACTTATGGCACATACTAGATGTGTTTTTTTCGATGACGATATAGTATGCTCTGGAAAATTATTATCATTATTACCTTTATCGTTATAGTGATAATAATTATCAAGCTCACATTAATGCTCCGGAGACTGATGTCCACCTGCAGTAACACAAGGGGCATGGGGTCGTCTTCAAGAATATTAAAAATCTTGACTAATCCAAAAAAATTTATTTTCATTTCCTCAGGTCAAGAGGTCTGTAGCCGGAAACCGAGGGATTTATAATTGACCCACCAGGATGATGTCTACACCACCTTGGTCTACCGTAGTCACGTGATGGGTTTAGTGGTCCCAAACCATTATGCATTTGCTGTGAGCCACAGGCATAACGCGATGCTACGAGTGTTGTACTACCATTTACGAGACTCGTACGGTGTAGACGAGACACAGGTGTTTCCTTATGCTCTGGAATCGCTCATTCTCTCAGGCAAATGATGTAGTTCTTAGTTCTCCTTGACCATCAAAGTAGGACGATGTTCGCCAGAGTTATCAGCTCCTGATAAGGCTGATAAAGTTATGAAATGTTCCAGAATACTATTTAAAAGCCAGTAAACACTGATGGATGAAAATTCTCTCTAAAAGAGCAGTAATGTATGCTGGCTGTGATATATACCCACGGTACCTTAAATTTAATGATTTTTTTCTGTAAGATACGAGGAACGATTGAAACAAACGCATTGTGAAATATTGTAAGGGCATGCAATTTTCTACGATTCTCCATTGAATCAATTCATAAGAAATTGGTTCACGACGACGAATCCCATGTATGGATTTCAAACTACATTATTTTACACGATTTACTTGGTCAAAACAAGAACAGTATACAGCATCTGAAAAATCGAAGTGCTTCAGTATCAAAAAGTTATTGAATTGAATTTTTTGCAAAACTGACAGAGTGACGGTAAGGATATAATGTTTCAGAATTTGCACAAGCCCGTTGTATACATTCATTAAAATGTGGTTTCAACCTCAAGGCTTTATATCAAAAAACAAACCTAAATTTCGACATGATTCTTAATAAGGTACGATGTCCGTACCAATTCTAATTTCAATGCTCTGTTCTATAAATCTATTTTAACCGAATATTCAGAGATTTGAATTTGATGGATTTTTTGATGAATTGTGTTCCACCAAATTTTCTATGAATCGGTGCAAATCCTCATTAATTTTTTCATAAAACATTTTTACTTCACTTGGGTGAAATGACGCATATTGTTGTGTATCATTTGCAAATAATTGCAGTAATAATTTTGCTGTTGTGAATAGAAAACAGAAGTGGTCCTAAAGTTGAGCCTTGCGGGACGACAAGAATCTTTGCAACAAGTGACACCCCTATTCTTGTTTCAACATATTGTAGTCTATCATTGAAGTAGTTCTCTTTGAGTGCTACAGCCACAGGGTCAAAACTAATGTGATTTAGAATTGATAGAAGCAGATTTTTTACTTATTGTATCGAGTGCTTCGCTATAATCGATTAAAACTAATGCTGTAGTTTTACTCCTCTGATAATTTCAAACTGACTAAAACAAGACTTTTTTCTACTAGTATTCAAGGTGCCCTGAAAGTGGTATTCGTTTTATGTCTTATAGCAATATTTGCTTGTTTTTTATTGTTTGTGAAATTTCCAATTGATATCATTTTCATTTTCTGTAATTTTTATAGTCTTTTTTTTATAGATGAGCCAACGTGACTTTTTATGTATTGTTTCTATTACAACTATACTGTCGTCCTAAGCCCAAAGGGCGTAACTCAAGAATTACTAAAGTTGTGCATGAGATATTAAGCATTTTGTACTAATTAAGTCAGCACAAATTTGTTTAAAAGGAAACGATCTTTTATCGGGAAGTATATTCTCTATCGGATGAGATGATATAAAGATATTTGAAGCTTATTAGTTCTAAGACCCATTTAAGAGAGTGAAATCGAAAATATGTGAAAACTGAGATACGTCCTTTGAGCTTAGGATGGCAGTATATATAGAAAGATCGTTATTATGGTCGTATATCTATATAAAAAAGTGCTTTGACAGTAAATATATAAGCGAAGTGGTCGTAGTGTTAGAGCGTTTGCTTACCACCCAGGCGGCCTGCGTTCGATTTCCACCGCCTGCCACTGAGCTGAAGTGGTTCGGAATCCACTTTCACGTGAATTGCAGGTCCTGAATCTCCCTTGACCGCAGAAGCTCTGGTTTTGATGGATTTTCTACGAAAACAAAA
The DNA here is from genome assembly GCA_958502065.1 of Chrysolina americana. Classification (NCBI taxonomy): domain Eukaryota; kingdom Metazoa; phylum Arthropoda; class Insecta; order Coleoptera; family Chrysomelidae; genus Chrysolina; species Chrysolina americana. Next base: position 12,846,764 of record OY293419.1, on the reverse strand, counting down.
TTTAAAAAACTAAAGCTAAAAATAAAGTTTAAAATCTATAAAATATCAGTCAACAAACAAAATTTGTTATTATATGCAGTAAACAGATATAGAATAAAACTAAATATTTGACATAAAGTTCTGAATTATGCTAGGACTGTAAAAATTAACAGAAAAACAAATTAAGTTATGACGAGTTTAAAGGTCAATTGTGAAAAATCGGTTGCCAGGAACTCTTCAAAATCATAAAATTCGTTTCCATCCAAGAACCCCTTACCTAATGAGTGATTTAAATTGTACTTCCTCGATAAATTAGACAATAATGTAATAATAATAGTTATGCAAATTAAACACACGTACCTCCTAAAAAACACTACAATCAGGGTCAATGATAATAATGCTATTTTCTTTCTCAAAACTGTTAATCTCAGATATACTGACTACTCAACTTGGCAACAGCGTACGAGTAGGCTCATTCGAATTCCATGGTTTAATAGATATTGCAGTTTAATGTCATGTGCTCACTTAGCAGATGGCATTAAATGGCAATGATTTCATTGAGAATGCTTAGAGATTTGGAATATAAGTGAAATTACTATCTGAGTGGAACCAGTAGAGCCATTAGAGAATAAGCCTCTTTGAGAGATACAAGTATTCTCCACATATATTTCAAGGTGGAATATGTGACTATGCTCAATGAATGGCTACCGAATGAATGATTAAGAATGACAGAAAATTAAAATTGAATAAAAATATTCCAGCCTTTCGCTCAACAATAGGATTGTCGTCGAACAGAAGATAATTCAACAGCCCCCTACGACTGCCGAATCACTGGCAAAGTTTTTCTACAAGTATATACTTTCCAATACCTCCGGTAACAACAACCAAATGTTTATCGACTATATACTTAGTAGTTTCACGGTTCACCCGATCATCAATGCAGACCCGGTCACAACTTGCAATTGATCCCCAATTGGTAGAGTGTTTGGTTTTCATTTATGTATTTTGGATTTTCTGAACAAATGAAAAATACTTCGTTTCCTTCGTATCATCGTTAGATGTTACCTCACTTTTAACAAATATGCCTTTATACCCTCTGATAAACATTCTACAACAAAAATGGTTTCTAATGAATAACATACACTGCTCATCCAAATGGAGTTCTTGTAGATATTCAACTCATATCGAGAGTAATTATTTTGATTTCGATGGAGTTTTTTATCAACAAATAACTGGTCTAGAAATAGACAATTTTATGTCTCTGGGCCGCAGTGGTCATGATGGTAGAGCGCTAGTCTATCAATCAGAGGGACGTGGGTTCGATTCCCAGCATGGTCACTGGTCTCGTGCTAGGAATCGCATGTTAAAAGGTAAGACCTCGTTAATCCTTAGCTCGCACAAGTTTCGACTTCTGAGGGTTGTCGTTCGTAGGGGGGTGACAGCTGGTTAACGGAAAAAACAATTTAAACAAAAAAAAATTGCTCACATTCAGTTACGTAATATTCACAAGAAAATTTTCTATTCCAGATTTTCTTATATAAGAGATATACTCCATACAAAACTCTAATTAACAAATGAACTGTAACAACATGATACTATTTACTATTTTGAGACACTTTGGTTATCAGGACCTCCTGATAAACTGGTATCATAACCAATTTTTTCAGACAGATACCTCAACTTTAATTCCCATCATCCTGAAACAAAAATTGAATATCAAACATCGTTGAATGAAATAAAATTGTAGCCCTGTTTCCATTTGAAACAATTGAAATATTATTGAATAAAAACTGAATATTCAAACAGATTGATTAGCAGAATTCAAAATAAATTTGTTATCAATATTATAGATTTTAGGGGGGTCGTTCAGGCTTTGCATCCTCACAAGCACCTCGACCTGCAAGGTCTTTCTTGCATAACCCTTTATCTATTCAAAACCCGGGATTCGGAGACTTCGTGCGAAGAAAATATCGAGAATAAAAACGGGAATAAAAAAACACTGATTTTTATACATTTATGAATAATCTGCATTTCGTACTTCTTTCTTCAACAGCTGTTTCAATCGTAGATATAATTTGATGGTCTTGTTATGTTTTTATCTGCTACCTAACAAAGTTCAGTGGTCGTTTCTGGAGAACTGAGTGTAGCAAATTGAATTGTTTATTAATTATTCTTCTTCTGTTTACAAATTTGAAATTTCCACATTGGTATCTTACAGTGCTCTGAAAATGTGTTTTCTACAATTAAAGTCCTCAAAGTCAGCAAAGATCGTATCATTATAAAAATAAGTTTTTTCTACTCATGTATTTGAAAATTATAATTTCTCAACTGGGCAAGTATCCAACAGAAAACAACTACTACCTTCTACGACCGTTGAATTACATATGTTGGAATCTTGGTAGAGTTTCCTACAAGTATGGATGGCAACTTAATTAGATTTTTTGTGTCCCATCTTCTTCTGCTATTTCAAGGAGTTCTCGTTTACAGTGGCCCCTCAAGCCCCAATTCCTCGAAGAATTAAAGGATTTCGAGGGGTCTATTCGTGGTATTTCTCCCACAGTCAGCTGGTGTGATCCCAGTATATTCAATCATTTGTGATGTACAGCATAACACTCCATCAATATATGGTGTGGTGTTTCTGGATGTTCCCCACAGAATCTACAAGTGCTGTCCTCTTTCAAGCCTAGCTTCCTCAGGTGTTCTTTGAGTCTGCAGCGCCCCGTCAGAAATCCCGTGGTTGTCTTTAGACTAGATTTGCTGAGGTTAATCAGTGTCTTTGATCTTGCTCGGTTGAAGTTGCCGAGGAGACCTTTGGCCTGCCTTAGCCCTGGAAGTCTTTGCAAGTATGTTGCTCTCATTGCTTCTTCAGTTTTATTGAGTTCTTCTTGGATGTAAGATTTTCCAAGACCGCAGAATGGTTCTGGCCCGATCAGTGGCGTTGATGCCCCTTTTCGTGCCAGGGTGTCTGCTTGTTCATTGCACTCCACTCCGACGTGCCCCGGCACCCAGGGGAGGATCACCTTGTTGTTTCTGCCCAGATCATTAAGTTTGTCTAGGCATTCCCAGGCCATCTTTGAGTTGATGTTATATGAGCTCAACGCTTTGATGGCTGCTTGACTATCAGAGAGGATTGCGATTTCCTTGTTCCGGTATTTCCTGTCGAGGCTGAATTGAATGCACCTTTCTATGGCGTAAATTTCCGCTTGAAAAATACTGGGAAACTGGTCCATGGGTTCGGAGTATTTGGTACGAGGTCGAAAGACTCCTGCTCCAGTTCCGTCGGGAGTTTTGGACCCGTCCGTGTACCATGTTATGGTATTCTCTCCCAGTGCTCGAATGGATTCTATGCTCCATCCACTCTTGGTATTTGATTCTGTTTGAAAACATTTCTCGAAACTATGTTCCCTGGTAATTTCGTCAGTTGGGAGATCGGCAAGGTGAGCACTTTCGGTGGGGGTTGAGCCTCTTACGTTGTGTGGTGTCCCTTTGAGTCCGACTTCAGCCAACCTGAGGTTTGCTACACAAGCAGTTCTCCTCACCATGATATGGAGAGGAGTGAGGCCCAGAATTACCTCTATTGCTGCTGTTGGAGTAGACCTCATTGCTCCTGTTATACAAAGACATGCTAGTCTTTGCACTTTCTTCAGGATTTTCTTTGTTATGGTGAGTTCGGTTCTGACGTGCCACACTACTGCTCCGTAGGTGATCATAGTTCTCACTATCATGGTGTACATTCATCGCAGTATTGATGGGTTACAGCCCTACGTTTTTCCTGCAATGTTCCTACACACCATCAGTGATGATTTTGCCTTGTTAAGGATCTTCTCTACATGTCTGTTCCAGAGTAGTTTTGAGTCTAGGGTAAGCCCTAGGTACTTCACCTCTTGCTTCCATTCTAAGTCTGCTCCGTCGAGGCGAACATCCTTTAGGTGCTGAAACTTTGTTCTTCGACTTCTAGTTATGTAGCCAATGATATGTTCATATTCAAATGTGAGAACCTTCACGTACTGGTATTTTCCATTCATCAACAAAGGCTACCTCAACCAATTGCATACATGGAAAAATTCAGATAATTTTATCCATTTTCGATACTACTATGACATTTCGTCAAAACGTGTTGTCCAATCGTTATAAAGCCCGTAGCTCACGATCAAATAGTTTAATGAAATTGTTTTGAAATGATGTAATTCTTATTGGATTTTTATACAATTTGAAAAAAAAATTATATAAATGACGTCGCTGCAAGGCAGTTTCGTCAAACTATTTGACAACGAGCTGAGAGCCAAGTGCTAAGTTAATTCCAATACATCATTGGCATTCATGGACACCTTCCAACTAATTTTGCTAAGCTGTTTTGAAATAATGAAATCTCTGGCAAAATTGGTATGCAGGCTGAATCGGAAATGGAAATATTGGGATATATTTGTCGTCAAAAGTTGTCTTGTACCGACTATATAGGAAGCAATAGCACCGAAATATTGATGAAAAATTGCCGATCGAATAGTTTTTCTATTATAGACGTCGTACATCACCCAAAAACAATTTTGCGGGTCTTCGACATTCTCGTAAATCATCAGAGAACTAATAGAAAGAAGGCGACGAATATTCGAGAAGAAATGAATAGTCGAACGCCTTTTTGTCCCGCCCGAAAATTATGAGCTGACTGAGAAGTCCGAAAAATCTAACATATGCCCATTAGTAGCCTAATTAATGTCAAAACAGCGGCTCCGATGATTTCTTTGTTGTAAAACGAACGAGTTACGTCGACAAAACAAAAGACATACGAACAAAACCCGATCCGGGACAGATTTGATTGATACAAAACAGACGGCAGTGTAAAAAAGTTGAACGTCTTTCCCTGAAACAAACGAATGCCGCGGGAATGCGAGCTTGTTTTGTTTCAGCGACGACTTGATCTTATTTGTTTTTTTGGCTTGTTTTCGCTATTGTATTCAGTCGGTTTTTAGGAATTATAAACGTCAGGTATTTAGAATTCCAGTGTTATGTCGCATTTTTATAAAATAGTTATTCTGATGTTTCGAACCTGATAATGTTATTTTGTGTCGGGTGGAAGAATTCACTGGTAATGGTTCAGAATGAGGGGTGACGAAACGACAACAACAAGTTGTTCTTCTCGAGCTAACGATATTATGGGAGGTACTCCTTCAAATAAATTAACTTCTCTCACACAAGATTGTAATGTTACCTTTTTTGGGTAAATCTGAAGGTAAAAACTTGCTGTCTAGCATTTCTTTGATGAAGTAGGTAATAACAATAATATGAACTGCATTACCTTGTCATATCCAGGTATTTGATCACAGCCTCCTCATGGTCAAGTGAATACTAGATGTAGTTGGTGTCGGTGGGAAACCTTAGCCCTATCAGTAGCGATTTTTATTATCGTAGATAAACTTTTCAAATTGGGGATAGAGCAAAATCAATTTTTATTTTACCTTCATCAAAAAGCATTCTAAATATGATGTTAGTCAAGAATAATTTCTTCTATACTATCGTGCGTGAAGTACCAATCGTTCACAAAACAGCTGCCGTTTTTAGATGTGTTAGTGATTGGAAATGTCCAGAATCAGCTGGAATTTGATGTCCTTCAGGTATGAAACGAATACACTCATAAACATCCCTGAGAGCTCCCGCACCATTACTCAGAGCCCTGGATGCTCCCACCATTTCACAGAGTAAGAAATGGCGGGATTGACTTGGTAAATCGAATCTTGTTTCCACTCAAAAAGAAGAGCAAAAGCGAAAAATTTATTTTTAGGGAAGTGGCTGAACTGAAAAATTCTGTTGGGAAATAAATAGAGAACCCTTCGCAGCTCTTCCACTTTTCAAAAAGAGAAAAACCTTCTTTGGAAATATTTTTGCACGATAGTTCAGAAAGAGAGAAATATTTTAAAAATATATGTAGGTATATAGTAAATATTGTTTCAATGTGATTAAGAAAGTGTCATACTACTACTGTTTGCATGAACTGCGTCTATCAATTTCCAGAATAGTACTAGTTACAGTGAACTTGCTAAATTAGTAAATCTATAATAGACTTTCAAAATATTTTCAAAGACTTAATAATCTTCAAGTGTATGGGTAGGTGGTTATATATTTATTTATTTTTCACTTGTCCATTACTGCTTTAGTATTATCACCTACAGTTAACTCAATGCATTTGTTATTTCTGTAGGTTAAAAAAACCTACATTGTTTACATTCTTTTGGTCGTAGTGCAATGTACTTTTTAACTAAGTTCAAGGCTCCTATTTCGCTTTCTTCAACAATGGTGAAACTATTTGAGGTGCAGGTCTTGGTTTCTGGTACCTTGATTAGTACAACGGTCCCTTTGTCTTCAATGTCATCAATTGTCATCTTGACCATTTCATCACGTCTTAAGCCTCCGAATACCGCATTACCAGAACAACTTTATGTAGCAGAAAAGTATCATGTAGAGCTTTTCTTATGAAAAGTAATACTTGTCCACCTTCCAACAGCTTTGACTTTTTAGGAATGTATCCTTCTGAATTGACTATCAGGAAGGCCATCAGTTGACTGAATGCTGATATATTAATTTTTTCTTTAACAGTCGATGTTGATTTCAGCTGTGAGTATTTGGTCAAAGCTGTGGTATTTGGAGTATCGGGCCAAAGGCTCTCGGGTGAATGTTATCCTCCGGGCGTTAGGAGGTATATAACGCACTTGGTACATAAATAGCTATTGGGCCTATATACTGGGTGGCCCATCAAAAA